>VWZK01020639.1:0-127868 GCA_013396935.1 Baryphthengus martii | reverse complement strand
CCCCCGCCCCCCCCCCCCCCTTAAGTTGAAAATTGTGAGATATTGCTTTGGTTTTGGTCTTTTTACCAGCACATTAATTATTACAGTGGTGTAATAATTCAGTTTGTTCTTATTACAGACAGCTTTTTATAGTATCTTAGTGTTTCTAGGTGAACCTTAGATATTGGATCTTTTGATATGCTCCTGCAAAATGCTGTAAACCGAGTCTCTTAGCCCACTGCTGAATAATGTGGTAAAGTTCGTTAATATGCATTAAATATGCCACACAATATCATCTAGTTTTATTTCTGAAACAAGTATAGTTTGTGTTTACATTTTCATTAGTGTGTAGCATACAAAATTATATATATATATATATTTTTACTGTGCCTAGTGTTTGAAAAAGTGGCAGTATCCCTTGAAGTTTGTGAGCTTGGTTTTAATAGCTTGTAGAGTACTAACTGTATAACAGTAATCTTCTTTTTAACTGTTTAATCCCTGTTCTAAGAGAAAGAATTCATTAGGAATGACTTCCACAGCACTAAAATGCTTGCTTTGATAAAAGCACAAGGCTACTCTGATACTATGGGTCTGATAGTATGTGGGATTTTAGAGCAACAGAAATCGAATGCTGAAACTCAATTAATGGCTGAGAAAATTGTTTTTCAGTGAATTGCATTGGAGAAGATGAAGTTCAGTAAATTGTAAAAGAGGGCTGCAGAACAGTGCTGGGAAATACTGTGTACACGGTGTCACAACAATGAGGAGCAAACAAGTTTGCAGAGGGACTGCGTTGGTGCCCTCTACAGCACTGGGTGAGAGAGGTTAACATCCCCAGTGGCATCCTGCCACCAGGTGCTTCTAAGTAGAAGGAAGAGTAATGTCTTCTAATCATATTTTTGTTGGCCTACTCGATTTCTCAGATCATAAACATTCACAGAATACATTTGGCTTTTATATGCTGTTTACTGTAAGACTGAGGGTAATCGAGTATGTAGTAATTAGTATCTTATATAAAGCTTGTACAATAACAGATTTATTTTTTTTTAAAGTAGTGGTAAATATTATTGCAGGACAATGATAATGATATTTTCAAAGTATACAAATGTGTGGTGATAAACTTTATTTAGTTCTTGGACAATACCAAGGGAGCTATCCTCATTAGTCCTTTTTTTTTTTTTACATAGGCATTAAAAAATTCTCTATACTTTTCAAGCGAGCTGTCTATTTTATCTTCTTCATTGGCACTCGGTAATCCTTTATGAATGGCAGTTATTTTTAATAATTAGTTTCAGGAATATCTTAATTTTCACAGCATAGTGATTGTTAGGAGGCAAAAAACAAGTTAGGGTTTTTTTTGTGGGGTTTTTTTTCAGATTATTCCAAGTGTTATACAGTTTGTTTTTTTTCTGACAGGAATTTTGTCAATGTTTAAGAGACAGTTGTACAATGCGTTTAATAATATGCTTTAACTTTTGTTCAGCCCTTAAGTGGTCAGGCAGTGGGACTAGATGATCATTGTAGGTCCCTTCCATCTGAAATAGTCTATTCTATTCTAAATAAGTAAGTTCTAGTTTTCCAACCTTCTCTTCCATTACAATGGAAAATGAATTCCTTTTACTTAATAATTGTGATGTTTCATATTTTCATGGTTTTAAAAATAAAGTGTGTATGGTAAATGGAATATAATAAATTGCATCAACAGCTTTCCTTTTTATTATTTTTAGTAGAAATCAAGTGGGGTAGGATCTCAGCACAGATGCTGAACATAAGCTCTGCTGTGTAACTCACTATCCGTTCATTATCTGGTAATACTTTATGTTACACAAACTGATTTAAACACCTTAGACATCTGCATCCTTTGGCCAGTAAATTTGATTGCTGGCTATATTGGAGGCTATTTTAATACAGTTTCAAATTTGAGGATTGAGACTTTTGACAGCAGGGTGGAGTTATTTTCCGACTTACTTAATTGATATACCTGTGCAGCATGAAGAAAGAAATGGCATATTTTGTCTCCCAATCAAAAACGTGAAGCTGATGTTGCAGTGACCCGTGAATGGTCAACAAAATTGGTTTGATGCATTGCAGCTACGGGGTCTCCTTGGTTAGTCATTGCGTGTTTTAAGTTCGTGCCTTGATAGCAGAACAAATGATCTGAGGGAAATAAAATGGGAGAATTAATTGATAAAAAGGAAAATTACATCTTGGTGAAAAATGATCCATTATAGGCTGAAGCAAAGAATGTGTTTTCATTATTTTGTTTTATCACAGTATAACTAGCCAAACCTGGCAAAGGCATTTTGCAATGCATGTATTGGGTTTTTTTTTGAGTGATGTTCGTTGCTTTAAGGACTGAAGATGTTGGTTTGCTTTAAACTGTGGGTTTATCTACTTACACTTCTTGTTGCAGTTGCCACTTCCTTAATCTTAAAGTGAGAAGAGATCTTTGATTATTTCAAAATGACTTGCCTAATTACTAGGTTTATCACACTTTGGAAACAGCTACTGTAGGTAGGTACATTCCTGCAGCCAGTCTCCACCTCAGTCCGGGAGCTGTAACTGCTGCGTCTCCCAGAACTAGTTCTGGAGGCTCTCAGAGTTCGTTCTTAGTTATCTGTTTCCTCACTCTTCAGCCCCACCGCTTTCCATTCAGTACATTGTGCTATCACTGAACCAATGACTGGCTATTCTAATACATCTGAATCGATGCCTTTTCCAATGCTTTTGTGGCAAAATTAATCATTCTGCTGTAGTTTGAAGTATAACGATATCTATAGATACCTCTGTACTGTTGATACTACCTTTAAGTAGCTGTTTTAGCAGCTTGTCTTTCAATGCTTGATAGCCTGCCTCACTTATTAAAACCCAGCAAAATTTGAATGATTTTGTATTCTCAACAATTTAAAGACATTTGCATTCATGATTCGATCACAGAAGTGTACCCGTTAGTCTCTAGAGAAGTGCAGATGTAGTTCACATCGGGTTTGTATTTCATTAGAACAACCTGCCTTGCACTGAAGTCCTGACAGATTCATGAGATGAAGGCAATCCGCTTTGAAATAATGCCTACTTTTGTTCAAACATTGATAGCTAACTTTCTAAACCAGCGTGAGGAAAATTATTAAACTCCTGTCTTGTGCTGCTACTGTTTTTGTACTTCCTGAACACATAGATCAGGAGGTGTGTATTAGTAATTATAAAGAACAAACTTTGCAAATCTTCTTTTGTCTGTTTATTGGCAATGTAATTGTCAAATAACAAGGTAATTGTTACAGTTTCCTAATCATACTATGAGCAAAATGCTGCCTCCAGAAACCCAAGCCTTATCTCTGGGTAGGAATGTCTTGGCAATAGTGGAGGCTAAAGGAACATGCATGACCTAATTTTTTCATTTTTTTTCATTGCAATTTTGCGGTTCAGACAAGTACAGTATGACAACTGTGTGCACTGCAGAAACAGGGCGGAAACATGAGTGAGACAAGGAACGAGAACACTTCTGGTCCTAGTGCTTTCAAATTTACAGGTGAAGTTTTAATCCATATCTATAAATATGGATGCAAATTTATTTTTTCTTTTGGTGTATATATGTATGTATTTATATGCACACATACACATTTCTAGACAAATGTATATATATATCTCGGTGTTTCTAACCTAGGGAAAAAACCATAAGGCTGCATCCCAGATGTCATAACTTAATTCAGTGGTTTTGCTTTTACTTATTTAATTCATCTCCAAGCTACAAGTTCAAGTAGAGTTTTTGTGGACTGTCTGAGTATCTTGCTTTATTAGACTATGATAGTTCCAGCTTACTGGATATACATATATATTGCTATATTGACTAACAGTTAGTCACGTTTGATGATGGAAGTACTGTTCCATTCTTTATAAATTTTATCTCGTTAAAAATGGGAAAAACCTGAAGCAGTTATGTAGTTAAAGAGGTCTTGCTTTCTGTGAATGTATAGCTTATGAGAGACTCTCAGGGTCAATTAAACTTTTTCCTGCCCTTGGCATATTCTAAAGTCTCCTTTGAGTATAGATTTGTTGCTGTCCAAAGCACTTTACAGCTTTTTCTCACTGAAGGTTTTGGATCTCTCTGTCTAAATGGACCCCTTAATTTTCACAGTCCTGCAGAGATTTAATTGTTTTAAAAATTTCTGTCCTTTTGTCTAATTTGGTTATAAATAGCCAACTAGTTTAGAGTTCTTAGGTGAGGGATCAGTCTTTCCTTTTTAAAAAAACAACCAACAACAGACCAGCAAACTAAAACAAGGGTAAAGTTACTTTTCAATTCAAGTCCTGACAACTTAGGACATATTTTCTTAAGAAAGCACATACATTTACACTTGTTACATCAGGAGACATAACTGCTGATGTAATTTGAGCTCAGGAACACGTTAAAAAGAGCAACCAGAGACTGAAGGACTGTTGTGACTGAGAGGGGGTTTGACTGATGTAAGGAAATCCTTCCACTCTGGAGAGCCTTGCCCTTTGTGCGACTAATACTAAATCAAGATGGAAATTGTTTTACAGTGTTCTGTGCAGTCACTACTGCATTATGACGTGCATTATGTCATTTTAAAAATACTTATTTATTCCAAAGCAGACCAATATTTTATGGTGTCCATTTTATGGAAAGCACCTATGAAGTGTAAAGAAGGAGACTATTCTTTCTGTGACTTTATTTCCAACACCCTAATACAAGTGATTGTATTGCTTTTATATATGTATTTTTAAATACAATTTAATATATAATTATATTGCTTTCACAGAGTTACACAGATTGTCAAAAACCTAGAAGAAGGTCAAGTTTTTCTGGTAAATTATCTAGAATTGTGCTAGAAGCCTACTGGTTTTTATATTTTAAAAACCTATACATTCTTTATATTATTTTATAAGACATTTTAAGAAAATCGTGTCTCCTAGAGATGAAGCTTTCCCTTCTTCAACTGTTGTTGGTAAGGGAATTTATTAAATGCAATCATATTTGGCAGTCTTTTTTTATCAGGTCATGTTTGTAACACATACCATGATTTTCCATCTTTGAAGCATTGCAACCTGTTTTATTACTCATTTATCTGTATTTTTTCATTTAGTTTTTTTTTTTTAAAAAAAAGAGGATCAGTTCAAGTCAAGTATATACATCTCTGCTTCTTATGAGGCATATTCAATAAACAGAAGCACAAAACCACAGACCCAACATTTAAGCAAAAGATGCAAGAAATCATAGTACAGTGAAAGCTGTGAATGGTGTAGGGATCGTGTTATAATGAACTCATTTGATCAAGCTAGGAGAGACTCGGAGAAGGAAGCGGGCTCAGTGAGTAAAATGCTAGCAGGGAATTCTGGAAATCCGGGTTTATGTCTTTGCTAGCCTGCAATATCTTCTGTGGTTCACCACACCACTGTGGTTCACCCTGTCTGCAAATTGGGAAGGTACAGATGTTCACTTACTTTAGGAAAAAAAAACCCAAGAACTTAAAAAAATTATGCAGTGCAGTAAAAAAAGGGGTGTTGTTTTTTAGTTGGTAGTGGTCAAATGCAGTGCTTATAGTGCAAATATAGCTTAGATATTTTTAAAGGAGGTTAGAGATTGCTGGTTTCTGTGCCTGAAGATTTAAGCACACATAATCATCTCGTGGTCTATTTTTTTTTTTTTTTTCCCCTCATTCAATGAATCTATGTGGGAGCTAAACTGGGACTGTGCAGACACTTATGCAGTAATGAGTATGAGAGGAAAACCTCGTAATATATTGATAATTTTGTTTGCAGAGCAGAATCAGAAGAGTGTATTCAGAGAAGGAGGCATATATCCCACACCTGAACAACATGGAACAAAACCCACACTTTGAATTCAGTGAGAAAACATTGTCCATTTTGTGGACTGACTGAGGCAGGGCCATGTTAGTAAAATTTGCTTTGTAGGATTTGAACATGAGGAGATGTAATTAAGATGAGGTTTGGCTCAGATACAGTTTGCTAAAGTTTTTCCTCCAAAACTACCGTTAGCATTTCTGAAATAAAAGTTTTCCAGAATTTAATATACCTGAAACAATGTAATTCTCCATCTTTCTCATAGACTGCTGAATGTTTGCAAAGACATTTGGCATTCGGCCTGTGCAGTTAGGTTCTGGCACAACATAGTAGAGAGTCTTCAAATGTGAAATATTGGTCAATTTTTATAGTTGGCTCTGCTACCAATTCGATCTGCAGTGTATCAGAAAGATTGTTAACTATTCTCAGTGATCTCATGTTGATTCTTGGTTGTGTTCTGTAGTTGTTTTTGAAGTGCATATTGGTGGTGAGCCTTAGCCACTAGATCTGGGGGGAATGGTTCAGCTTGCAGGCTGTACTTCTAGGGAATACATTTTATCAGATTTAGAAAAGAAAAAAATAAAAAAAAGGGCAAGATCTCGCACTTAGTATAAGCAATACTTACAGTAGCACTTAAATTTGTATTTCAGGGGCATTTGCCTTGGCTAGTGAAAGCTATGTGCTGTTCTTTGTTTCTTTTTAATACGTTGATTAGTTGTGCTCAGCTATATAGATCACTATTGACTAAGCATACAGCAGTATTGTAATTGAATTACTGTACATTTTTTGTAAGAGATTTTCCCAAAGGAATAGGTAATACCTGTTCCTTAGTTCTGAAATAACACCCATCTTTATGTCCTGCTTCTCATGTACAAGAACATTAGCTGTGAGTTCTCCCTATAGAGATGAGTGATTTCTTCCTATACATGTGAATGCATTTTCAGGAGCAAGGTGCTGTTTAAGTTTGTTGTGAAACAAAGCCAAACATTTTGCTGACTTGATCAGAAACCTGAATTTTTCTGTAAAATGGAAGCCGTGGAGAGTAAGAGCATTGTTATCAAAATTGCTGAGGTGTTTTGAAGATATGCCTTTACAGATGCTTGGGGGCACCAGTTAGTTTGATTTTTCCCTCTTCCTCCACAAACACCCCTTCCCACTTCAGCATTACATTACTTTCACATACCAGGGAACCTACACCAAATTATTACAGGAAAATTGTTAATAGTTTAACTACTGTGCTTCTGTGCTGGGAAAAAACCAAAGATCTAGCTGTGTTTGGTCAAGATTTGAGGATGTGCTTGAAGCACGTGATGATGTTGGCTGAATTAATTCCAGAAGACGGCAGTTGACAAGTGTTAAGTCTGCTGTGATCATGGACAGGCAAGTGAGTTCTTCATTCAGTTAATTGCTTTGGAACGAGATGCAGGATAAAGAAGTGAGCTCTGATGCTTTTTCTACCTGAAATGTACATGACCTATAGCCTTGACAGGAGAAAGCCGCCTTTTGGGGATTTCTTCTGAGGCTTTTGATGTTTGAAAAATTCTTATCTGGTGTATTGTTAATAACCGCATAAGGCAGGACTGGATTTCAGCATGATTCCTTACTCAGAGTAATGTCTGATTCTGAAAATATATACAAGATTTTATTTAAGATGGAATGCACATTCCTAAGCAATAAGCCAACTGTAAAGTACTTAGCAAGAGAAAATTCATAGAATCATAGCTTTATGAGTCTGCTGCATATGCTTTCTGTTCTGCACATGCACCATGCTGATGTTGTGCAAGCTTCTGAATTTGGCAAAGCTGGTTCTGAACCAGGAGCGTAGGACAGATTGTGTTTCACGTTCACTACGTAACTTTTAAGAACACAAACCCTCGATTACAGGAGTTTAATGTGAAGAAATAGTGCTGAGTATGCCTAGTGGTAATTGCAAATTGTTGGGCAATGACTACTGTGATATTTATTAGAGTTAAACCCCTAACATCTTAAAATATTTTCAAGACTTATCAAGCCAAATACTCACCTTGCTTTTTGTAAAAATTGGAGTACTTTAAAGATTAGATAGGACTGTTCTCTTGAATCAAGGGTATTTTGTGTTTAAAAGAAGGACACTGTGCTTCCCACATTAGTCCGGCAATCTCTGAATCAGGAAAGGATTTCCTAGAATATGCAGGGAATCCTGGAGAAACAGCATTGTCAAACTGGTAAGCTAAGTGTGCTAGAGGATTTGAGTGCTCCTATAGATAGGAAACCAACCTGAAAGAAATACATTAAAACCTTCAGGAGAGAGGATCTCAAAGGAAAAATCTAATCAGGAGATGCTGAAGAAAAATGATACAGTAGAATTGGCAATTAAAGAAAAAGAAAGGTCAAAGGAGAGAAAAGAAAAGGCCTGTTGGGGAGGGGTTTTTAGTTTGAAGACCACAAAGTAAGACTCAGGAAATTAGGGATTGGTGTAGCCCTGAAACATAGGATGTGCTGGTTATAGTTGCTTCTGGATTTGTTTTATTCTGCTGCCTAGGGGGAAAAAAAAAAATCGTGTTAATGGTTTTGTAGGGTGAAAATATTTGCATTTATCACAGTCCTTGGGAATTCTTCAGCTGATTAAAGTATTGACTAAGAGTAAGGAAAGGAGAAAGACAGGGAGAAGAAACTTCAATGCCCATTCACACAGTGCTAGGCATCATTATACATTTAGTTCTTTAATTTTGAAAAGCATTATATAAAATCTTTCCATTTACCAGGAATCTCTCTGAAGCTGTGTTCAAATGGCAAAAATTCGGTGCACCTCTGTAAATTTCAGAATGTGATCCTGTACATTAATTTGCTTTTTATTTTTGAGAGAGTCAGTAGCTCACAGTATTGACACTGTGCTTATGCATAACCTCTCTATCAAAAGTGGTGCTTGTTTTGCAATATTTGTAGCTTTTTAGATAGAAAATTTTGCAGTTAAATGCGTGGAAATATAGGACATATATGGCAGTTAAGTGTAACTGTGTTAGACAAAACACTTTAAGTATGTGCCCCTATGTACCAATATTTTCAATATTATAATATGGTGATTTTCTAGAGAACTAAACATGGATTTTCAGCTCATAAGAAAGTGTAAAATAGGTCATGTTAAAGAGAAGAGGCTACTAAGATAAATATTTAATATTTGAAATTCAGGAAAACCACTAAGTAGCATAGAAATATCTTTTTTTCTTTAAGTTCTAGCTCATTTTTTACAAATGAGCTTTTTTTACGAAATAGCCTTTTTTTACAAAATAGCATTGGATAAAATTATCCTAAGGGAGTCTATGCTAAATATTCTGAACTGACATACTCAAATCAAAGCTTTTCCTCCATCTCTAAACCTTCTTTAGGGCAGTTGTAAAAACATTGGTACTACAACAATAAGAAAGTATCCTCATAAGGCTTTGAGAAATCTCAAATGCCAGGTGATTTTTTTTTTTTTTTTTTTTTTTTAAATATTGAGAACATTTTAAAGTTATTTAAAGGTATAAGAAAAATAGGTGAAGCTGTAATCCAAGGTGAAAGGTGGAGTACTCTTCCGCAAAAGTTACGTTTATGTGATATCAGATAGTAGTGGTTTATGTTCTTTTGGGAGAGAAGCACAGAGTGTAGTGTCAAGAACGGCAAACATCTTGCTCTGCAGAGAAAGGATGAAGACAACTATAAATGCTCGGGCAGAACTTTTAAGAGATGATGTCAATTTTCTCTACATTTCCCAGTGCAGGGATTCTCCCTCCCTTAATAAGGGAAAATAGGAATGAATTAACAGCTTAATAAACATGTCGCCTAAGCCCTTATTCCTCCTTTGATCTTATCTCATGCTTTTCTTTGGTCAAAAGGTAACATCTAGAAGAAACTGTTCACAAACCCTTCTTTTTAAAATTATTCTCTGCAGAATGTAAAGAACTAATTTTTCTCTCAGCCATTGTCTAGAATACAGGAAAGCAATGACCTCTGGAGTCCTAGGCTTGAGCTACTTCCTGATTTTTAGTGTCTTAAAAGCTATACAAAGATTTGGAGTAGAATTCTTTTATGGGATTTTTTTTATGTGTGGTAATTTTATATTATGGCAATAAAAATGTTTGGGTTTTGTGATATGTAGTGTTTATGTTTTATAATGTATTTTTATGCTCACAGAAATGAATAGATGGTTTGCTTCATAACTCACTTAATGTGCCTTTCTGTAATTCTGATACTGTTTAAAGGAATCATGCTTGTAAGTAATCTAGAACTGAAAGTCATTTGCTTGGCTGTAGAAACCTTACATTATTTTCAAGGAGAATTTCACAGTGAACTGTTTCTGCTATGGATTAATACCATAAAAAAAAGTGGAATCGTTTTCCTTGACTCTGTCACAGGCTAAGTCTGTACTGGCCACTAAACAAATGAGAGATGCTCTCTTTTAACCCCTCTCCCTTCCCGGTAGGGGAAGAGAAAGAGAATAACGGAGAGAGTCCTGTGGGTTGGAAAAAAATCCCTAAACCTACTTTAATGAAACAGTAACAACAAAAAGAAGATATAATAATATTAATGAGAAAATATGCAAACCCAATATTGAACTCTCCCAGAGTCCAGACTGGATTCAGCTGCAGATGAGAACTGGATTCAGGATCTGGATTCAGGAGCTCACGAATTGGGAGAACAGGCAGAGTCCTCCTCAAATGCCAACCACTGAAGAAGAGAGCTTGACCTTTGTGATCCCTCAGCTTTATACTGAGTACGATGTACATGGAATGGACTACTCTGTTGATCAGCTTTAGGCCACCTGTCCTGTCTGCTCTTCTGTGCAAAGGTGACCTTTTTACTTACTTATGACTCTTTCACTTGCGACACTCCAATGCAGTACACAAGATTTAGCAGTGACTTTGGTTTCTATAGGAGCAAGTATAAGCGAGAGCCTTTTTGCATATCAATCCTTGGTAGTAACTGCAGATATCAAGAGCTACCACTTCTAGAAGCAGACATTGTCTGAAAAAATATGCCGTTAACTTCAGAAAGTGCAGTCACTTAGAAGAAATTTAGATGAAAATAAAATAACGGAACAGAGAATTGGTTCTGTTCTAGCTCAGACCAGGACACTCTGTCATCAGTTCTCTGTCTTTAAAGATAGCACGGTTAATGCTATTAGCTAATGTTGGTTTGATAGGAAGAATGAAAGATAAAAATGAGCAGAAGAACAAGTGACTTGAAATAACATAAAATGCTGTGTTACTTGACCTCTAGAATATTTTTTCATTACTGGGTTTAGGACACTTAGTTTTTATCCATTCAATTAAGATGAAGACTCAGAAAGGCAGAAGAAGAGCAATAAAAACTGAAAATTAAGCTTGGAGATTTGCGATACCCCTTTTCCTGAATTATAAATGATGGAAATTAAAGTGTCAGACAGTCTTGATAAACTTCTTTGTCTGTGCTCATAATCAGATCACTTTATGAAAATTGAAATTATTTTGGAACAAACAGGAAGAAGTGGAATAACCTAACATATGAAAATTGATATATGTGAATGATGACTTTATGACAGCTTTCATCAGAGGTTTGCTTTGGAAGGTCTTATTGATAATTATAGAAAGGAACACTGTGCCTAGATATGCACAGTCAGAGGCAGTTCTAGTTCTGCACTAAATTTAGGGATTTTTTTAAACATTTTTATTCAAGTAAATTAATCATCATCATCCTTATTTCATAAACTTGTTAATTTTTGGAGCAAACTAATTTTTCTTTTGGGTGTTTCCTATTTTTCTTATTCACTTGTCTTTCCTCTGTATTTTTTTTTCTTATTTATTTTGTGTATCACTTGAGAACCTTCTACATTTAAGTAACCCATTGCTTCTCTGTAGAAAGATTCATCAGCAAGGCTCCATTCCATAACTCTGGGTCTTTACATCTGAAGAGCTAGTGATACACCTCATCAGCTCAGATATCTGATCCTGCAAAACAGCATAAGTGGGCAGAGTCCATTCCCCATTTTTTTTCTCCTTTTAGTGGATAATGTAAAAAAGCACTTAAACTCTATAGACTTCTGTTAAATATAATGGACAATATTTTTCTGTTTTCAAACATGGCTAGACTTACAAATGTGAAACTTCACAGAGAACTGCCTCTGCATTTTTATCCTATTTGCAGATCTATTATATCCTTATTACAGAATCCTCTACACAATTTCTGCTTGAAAAGTTCTCAAAGGTTGTGATATATAATTTTTCAGCTGGGCGGCCAGGAGGTGCAATTTAGACCACGTAAGATTAGGAATCTAATTTCCTCATCTTCTTAATAGTTAGCAATACACCTAGATGATTAAAAATAGCTAAGAGGGATGCATACATTTGGACAGGGTAAATCCCCTTCTGAATGTTTTAAATGTAATTCTACTATATATGGGACTGAAATAGGCATTTGTGCTCTTTATTTCATTGTGATACATTTGTTTTCACATAAGCTGTATGACTGAGAAATGAGGAATGTGTAAAGTGGAAAAAGAGTGTGTTATATTTGTGGCCTAAATACAGAATCGACACTGATTTAACTAAATTGTTTGCTAAAGCTGATTTACCTAAACAGTGCAGCAAGCTTGCATGACCATGGTTCAATTAGGTTAAGAGTGCTCAGTACTCCTTTAGCTTAGTTTGGCTTCCCAATCAATTTTTCCACACTTAACGGAATGCACCAAAGGCTACCTCTGATGTAAATAAGTCAATTTACAAACCAGTTTAGCTAAATTGGTACAATTTCTGTGTGATTTCTGTCTAGGCCACTTGTGGTATTAAGGTGTTCAGACTTTCGTGAGAGATATTCTAAGAAGCCATTGTTGTACACCTAGAGCTGTCAGTTTTGCCCCTGAATGTTTGATATGTCTGCAATACAATCTTACTTTCAGTATGCAAATCTTTGCTTGAAATGAAAATATTTGAGTGAAATCAGATGAAACCCAGACTCAACTACTCAGATACTTGCTTCTGAGCCACTCACTGCCTGTGTTTAATACTTTTCTGCTCCTACTCCTTGCCTTGGTCTCTTTCAGCTGTAAATCTTATATAAGCACAGACTGTTGTTTCCATACATACACCTGTATTTGACTTGTGCACGGTTTGGATTGCATTGGTACCTCAGTAGAGATAGTAATGAATTCCCAGTGCAATTTGCTGTCAAGTTTGTGACCTCATCAAAGTCAAGTGTACTTTTAAAGAGCTTGATTTTTTTTATTTTTTTTTTTTTTTAGGAAGTCAGTAAAATCATCTTAATTCCATTCTAGCGTGTCTTATTAACGTTAATGGGGAGGAACTGCGACAGCTGCCAGTGTTACTGCTATTTATAACATCACGTAACCACCAAGTGATGTTTTTTCCATTCTTTATGTTTGTGCTGAATTCCCTCCTTGTTTGCAATGTCCCTTGAACGCATAACAGAGCTATATCATGCTTTTGAGACGTGGCTGTGGCTGCATGAACCCTGATGAGGCAGACCCCTAAATCTGTTACTTCAACATTAGTAATTTCTATTTCTCCCAGCACACCCCAGCTGTAGCCCTTCCAAGCCAGGGAGCAGAGGCTGGGAGGGCTGCACGGCACAGGAGGATTGATGTGAGGCTGGGATGTGTTCAGAATCAGCAGAGAAATTCTTGTAGTAAAAAGTGGGCTTGTGTTTTTGTGCTCGGTTGTATACAGAAGGATCAAAGGGTGAGGTCTGTTTGTCCTCTGCCCTGTCAGGCAGTGGGAAGAGTACTGAAGGAGCTGGTGTGGATGGCTTTCTGGGTGGACCTATGGAAGTTTATGTAGGTGCAGCCTTGTTTTTATCTCTCAGGTCTTTTTTTTTGGCGATAGAATAAGAGCATCAGCAACCTTAAAAGCTATTTTTTCTGCATGAAACAATAGACAACAATCACAATCAAAATGGAAGCCAGCACGTTTTCATTTTAAAAAGTGTGTAAATACTTTTTGTTCAAAGGGAAAATAAAGCAGGGGCTCAGCAGGAAGCCTCCGACTAGGCTGCAGTAGGCACACACCTGCTCAGCAGTGCTGAAGCGTTGTTCAAGTGGAAAGCGCTACGTGCCTATGCAGCATCACAGTAGCTCTGTTTAGTCTTTTTTTACTTTATAAAGGTGAACAAATTTCATAACTGTAAATTCTAATTTTCCTGGTTTAATTTTTTATAGGAGAATAAACTATTAGGACTTTATTTTGCCTATTGTCCCCTTCTCCATTAAACATCTCCTTTCTGCTGCTATATACCCCTATTCATTTTGAGGAAATGAATGCAGCCCTCTGTGTGAGGTGGGGTAGGAGATTATACTTTCTCAGCTTTTACATGATTTACTCAATCCATGTCTGCCTGTGGAAGAGAAACTCCAAACCTTCTCAACATCTTTTTGTCATTGTAGATAATAGACCCATGCTGTCTCGTATGGGAAATACTTTCGCACATGATATACAGCATTTAAATGCAGAAATTACAGTAAAAGACATCTATTAAAATTGTAGGGCTAGCACCCTGAATTAGGGAATACTAAAATTCCGCATTTACAGCAGTAAGGTCATCCTTATGTGTATGTTTAAGATGCAAAATTGTAGTGCTGGGTGATACTGTTCACCTAGTCAATGATGGCTGTTGCTCCTTCCACAGTTTGTTCACCAAACTCTATTGCATGGTCTAGACATGCTCGTAGGTAGCTATTAGTTATGTCTTTGTATTTCCTTGAAAAGATCTGTAATGAATTCAGTATCTAAAGATCAGGCAATCTGGTGTAATGAAAAGCACAGATCCCAGTGTAAACTTTGAATTGTGTTGATTTGGGATCACTGTGTTGTTTTGTGCTAAGAGAGTTTCCATTTCTTTGGATTGTATCTACTCTGCTTCCGTGGGAAGTAAAAATATTCTTGTGATTTTGGAAGTAATTGAAAAGGATGTTACTTTTATATGATGTGTTTGAAAGAAATAGATTCAAAGATTAAATTAAGGATAACATGGTGATGCTGTAAAGACCACCTTGGCTTTCTCATTGCATGCTAAGCCACCTTCTCAACACTGCTGTGGGCATCACTGTGATTTGTATCCATACAAGCTGACTTTTTGTTTGGGATGCCTAATACATGCACTGGTCTGAATCGACAGATTACTGCAATGTAGTGTTCAGCAGTGGCAAAGAGGCTGGAGAACAAATACAGACTTTCTGTCAGAGGCCAAGAACTGCCCTCCAAACACTGCCAGAATAAACAAAGCAGTAGGGAAAATCTGCTTCTGAAGGTCAGCTGCCCATTGCTATTTTGTGTTTCCAGAAGCTGGAAGCCAACTCCATTTGCTCAACTGCAGTTAATGGCTTCACCCATTTTCAGAGGAAACTGTCTTGTAGTGCACTGGAAAGAGATTGATTGTTTGACTAAATGTCATTGAAAATGTCATAAATACAAAAAACCCCACAACAACTTGCTTTAAATTTCAAAGGAACAGATCTTGCCAGTGGGACCCTAACCTAGTCATGCAATATGCGACTGTTTCATACTTGTATTATTGTTTCCAACAGCTGACAAAGGTTGTGAGAACCAGAGGGTTTGCTGCTTTACTGGCTGGTGGATGCTTATGTGGTATGTTGCCTCATATTGATGGATTTCTTTAATTAAGTTTGTTCCTAAATGTAGTAGGATTTATTATATTTTGAAATTTTTGTAACCACTGTAAGATCTGATTTAGCAGAGAAATTAATGTTTCATGATTCTGAATTCTGAGGACATATAGACTACCAAGGTTTGACTGTTGCAGCGCTTAGGTTTGGTTCTGAATTCAAAGTAGTATTTGTTTAGTTTGGAGCCAGGTAAAGCAAACAGTAATGTGAAAAGGCATGAACTTTCTTATTTTCCTCAGTGGATGCTGAAGCCAGGTTCTGACCGTATGCGTGTCCACACCATTAACCTTTTAACTGATGAGCACATTAAAAAAAACCTTTTTTTTTTTTTCCTGGTGATTTATGTAATATTGTAAGAAAATGTCAAGTCTATTAACTTGAAAAGATTGTAGCTTAAAGGATTAAGACTAAACCAAAATATTCAGATAGACTGATACCATAAAATAGAATGTTATAATTAATTAGAATTGTAGAATTCTATAATGAGGAACACATTATGGAGAGTTTATATGACTTCTGTGTTATGATTTGTAAGATTTTGTTGTTTTTCTATGAAACATGGTCTTAGGCACAAAAGCTGTGTGTTAAACAGTTGTATAAATATTCCAAATTACTCCCTTTCAACAATAGCTGGCACAAGCACAGAAAAAAAAATGGAAAATAGGAAATGCTTGTTCATAGTAGCCTGAGCCCTAAACACACAGCAGCATGCCTCCCTCCTGAGCTTACCTGAACCTCTGCCCTTGAGCTGTACCAACCTACTTCTGCCTTCCTCTTCCTGGTGCACCACTTCTGAGAGGTTCTCCATTGGGGCCAGCAGCAAAGTCCCACCTCAAGGTGAGTTAGTGACTGTTATCCAGGAACAGGAATAGGTGATGCTGTCTTTCTTCCCAGAGCATTTGCGTGAATGAGTGAGCCGGGCTCATTGCATCTACCATTTGCTGCATAAATTCTTGTTGAGTGTTATCTTTTCTTTAGTTGTCTTGGTCAAATTCTCAAGTGTACCTAAACTGCTCTTAATTGATGACTGATAACAACATGTTTGTGGAAAAATGGAAAATAAAGAGGAAGAAGGGAATGACTTAGTATGATCAGTTCTTCTGGGTATGTGGGTATAGCTTTTTCCTCATCACCTCTATTCTCATAGGCATGAGTTTGTTTTCATTATGGAACAAAGATAGAAAGATGTGGATTAATGGAGACCAAAGCAGTCAGAAATTTAGAAATCATGGCCTGTGGAAAAGAATAAAGGACCAGAGGTTGTTTGTGTTAGGGAACAGAATAATGCAAAAAGACAAAGGAGGCTTCAAATAGACTGCTACAAAAGGAAGAGTCCAGTGTCCATAGCAAAGAAAATAAAATGCAATAGGATTAAATTGGAAGTGGAAAGCTTTAGTATAGATTTAGTTTAGGTTTAGTTCAATTCGGTGCCATAGATTGGCCAGAACAGATTCTAATGAGACAGAGCTGAAACCATAAGCATGAAACATCAAACCTTACTTTGCCCCTGTGTCCTAGTTTGAGACGAATTCAGAGGAGAAAATATCCCCTGATGGAAGGCAGGCCCCTCCCCCCACCAGGTTCGGGAAAGAAAATGTCCCCGGAGGAAAGTGAAGGAGGAAAACTATTTTATTTAACAAGGCAACAAAACAAAACAAAACAAAAAAAACACAAGGAAAAGGACAATAGTGCTAGACAAATAAATCGCTATCTGTGAGAGAAGGGGAGAAAAAAAACCTGGAACAAAGTTCTCCGAAGTGTGGCTTCTCTCCTCCCGGAGTTGGAAAGGCGTCCGTCCGGGGAAACCCCCCTGCAGACCGGTAAAAACTTCCCAGTGAAGTCCGATGTTCTGATGCTCCAAGTCCAGAAGGGGAAGAAAAGAAGAAGAAGAAACCAAAATCCCAGAAGGAGGGAAAAAAAAACCAGAACGCCGTCTGCCGTCTCTCGAAGGGGCCCGAGCTGAGCGCCGCGAGAAAACCAGAAGGGCAGAAGCGCTGTGTTCTCTCCCCCCTTATCACTTTCCCAAAACAACAGGAAAAAAAAACCGTAACCTTGAGGGAGAAGAAAAAAAAAACCAGAACTTCTCTCCTTTCTCAGACTCAGTTTAAAGACATAGGAAGGCATAGAATTCATTCTTCTGGGCATGGGCTGACGACATAGGATAAACTCCAAGACAAAAATCACTCCAAGACACCCTGTCTCCTTGCATCTTTCCAGATTCTATGGAGTTGCAAATGGTCTTCAGGACTTAAAGTTCAAACTGTACTTCCGTAGCTGGAGAGTTACCGACTAGCAAACAATTGCCTTGGATGAGCTCATCCATACTTTATTCCCATCCATGTTTGTTTTATGATTTGGTCTTAATTGCGATACTATTTTGTGAAAGTTTTTTAAAGTGGTAGAAATTGTTAATATTTAGGAGATTATATATTTCTAGTCACAGAAATCTGGAAAGTGTGATTTTGCCAGTGGATTGTGAACATGGATCTGTAGAACAAGACAGTGATCTCAGATTATATGTTAAGGTTTTGTGCAGTCTTGATTAATTTTTTTTGCACACATTCTTACTCCATATTGCCATTGTGGGTAGCTGCTAAAAGCATCGTGACAAAAGTAGTTGCCTGTGATAGGAGTGGTGGGAGCTAAGAGAATTGTGAAGTCACACAATGTAGACTGAAGCTATTTTGCATTCATGTTTAAATCACTTTGTAACAGCAGTGATGATGAAGAGAGCAGCACCAGGAAAAGCTGGCTGGGAAGTTGTAACATTTTTTGCTCTACAGCCTCTATGTGCTAGTCATGAATTTCTGCTCCACAGTTTCTAGTCACAAAGCAAGCGTTAGGTTTTGAGACTGGTGGTTTTTTTTGTTTGTTTGGTTGGTTTTGGTTGGTTTTTTTTTGTTGGTTTTGTGTGTTTGTTGTTTTTGGTTTTTTTTTACAAGGTACATTCTGAAAGGTGATCAAGGGGTTGCGAGATCCTATTGTTCTGGCCATATCAAATCCAGAGTCATCATTTATGTTTTGGTCACACAGATCAAGATTTACAAGCCTCTCCTACACAAGAGAAGATGCCAGCCAGTTTGTACCTCTGTATCTACACTCCATGTGAAAGACTTACACTAGTTTATAAGTAGCCCACTGGGGCATCTAAATAAGCACAGGAAAAATAGAAACATTTCTAGTGTGTGCTTGTACCAAAAATACGTCACCTTTTTTGAGAGACCTATCTTTTTCTCATGGAAAAAGGTAGCAAGATTTTACCTGAAACAAGATCTGAAAATAAATTTTGAAAAACTTGAAAATAATAGTAAAAAACTTCGGGAATTTCCTCCAAAACTTTGAACTCAACCAAATTTTATCTTCCATAAATTTTATATTAATTCAACTGTCTCTCCTTCTGAATTTGTCATACCTTCTGATGTTCTGCCTTTTCATGTTTGTGCTTCTGCAGATAAGTGCCTGTCTAATGTGCTGACATGCTTTCCTGAGTCAGGGCTGTAATACTTCCCTGTAGTGTGTGTGTTTTATACACGGAAATCCATTCGAATGCATGAAAGCTACCAAAATGCTGGGTGTATTTATTACTTGACCAGTAATGAATTTGTCCAAACTGCAGCTTAGAAAAGATAGAAACTATATATAAATTTTGTTGTTGTATAATTTTGATATGGAAAAGGAGAAATAATGGGGAGCAGTAATGTTTTTAAGGCACTGAATTTTTTAAAATTAATTCTGAAATGTCATTTTCAGTATAAATCTCGTTAAAAATTAGAAAAAAGGATGTCAGGTTTAAATAGTTTGATGTTGAGCAAAAATAAAAAAAAAACAAAACAAAACAAAAATGTCTATTATGGACTGATCTATATTAACATTTAGTATTTTAGTGTGTTCCCCTAACTAAGAAGCCCATTATTTTTATCGCTCAGGTGACTGTCCCTTGTTAGACATTTAAGGCTTTCTGGGGAAGCGAGAAGAAAGCAGGCAGAATTTAGAGTTCTCTGGAAGAGTCTTACAATAGCAACATTAAAAGGTGAAACACCCTGGATGTCAAACACCCAAAGCAAAACTGACAGGCTACTTGGGTCAGAGAAGATGATATTGTGTGCTCAGGCTGCCTGAAATGTGTACTAGTACATCTGAGTTGTATGTGCTCTGATAGCTGTTGTCTGGAGGAGGTTCATTAATTTCAGAATAATAGCTGTCCTGTGAGAGGAAAAATGGAAGTCATGGCTCAGCATTTCAGCAGAAGTAAGAGATGTGCATGGAGTCGAAAACAGAAACCCAAGACTGGTATGCTAGGTGGTCTTGATGAGTTCATTAAATCTCAGACTCAACCATTCAATTTTAGAAGAATGTAGTAGATGAAATTTTTTATATAAACATGAATATCATCTATGAAAAACCTTTGTAGATAGAGGTAGCGAGTCTTCATGAGCATTTCTTGACTTTTTAACAGAGTTCATTATGCAGAAATATGTCTCCTGCTCCTTTTAAAGTTTGGACATTAGACTTAATTGATTCATAAGAAGGTGACATGGGTAATAGGCTGTTATTAATATGCATAACTTACAAAAGTGAGCTTTGTTCTGCTGAATTAATAAGTGAATTGTAACGGAAATGGTGAAATTACCAGCAGAAACAGAATTTCTTTGTAGACAAGATATCAATAAATATCAATTTAGATTACCTTTAAATTTTATTGAAACAAAAAGGCAAACAGAGGTGAATGAAAGAAGTTTCAGGGTGGGAAATCACAATAGTGAAATTCTGTGTAACAGCAACTGTTCTGAATTAATGGAGTATGACTTCATGCAGGCAAGGGAAGGACTTTTAAAGAAAGAAACGTGTATCATCCTTAGACACACCACTGAAAAAAACCCAACCAAACCAAAAATCACTTTAAAAGGAGTCTCTACAAGGGAAATCAGTTGCTTTTGCTCTGCTACTTGGAATACCTACTCAAAATCTTTTCTTACATGCTTCTGCAGTTTGTGTCGTGACACATCTTTGCACTGCCAATAAGATGTGCAAGTAAGTGATATTGTCCAGGTGTCACTGCGCTCTTTTACAAGTGCACAGAGTTGTTTCTGGCCCTGTAAATTTCAGCTGTCTTGTGGGGGCCCAGTTATCTAGTGCCAGTGAGATCTGAGGTCTGAGATTCTACTGTTGAGTCTTACTTGACTGATGTGGTGTCACCCTGCAGACCTGCATGCGTCTTTCTTCTCTTCTAGAGAACGTTGTAGACCTACCCATGTGTAGAGAGGGACTTTTCCGTACATGAGAGGGTTAGGAACTACATCCTACACGCTCTCTCTCTTGCATGTAATACGAAGTCTTTTGCACAGCACTCAGTTTTGACTTGGCTCCGTTGGTAAAGCTAATCAGTCCCAATCACATTTGCAAGTGATATTTAAATCACTGTTTCACTTTGAAAACTCAAAGCAGGAGAAATGCTATTTCAATTAAATGGTAATTTCTCACCAAGATCAAGAAAGTTATAAACTCGTCAGAAATTTAGACCAGAACTCTTCTTTGCAAGAGTAGTTACTGGCTGCAGGAAAATAAGTTTTTGAGAAGGAAAAGAATTTGTGTAACTTGCTGGCAGCTTTGTGCAAGAGGAGTGTACTGCTGCTGTGCACATTCTCTGCAGATGTACATCGAAGCCTTTTACATGATTATGATACAAACGATGTGTTATGTGAAGGAATAGCAACCAAAAAAAATTCTTAATTATATTAAAATTTTGTTTTAGTGTTAACAGAAATTATTTTGCAGTCCTTGTGCACACTGTACTCAGGGCTGTTTCCCAATCACTGTAGTATGAGTTGAAATGTGAGTTTACTCCATTCAGTGATCTGTTTGATGTAGTAATGAAGATGGACAGAGTCTGAGGTGAAGACCTTTTGTACAGGAACGTCAGCAGACACATATGCCCACAGAGTAGGCTGGTTTTAGTATTAATATTCTTGCTCACAGGACTGTCAAGGTTAACTGTCTCCAGCAGATGTTTTACCAGAAGTGCTAAGTTCCTGATGTGTCTGGAAGGTTTTCATCTGAGAGATGCAGCAGTGTGTTTCTCTGGCACTCGGAAAGCTATAGAACAATTTCCTTTCAGAGAAACGGCGCTAACGAGAAAAAGAAATGCTAAAATAATGAAGACATGTATCTTGAATATTTCAGATTAAAAAGTTCTTTGAATGATCAAAGCAGCAATAATTAAATTAAAAAAAAGAGGGGAAAAAAACCCCAACCTCAAACTACCAAACCTTCTCTGGTAACTATAAGACTGGATAAGTTAATTTCTCAAATCAGCTCAGAACCTGAGCAGTGCCAGGTTTATTTTGGCAGCTATGCAGAAATGGACACCTTGAATTCACTGCGATCATTCAGTTTGGGGGTCTTCTGCCTGAGGCTTTGAAACGTGAATTTTATGTCCTCTTTTCTTCATTGATTCCTCTGACTTATAAATTAATAATTGGCTAGATAAATCTGGACACTAAATGCATTTGAATATACAGTAGTGAAGGAGGTGAGGAGTGACCCACACAAGGACTTTTTGAACTGACTCTCCAGAATATGCATCATGAGAGGCTTTTTATGGTAAAAAGAATCTCATGGCTATGTGTTAAGGAGACTTACTTCTTCAGTGGAGGAAGGACTATAGTAACTATGGTGAGGGAAGAGGCATGAAAGGTAGCTAAAAAATGCATATTTTTGTTAAAAGGGCAAACCAGGGCACCTCTGCTCTCCGTTTTGTCTGTCCCAAGAGTAATAAGTAGTTGCAGACAGATTGGTCAGGTGTGATACACTGAATATGCTTCATGTAATTCCTACTATGACAACCATCTAGCTCTCTTTTTTTGGAAGAATCTGATTTCGCATCAATGAGTAACTGCTATAGGTGCAAATCAATAACTTTTAGACAATAGGTTTTTTTTGCACCCCCCCGTCCCCCCACCCCCAGCTCTATCTGTAATTTCAGCATGTATCCAAGGCAGCCATTCTTTCGATTGTGACCTACTGACATTACAACTATTTAAAGAATACTGAGCAGTCTAATGGGCAAGTGGGAGAAGTGCTAGAGAGATCTTCCAGTCCCAGGGAAACCAGGGTAGACATCATGGGAAATGGTTATTTGAAGGAGTCTGCCAAGGTAAAGGCACTTCTAGCTTATATAACTATTTCTGATAGGAAACAGAACTTGAAACAGCATTTTTTTTATGTCCATCTTTCTTACATAGAAACTCTATTTGTTGCAAAACAATGGAAACTAGAATAAGCTTTCAGTTTTTAAAAATCTACACTATATTTGGAAGAGATCGAATAAGATGAAGAACAAAAAGAGATGCAAAAATGCATTTTTAAAGAAAAATAATTCTTTGTTTATATCTACTTGGCTTTCTATCAATGAAATATGTTTGTATGAATAACAGTTTTCTTACCCAGATTTTCAGTGACTTCAAAACAAATTGGCTACTAATAATGGGAATAGAATTTGGCAAATGACTACCCCAAATCGGCAATGACATTTGTTAAATCTGTCGTCTTCTTCTTTTTGTTATAATATAATAGAGCTAGTAATCTGAATATATTTTCTCTTCAATGGAGAATGATAACTACTATAATTATTAATGCAATGCCAGTCACTTAAACATGTGGTATTCAGTATGAATAATAGTCTTTCTTTTAAAACAATTTTCACTCCTACGGTAATAATTTCATTACCTACTTCATGTCATGTTGTTATTAAATGGAGTATACCTAAATGCTCGTCGGGAAAGATATTGCTGACTCTTTCAAATTACTTTTAGGTCTAATTAAACTTCTACCATAACAAATCTGGCACTTGGGGATTTCTAATTTTTAAAATTTTTTTCCTTTTTTTTTTTAAAATAGCAGATGAAGGGCCACTGGAACAGAGAGAGATAGAAACACAGGTTGCTGTGACATGATGTATTAGATCAATCAGATGGAACCTTTTTTTTTTTTTGTGGAAATGTGAAATTCAGAGTGCCAAGTGTCTCAGGACACAGCTGAAAATAAAAAGTGCAACATTTGAATGTGTTGCTGGTCAAATGAGATACCACAGAGGTTGATGAGGCAAAGTAAGAACATCTGACATGTTGAAGCTGTTGGGAGTATTGGAATGGGTAAAAGAATAGGAGAAACCCTTTTTGTAAATCTGCTACATGAGTTACTGTCTTCGAGCCCAGAGCCTGTTCCGTTTCCGTCAGGAGGCAAGTAGGTCTGGTCTTCCAGTGCCAGAAGAATACCAGTCCCAGTGAAATTGCAGGAGGGGTCTTGTTATGATTCATGTGGTTTTTATTTGCTTGTGTTCTGAATGCAACATGTCTTTCTGATTTGTGGTAGTTTTAGTTTTTAGTTCTCGATCAGATGTATATACTGGAACAAATTTGCGTTTTTCGACAAGGAAATGTTTGAGATGGAAACATTTGAGCAGTGAAATTGTGGATCTAACTGCATCCACAACTCTGGAGTTAAGAGAAATACTTATTGACTGTATTTCTCCTACATGCAATGAGTAAAACTGCTATCACATGAGACTTTATTCCAGAAGAAGAATTAAACTA
Organism: Baryphthengus martii; assembly: GCA_013396935.1. NCBI lineage: Eukaryota > Metazoa > Chordata > Aves > Coraciiformes > Momotidae > Baryphthengus > Baryphthengus martii. The sequence continues at coordinate 103,847 of VWZK01020639.1, read as the reverse complement.
TACTCTAACTACTTGGTTTTGGAGTTCTCCATGGCTCAGAGTTGCAGTTTTCAAAGGAGATAAACTATTTGCCAAATTGTATTGCGTGCCAGTAATGTTTCAACTTAGTAAACTGCTTTGTGATGCCTGGTCGACAAATGTCAATAATCAAATATATCACCCATCTTACAAATTGCTGTAAACTGAAATAATGAGTACTGGCATAGTTCAGTGGAACAATTCTCATTTATATCATAATAGAAGCTCACTTTTTTTTCTCTTTACAGGATGCATCAGAAAGCTATTACTACTATTTCTTGATTTGCTTCAGAATTATTTTTTAAGTAGGAAAAAAGCCTCAGTTTTGTATGTGAGAATTCCATGGCTTTACTTTTAATAAATATACACATCCTTAGTTTTCTGCTTGTGAATCAGACATTGAAAACTATTTGCATCGTTTGGCTATTCAGTGGAAAATTGGCATAGGAAATTATTTTAATTTTTTGAGGGAAAAGAAAATAATTATTCTATATTACACCAAAATAAAGTGCATGAGAGGCAGTTGCTTAAGAGTTTGGCATGAGGTTCTGCTGGGCATATCTGGAAACCTTTAGAAATTGATTTAATGTGGGACGGAAGCCAAAATGTAGTCCTCTTTATGGCACTGTGAACAGTTCTAGGTTTAGTATCAACTTCCTGTTCAATGTCACTGTCACAACTGATGGAAGCATTTCCTAGACCTGATTAGGTTTTTGATTTCGTCCTCTTTCTTCTTATCTTGATAGTTCGTCATATAATTTGGTGATACAATAAGTCTTTTCCCTTACTATTTTTTTATTCTCCTAACTTACAGTTAGAAGTCGAAGTCAAAGCCACATTTCTTTTCATGTCCCTCACGTAACACAGCCATTTCTTACAGTTCTGGCCCAGTCAAGAGTTTTAAGGTGCGTCTGAGTCAGAGTTAGGCTTGTTTATTGGTTTTGTTATTTAGGCTAGAAGAAGAGCTGAGGTGAAAACAAACATAAAACGTAACGGAGCATTGCTTATGTCCAGAAATTCAGTAGAATTACGGAGCAGTTGAGGCAGGAAGGGGCTTCTGGAGATTGTCTAGTCCAACACCCTGCTCAAGTAGGGCCACCTAGAGCTGGTTGCTCAGCACTGTGTCCAGTTTTGAATATCTCCAAGGATGGAGACTCCACAACCTCTCTGGGTTGTGCCAGTGCCAGTGCTTGACCATCCTTGCAGTAAAACATGGGGGTTTTGTGCATTTAAACCTAATTTTCTAGATTCTGATTTGTTCCAGTTTCCCTTGTCCTGGCAATAAGCACATCTGACAAGACTATGGTTTCTGTCTTCTTTCATTTTTACTGGTGCGTCACTGAGCTGGGTCAGCCCTAAGCTTGGCTTGAATGATGAAGTTTGCATGGAGAGGCTTAAAGTATTAAGATACAGATCTTCTAGATTTTTCTAAGACAATATGGGAAAGCATTATACTTAGTATTCCACTTGGCGTGGTTTATTAGTGTTGCATTTTGATAAGTTTTCAGTATTTAAAATAAATTATCGCTCATTTGATTAAAAATAGAAATAAACATTGACTATATTGGGAGAAAGCTAGATTTCTGTTTCAGAGAAAACAGCCCCTTCTTACTGGACATACTCTCTTCTGCTGGCTGTTAGAAGTCTTTATCTCAATGAATAAAATTAATATGCATTTATAAAACAATTTACTTCTACGGCATCACTTGGCAGAAAATATTGATAGCACAGAATGAGCCTTTAATAATGAAGGTCTAAATAATTACATTGTTATTTACAGGTGAATTTACTGTTAAAAATATGCAAGAGTTTCAGTGTTTCAGTGAGAGAGTTGAGTGTTTCACTTTGCAACAAGGAAGAAATACATGACAGAAACGAAGAAGTCTAGGTGTTTACTTCACAATATGGGGAAAAATCTTATTAACCTCACCTGCCATGCCAAGGTGTGAGATGATTTTTCTTCATTAAAACTTGTGTAGCCTTCATGGCTTCATAATTGCCTACTCTCCGAGCAATACGCTGGAAATCTCCTGTTTTACAGCGGCAAACATTTCAGTAATTGTCCATGAGCTATGAGCAGAGCACCCTAGCATTAGAAATCTAGCTTGGATTAATAAAAAGTGTTTGTGTTAATATTTTCTTTGGTACTGAGACATTTTCCTATTCTATAGAAAAATTTAATGTTTTGAGGCAGGCTGGACTCGGGGAATACAAGTGGCTGTCGACAAAGCTACTGTCTCTTGATGTCTTGTGTTTGGTGTCCTCTGTGATCTTCAGAAAATCATATTGTCTGGACAGCTTTATTAACTCTACCACTACTCTCCACCATTGCTCCTAAATTGCTAAAATAGTGCTTGAAATTTCCTGCAGCTATCACAGTGCTACTTGTGGCCTCAAACAATTTAGGATGCGTCAGTGCTTCTGTCGTAAGTCATGGTTTTCAGAATGTAACTACACTAAACATCTTTTTTCTGCTCTGAACTATTATTGACAAGGCATGTTAGCAACAAGATTTGATTTTAATTAAGTTGTTTTAATGGAAAGCTCTTGAGGGTGACAGAGATTGGCTTTGGCTTGGATTCAAAGCCTGCGTGTTTCTCACGCATTTCTGCGTTGCCTGGCCCCAGTCTTCCCAGCATCATCCCTCGTCTGGAAGGCTTTGCATTACAGTGAAAGGATAAAAGGCTGCTATGGAGGCTTTTCTCCACTGAGTGCTTACGTTAAGAGCAGCAGCCTTAGTTTCACCCATACTAAATGCCAAATTTGAATCCAGTTTTGTGGAAAATAAACAGTTCTGTCATTAAGACATTTAAACACAAGGTTTGTTGATTTGGCCAGTTGAGATTCTCTACTAGAAAAAAAGTAAAAATAAAATATTATTCATGAAATATGTCTTCAATAGCTCCAACCGTATTATGAAGAAAATTCATGTACTTTTTTTTTTTTTCTGATAAGTAGTAATCATGACTTGGTTTATTACTTAAAGGGAAAAAAGGAGAATTAAGTGGAAAGTAAATTTCCAGTATCATGGTCTGCTCATTTTAAGCCTGCAGATTTCTATAGGGGCATGAGCCTTTGTGTAAATAATTTTTATTTTTTGCCCTGACGAGACACATATACCTTGAGGTGATTACTTCTTGTGATGAACATGTACACTCAGACTATCTAAGGCAACAAGACATTAGCTTCTGCAGTTGTCCTGCAAGAAGTCTACAGACTTTGCCTATGGAGGATAGTTACAGTTCTGGGAAGTAAAAATCCCCGCTCTTCAGCAGCTGGAGAATATATGATTAGGTGTCATGGAGCATTGCCTTGGATTATAAACAGTCTGGTTGCTGAGCCTGAAAAGTCAGTCCTTTAAACTGCCTGCTGTTGAATATCTCCACTCTGTCAGGATTTGGGATTACAGCAAATGGCTCCTAAAGGCAGAGGTACCAGAAGCAGATTGAAAGCTGCGCTGACCCTGGCCGATCAGGACTGTACATGCATGTGTGCATGTGCTGTGGAGAGAATGAAAGTTTTCTATTTACAAGAAATGTAAAGAAAACTAGGCATTCCTTGAGTATCTGCTTCTCTGGGAGTAGTTGGGGATCTTTCATGAAGAGGACAGCCATGGATGGGAGTGCTTAAGGGAGTAATGCTCAGGAAGGGTGGGTGCAAGTAGAAACTGTTCATGGACTCCAGGGGTAAAATTGATGTTGGTGTAGGCTAGTTTAGGCTTTGCTGGAACTAGGAGAACTCGTGCTATCCAACAACAAAGACGGAAAACTCGTTTAAGGTAGAGCTTGTTAAATTTATGGATGAAATTGGGTGACAAGGTTTCCAGAAACGGAACCAACTGGTGTTGAGTTCATGGATATCACCATCTGGTGATATCCCCAAAGGAGACGTAATTGGTGTTGACTGTGTTAATTTCTACCCTTTTCACGGCCCACAGTTTACTAGGCTTGTCTCTTGACCTTACATTGTATATGCTATCTTCTCATGGGCTGGTGTTTTTTTTTTGCTTTTTTTTTTTTGGGTTGTTTTTTTTTTTTTTTTTTTTTTTTTTTTTTTTTGCTTTCCAAGCATGTACAAGAAGTACAAATGTGTTATTGATGCCTGAATGGTTTATCATGTTCATATGCTCAGACTTGTCACCAGTATTACAGCTAGGCAAGGACTCTCACCCATGTTCGAAAGTCAGGAGTGGGTTAAAGATGGTTGATTTGTTATCATTTTAATTCCACTGCAGAATGGGATCCGGGCCACTTCCTTGGACCTTTAGGTCTCTTCTGTGACAGAAATGTAAGGGATTTTTTTTTTTGTTTGGGAAGGGGTTTGGTTGCTTTAAATAGAATGTTGTAAGGGGCTTGTTAGCCGCAATGTGGTGTCACTTTAAAAAGTAGAATACAATTAATCTCTATCGTCTATTTGCCTGCAATAGTTGTACTTGCCTACTTGGCCTGTGAGCGATGCTGGTAACATGTTCTGCTCCTGTGAATGAGGGCTGAGCAGCTGAGCCTGGCATTTTCCAGCTTCTGAGTGTTTGATGTTTTTGACCTAATTAACATTTTTAATGTACTTCCTTATGAATGAAGGATGTAATACAGAATATTGCTCTATGCAAATTGTTTTTTTCAAAAAAACCTGAATAGAAAAATATGTCATTTTCAGTTACAAAAAAACCCAACTTGCACATGTAGGAAAATATCTACAAAGACGATACAAAAGGTGCACTTTCCATCAGTATGAAATATTTCTATTTTTCCTTTTATATTTTAACTTTTTACATCAATATATTTATCAGGCAGTAATACCTTTTAAAGATAAAGGAGTTATCTTAGATTCTACATTTAAAGAAAATGAAATATGAAAGCAATATTATCTGCTTCAACAGTTGTTCCATTAGCTACATTCCAATCCCTCATGAAATGTAACCCTCAAAAAATGATTAGTCCTGAGGTGGATCCCCCTCATAAAAGGTGAATCTCTATAAATTAGATTGATTTAATATTCAATTCTTTTGAAGCCTTTGCAAATTTACTTCATGCTGAGATAGTGCACAAATACTGCACCTTCTCATTCAATATGTTTTTTCTTCAAACATATTAACAAATTTCTGTGTTTAATGAGAAATTTTGAACACCTCTCGCTGCTACATAAGCTGCAGCTGTTCTGAAGACTTGACTAATGATTGCTGTTTCATGTACATCAGTGAAGGAATCATTTACCCGAATGGTATTTATCAATTGCCTATGAACTATGGGAGTGTTTAATCATAAAAACACATTTTCTCTTTTCAAAAGACCGGAAAAATGGCTTCAAAATCTTCTGAATTCAGTACTGGTCCAGGCTGTGTTTGGAACTAAAGCTGCTGCCTTCAGAAAGTTTTGTATATTATCTAATTACCTGCCATACTGTCTAACTTCCAACTACAAAACTCCTGGAAACCAACATCTTTCACACTGTCAGAGGTATATAGGAAGCAGCATCACCATAGCTCATGGGCTGAATAAGAAGTGTGCTGTGATCTGACCTGAATTTGCAGGGATTGTATATGCAAGTGACTCGGGAAGTGTCTTGAGGCTGGTCCTTCTTGGGGCAGAGATCAGTCTAGACTTTGACAAGATGACTAGTTTATTGAAAGTACTTATCGTGGGCTTTTATGTATGGGGAGATATAGATAGTAAAATGAGAAGTACAGTTTTCCCCAGTATTCCTTATACTATTGAAATTCTCATCAGAAGCAAGATGAAGATATTTCATTCTGTACGTTTTGTTAACTAATGGGTTGTTAAACTTTTCTTCTCAGCTTAAATTTCCTCCCATGATTTTTAATTTTTACTTTAAAACACTTATTCTCTTTCAAAGAGACGCTTTCTTTAGTTGCATTTTGCACTGCTGTCTGACATGAATTCTGCCTTTTTTAGCAGTGTTTCTGCCTGAATTGGGGAAAAAAACATCTCCAATCTTCTTTGCCTGTTTTCCATGTGTTATAATGCCTTTTGTGAGAGGCACTGGCAAGAAACTGAGGTGCAGAAAACTGTGAAATACATGAAAATCCTAAAAGCATCATATAAAAAATTGAATGTCTAAATGTATAAAGCTCACACAGCATATCATCCTACTACATATTTAACAGTTTTTCCTGAGCAGTAGGCAGCTAGTGTTGGAAAGTTTATGAATATTTTATTCTGTGAGATGAAAAGTAACCATGTAGCAAACATACAAGACCTACATTTTGTATTTTCTTTATTCCTTTTTTGGGGGTTTGTTGTCATATGAGTGAATCAGCCTTTCATCTCCCACAAACCTTCTAAAATTATTCCCATCAACTTAGTAGTACTCATTGCTGAGGGCAGACCTCATCAACTGGAGGTTCCCTTAGTTAACAACTGATCTAAGCAGCAGATTGTGATTATTTCTTTAGTATTGGGGCAGTTTATGAAGGAAATTTAAAAAAAAAAAGAAAAAATGAGTTCTGAAACAATAACGCTGAATGTCAAAATCAAAATATATGTAACTGCTGCTGGGAAGTGTGATGTTCTGTATCTTTCTGAACAGAGGACAGAAGCAGAAATCTGGGATGTTGGCAAATGGACTTTTTGACAGAGCAACTAGCTGAAGAGAAACCAGACATTCGGTATGAGATGTTTGGTTCTGGGAGTCAGGCAGTTTAGTTCTGCTAGAGTGAAGATAGAAGAGAAATATGATTTACACGTAGAGATAACACCTTTTCTTAGATCAGAAGGCATGGATGGAAGAAATAAGAAATACTTTGTGTAAGCAGTTGTTCAGATAAGAAACAAAAAAAACCCGCCAGAGATAGTACAGGTTGAAGACAGTCATTGTGAATTTAATTATGTAGTTCATCTAGACAACTCAGTGAAAAGGGTTCTTCCTACCTGTGGTGCAGAGTGCGCTGTTGTGATGGATCACGTTTGATCTGGAGGAGGTAAGCCTTAGGCTGGTAAAAATTGCTGACATACAGATTTTCCTTCAAATCTAAAGGTATGTTAGAGGGAATGCACGATCTTTTTCTAGTCTGGGCAATTTATTTGTTGCCATGCTGGAATTTCTTTTACCACCTGTTGATAAGCATCTATTAAAATCTGAATACTGTTTTATGGCTTCCCACCCCTCCCCAGGACTCTGTAGGGCTTCTCTTGCCCTCTGTCCTCATTTTTAAAAGTTTCTTTCTTGCCTCCTTGCCTTCCTTCCTATCATAAATCTGCGCAGTTACATCTCACGCTCATTTTTCTGTGTTAATCAGAGAGTTCTCTTTTCTGTGGCAAGATTTCAGGAAAGTTAACTGAACATGCCAGTACAAGTTCCCCAGATGTCACGTCACATGCATGGTATCTAGAACAGGAGTAAAGAAATGATCTGTCTGCATTGTAGTTGGAGGCAGTGGAAAGGAAAGCCTTCAGCAGCTGCCAACATTTATTTAGTACAGATGCTGAAACCAGGCAATCATTCTGCAGCTGTAGTTTGGAGGCGGCCAGATCTTCTGTAAAGGGCCAGCAACATAATAACTGTCCTTTTAAAAAAAAATGAAAATGCTGGTAATTGGTAATCAAATTCTGAACCAGTACCTTGGAGCAGGACACAGATGCAGTAGGGACAGCCAAGAGCACCGTGTGCGTGGTTGGTGGAAGAAGACAGAAACCAATGGAAAAGAAACAGTTCACACCAGCTGAAGATTTGTCATAAGTCTGTGTTTTTTTTCTGTAAATCATAAAATGTGCAAGAGTGTTCTAAGTGCGTTATCTGTGTAAATCAGAAGAAGGGATAAACCAAAACACATAGAAAATATATACAATATCCATAGCTTCTTATTTGAAATTGAGGATTCAAAATGCTATTTACTGAATACTTAAGAAAAGTTCAGGATAGTTTGTCACTTGTGTGTAATAAAATGCATATGTTTACACATACAGTAGTTGGAGGAGGGAAGAGAAGTTTTTGTCACAGCCTGTTGAACTGTATTGAGAGCACGAAAAGCACTGAGCCTGCTGCTTTTATTCCAATTCGTATGGTCTGATAAGAAGGCTGTACAAATGGATACAGGCTTGTCACTCTTGACGGGATTTTTGCTTTGCAGATCTATCAATAAAGATGAGCATTGTGCTTACAAAGATATAAAGTTACTAAATATTACTTCTTTCTTTTTTCTTTTTTTTTTGTTTAATTTTTTTAAAATGCATATGTTTATTGTAAAGGTGGTTGTGAGGGTTAAGTTCTGTGGCATAGCATCAATGTGCTGAAACTCCCTGAGTCCTCCTTCAGTTTTTCAAGTCCTGATTGCTTTTCTTTTTCCGCGTAAGCTTGACACTATTGCAAATCTTTGAAGCTTTTAAGCTTTTCTTTCAGCACATATTTGTATCTGTAGAGTACCACTGAGCATTACTTCATTACATTCATGCTCCCTAATCAACACTGACTCTGAAGGTAAAACAGATGGAATTTGTTTGCTTATGAATTATGCAAAATTATAGTTTATTAAGTTCCTGCATTTTAATGGACAAACGAACTAATGGCTATGTGGGTGGGCTGGGTACTACACAGTGCGTAGCTGCGTAGATGGACTACAATTTCTTCACTTCGCTAACTATGCTTTCAAGTACACCTGTTCTCCCTTGTGATTTTCAGCTGGAAAAATCTGCCATCTGGAATCAGATCAGGTTTTGAACAAAAAAAATGAATGGCTATAAATTTAGGTCAAACCGCTTTTTTTTCTCAGCTGAAAGAATGCACTTTTCATGGAACTTGATAACAGAAGCAACTATTTGTCGAGAAAGGGAGGATGAAAGCTAAAAATGAGGGAAATACGTGAGGTGTATTTACACAACTTTAAATTCCGCAAATGGTATTTAATCAGAACTTGACTTAGCTTGAAATGGTTGTTTGTTGAAATTCCAATTTTTATGTTCTGAGAGACAGAATATAAATCTCCCGTGACTCTCGTTTGATTTAAAGGGAATAAACTGGAGAAGATAGGAAGCAGCAGATGACAGGTGTGTTATATGATTGTTGCCTAACTTTATTTATGTTATTCACAGACAAGAAATCTTACTTTTTTATTTTATTTTTTTTTATACATGGACGAAGTTTGATGGAAGATTCTTTAAAAATCGTCTTCCATTTTGGTTTTGAAAGATACTGCGCCAACCCAGTTTCATAACACTAGCCCAGAAGCTTGAGAAAATGTATTACAGGATATCTAGTAGTGTAGAAAAAGGCAGTAATTAAAGTGGGAGAATTAATCTTTTAAATTACTTTGAGTTTTCTTGTAAGCGCAAAGAGTTTGTGGCCATGTAGGTGACTTACTAAAAAGAACTGATTTGTAAAAACAAATGGGAATACTACATATTTGCAAATCAATGTTTTAGCAGTTAATTTTATAGTACCTCCTCTTCTTGGTGTGGGACAGTCAAAAACTAAAAAGATGAGCTAAAGTATGATTTTATACACACTAGTGACAGTGCATTGACATAAATATGATTGTAGAGCTGTAACAACTGCTGAAATGTGGCTGTTAAGAGGAAGCCTGAATGACGATTTCCCCCTCTGCTAAGGGCAAAGGCAGAACCCCTTGTCCTGTAGATATCAAGGAAGGCGTTACAGCTGCCTATGTCTTATCACCACAATGGAGGTTATTACACCCAAAGGATACTAGCTGCAAGGAAGAATTATTTAGCCATTTGTCATTCAGGTCTTCCAAAATGCTTTAGGAAGGCATTTAGAGCTAAGTTGAAAAGCTTTTCTTTGAAATGAAATAAGGATGCTTACATTTTTTATTTTTATTTTATTCATAGATTAATAGAATGGTTAAGGTTGGAAGGGACCTTGAAGATCAGCTAGTTCAAACCCTGGCTGTCACAGACAGGGCCACCCCCCACTAAAATAAGTTGCTCAAGGCCCCATCCAACCTGGCCTTGAACACTTCCAGTGAGGGAGCATCCACAACCTCCCTGGGCAACCTGTTCCAGTGTCTCACCACCCTTATGGTGAAGAATTTCTTACTGACATCCAGTCTAGACCTACCCTCTTCCAGCTTGAAACCATTAACCCTTGTCCTGTCACTACAAGCCCTTGCAAACAGCCCCTCTCCAGCTTTCTTGTAGGCCCCTTTCAGATACTATGGGACTGATAGGAGAGGACAAGTAACAAGCGGCTTGGGGAAGAGTGGTAACACTGAGCCACTCTGGTAGCTTCCAAAATAGTGAAGGATGTCTCCTCCTTAACACTCCAGTCACTACTTTGTGATTACTGTTTCCTCTTTCTATTTTTATACCAGGGAGAGTGACTTTAGGTGTTGTTTTTAGTGGTTTGGAAACATTTTTTTTTGTCCCCTTCAAAAGGGAAGTGTTTGACTGCCAATACTGCATGATTCATAAATGATGAGCACTGATGACAGCTGCTCACTCACATTTGTCATCATTATGTAAACCACCGTCTGTCAGAAATGGGCACCGTCTGAATAAAAAGCAGGAGAGCTTTGCTGAATATCAACCATTAGACTGGGCTAAACTACAGTGGGACTGGAAAGATTGTCTAGTCATAGACTGAACTTCTTCCTATTGCGCTTGTTGCAGTGATGGGCTTTCAGATGAACTTGATGTTCCTTGGCTGGGTGATGTGCACGCCTTACTTCTGGTACTGTGCTCCCAAATAAACATTCAGCAGTGAAAAACGAAGCTAATGATGTAAATTGTTTCAAACATTGCCACTGACTGTGGTGACTTTTATATCATGTTCACTGTGAACGGCAGTGGTAGATTTGGGAGAAAAGTTTGACCACCTCTTTATGGCTTTCTCTGAAGATAGAGTATTTTTGTCCAGTTAGTAAGTGAAAATGTTTGAGAAAATTCCTGTTAAAAGTATTTTAAAAAGACCCTAAGGATAGTTACATATTTCTGTACAACCTCTTTGCTGGTCAGGTGTTTTGGGCAAGTTTATCCCCATATTTTTATGTTACAACTAAGTTAGCACTAGTCTAAACCCAACAGCACAATATTCCACATTACCTAGTATACAGTAATCCTGTAGTCATCTTCATCTGAAACAGCTCCAGCAAAGGGGTTTGTTTTGTTCACAGGCTTTATATATTGCTGTGATGTTCAAAATTTTCAGTCAGAATTACTGGTAGACTGTGATTAAAAAACAAAATGATTCCGGACACTTCTTTTTTTTTTTTTTTTTTTTTTTTTTTAATTTCCTTATCTTCTGTAAATCAGGGAGTCATTGCAGAATGATGATACCTACCTCAATGGTGGTGCAGTGCAGTGCATCAACAGGGAAGAAGTCAAGTGAGGGCTAAATTTTGTATACTCTAGAGGTTTACCACTCCGTGTTGGCAATGATACAATATGATACATCCTGCTCTTGATCACAGGCCATTTAAAATGCGATTAGTGCATTTCGTCAGACCTTAAGTATAAATAGAAAATACCCATTCATATAAAAATATTTGTTGTTTGTGATTTTTATCCCTGGAGTAATAAATTAGCTAGTAAGAGGTTTCCTCCAGTTTTGTGATGCTTTTTAGCTACTGTGACACACTATGCTTTAGAAAAAAATTAACTCTTTTCAATTTTTTGAAGGAGTAGAAGAACCTTTATTTGAATAGCTGGGCCAGATGTCCCAATGATGAGTGAAGGAAACAACTATTTTAATTTGTAATGTGTTTTTAACATTTCTTCATCAAACACTCATCAGAGTGAGAAATGTTTTTCGTTGTGGTCTATGCTTGGTTTCAGTTACCTGAGATTGCAGATTTTATGTTAAGGAGCTTGGATGCACAGGAACAGCAGTGTAGGGTCTATAGAGTTGGCCTTCTGGAGCAAAATGGAACGAATGTTTCGTTATGGTGCACGCAGTCAAGTAGTTCCCCATATCAAGACACAGCACTTCCAGTCTGTACGTTGTAGTCAGTTCTGTGCCACACACCAGAAAACAGGTACAGGGTTTTCCCCAAGCCTGGACCCTTCCTTAACCTTCTCTCTGCTTTTAACAGTGACATAAGGACTTCCCTGTTTACTCCTGCATTATTTATGTTTTAGTGCCAAGCTTTTCTTCTGGTTCTTAATCCCTCCAGAAAAAAATCTACTTTTTTCCATCTTTTTGCCTTGCTAGGAGGAAGGCTAGAAGTCAGCTGTTTTCTTTCACTATGCTTTCTGCAAACTATTATTCCTTTCCAAACTCAAGAAATCAGCTTCAGGCATAAAGGCCACCTGCATTTTTGTCTTCTGGTGACTTTACTCTCTGACCCTAACTGCTCTAAACCATCATCATATTGAGTGTGATGCATTTTCAAGTAGTCTATGGCTATTGTGTCTATCTTGTAACATCTATGTTTTGCAGTCCCTTTAGTTGTGCTAGCTTGGGGCTTAAGTTCATGCTCAGCCTCAAATTCTGTTGGTTGTTTATTTGGTTTGTTTCAAGGAATACAGTCCTTTTATCTTGACATGGGAAAAGAACTTGACTCCTAATGATTTTCCCTGGTTGGCACTGTCTTTGTCTGCCTCATGGAGAACCTTCAACTACAATATATGCACAATGATTCAGACTTTGTTAGATCTTCATAAAATGTCCAGAGTATTTCTAGCCTATTCAAAGTCTCTTTCACTTGCAGTTAGCAAGGGATTTGGGATAAAAAGGTGGAAGAAACAGCTGAAAGAGACGTGTGAATCCTTTGTGATCTGCTAATGTAGTTAACTGTCCTTGTGTGTCAAATATGCAAGTACCTCACTCCAAGTGATTTTGTCACATTTATAGCTAGGAAAAAATTAGATTTCCAGTACTTTCCTGGTATTTAAAATGGGACGATAGTGTTTATTCTGTTCCAGCACTTCTGGTGGGGCAGCTTCTTCTTTTCTGTTGAGTTTGTTTTTTTTCTTTTTTTCCTTTCCAGTTTTCACCTGTGAACTATTTCATAGGATTTGTTAAATCTTTCTGTAACATGGCACATTTGGTCTGATTCTAAGAAATTTTTAATCATGCACTTGCTGCTGAGATAAAATAAGCAAGGGGTAAAATGGAAAACTGCTTTGCGGATATGAGCCTTATTACAGCTTTGAGGAAATGACACTAATTAAAGCTGAGGCAGACATTTTATTCAAATCCCTTCTCTTCAGCTGTGCGTAGTGTATTGAAAATAATGTTGTGATGATTTATCATATTTAAACTCTCTAATGGACAGTTTGTGGAGACAATTTGTACTTAATTCTGAGAGTATTTCTGCTTCATATATTTAGACTTATGTGAACTTTTGCACAAAGTAACTTGAAAACTGGCTTTAAACTTCTGTTTTGTGTCAAACTCTATGTATATTATTTCCATGGATGTTTCTATACGGAGGCATTCTGTCTTTTCCTCTGAAGAGCCAGAAAAGTGGAGTTTGGATTTTGACATTAATATAGATGATGTTCTATAATGATTAATGATTTATTTTTGCAAGAGTAGAAGTGGAAATGGAGCTAACAGAATGAAAAAAAGGATACAATTGACTAGGTTTCAAGTTCTTGCCTTGCACCTGTGACTGCCATCTAGAAACCTTCCAGATTTGGGAATTTGAAGAGGGGAAAAAAAAGAATGTGAGTAAATATGGGCATACTTGCTCTCCTTTCCACTCATCTCAGCCGTGATATGTAATATCCCTCCTAGATGCATTCCTGTGTGGCCTGCCCAAGGTGATTCTGCTCTGGCAGGGGAGCTGGACTAGATGATCTCTAGAGGCCCCTTTCAACCCCTAACATTCTGTGATTCTATGATATTGAGCTGGAAGAGTCATTAAATCAGACATTTTTGTTTAGATTCCAGTATAGGAATACTTGGAAAGTAGTTGCTGTCTTCTTTCTTTCCTTTGCAATTCTGTTGTAGTAAGTCAATTACACGTCAGTCCTCATTCTCACAGCTTCTCCATCCCTCTCTTAAAGACATCAATATATATTTATCAATTAGGAAAAAATCAACATAGAATAGACAGACAAAATACAGAATAGAACATTTGGAGTTTGACCCAGACATGTTCCATAATTGGCTCTTCCTGCTGTTCTGGTCAATGCCTGTTTTTTTTTTTGTTTTTTTTTTTCCCCTCAGTCTTTTCTTATTGCAGCCCTTTTTAATACCTTCTTTTCATTTAATGGCAAAGAGGATAGTTTCTCAACACAGAAAATCAGTTCAATTTTTCTGAACATAGTGAGACTCAAATAAACCCATAGCTGTAATCTGCAATTACATTGCCTCTTATTTTTCATGACAAATCCCTTTTTTTTCAGTGGCTTATATTTTCATTAAAATCACTCCATACCAGCATGTACTAAACTAATATACAGTACACAGAAGGAAGTTTATTAAGCAGATTGCTTTCTCTAGCAAAGGGGACCTGTATTTTAAAATGTTTATGCTTAAATGTGAAACAAGTTATATGCACGGTATGCATAGAAAAAATACACAATGGTTGTAAAGGTGCACATATAAATCTTCGTAGCATGTAGGGTTTATTTAGGAAGTGTGAATTTCGTGATGGTAAGTAAGAAGTAATTATTTTTAGACAGGAAAAGTAATGAATACTATTTTCAGTGTCCTTTGTTGGTGTAGGGTCAGGGTTCTCAACTATGGAAAGCATATAACTAGTGGTATGACACCCTCTTCAAAATGGCTTGTAAAAGCTGCCAAAGCAGATAAAGGGTATCTCATATTACATCTGAAAAGCTTTAATACAAGCCATGTAGGCTGAACTAAAATTCTTTTGGTTAAGGGGGAGGGTAACTTTCTGCCCTGTCTTCTGAATCCATACAGAGAGTTTAACTATGAGCTCTTGACTGTGAAAATTCTTGGTATATTGTCAAGTAGTAGTATAGGTAAAATAGGGAAACAATCTTTTTTTCCTGTGGCAAATTTTTAATTTTTTAAAGTATATTTTATTAGCAGCAGGAAAAACAGCAAAATAACTACCACAAAATACTACACAGCCAAAGATACCAACTGTGAGGAACACTTTCCTAACAAGTCTACTCTCAGCTTCAGCTTTAATCCCCTCTTGCAAGAATATTTTCACAGATGCTTTTCAAGAACTTCCCCAGAACAGGTACTGAGCTGGAGAGGGAGGATGACCACATACCTGACCAGCAACTATTGACAAGCTCAGATTAGTGAAAGGATGAGCTCTTGTCATCATCTTGATCTGTAAGATGAAATCTGTTGCAACTCAACAGGTTGTTCTAAAGAAGCCTATGCATAGCAGCAGATAACTTTTCAATTTTCAGTGTTGGAGATGCACTGAGATTCCCAAGATCGTTCAGAGATAACTATTAATAGCACCACACAAAGAGAAAGTCTGTAATGCTTCAAAGGGATGCACAAAGCCTAAGGGGATGCTCAGGCTTACTGCTGTGTGTGATGGCAGAAGAAAGTCAGGAGGCTTGCACACTTAAAAAGTCGGGTCATGCAAAAGTTTGAGCAGCCCATGCAAATTCACCTTCCCACTTCTACTTGTTCATTACAGTGCATATAATTGCACAATCAGTTTCATTTCTTCAGGGTATTTCCTTTAGCAGTTAAGAGATTTGATGATGTAAGTATGAATGAAGTTCTGAAATAATGTTTATTGGTATTGAGCTTTTTAGCCAAATAGAAATCAAGCTTTTTGGTTTATTGCTGCTTCTGCTTTGCCTTTCAGATCCATGTCTTTTTTGACCATGACCTTGTCTATTAAGGATTTCTTGTCTATCAAATCAAGCCTATGTTCTCAAATGCCTATATGGTACATAATTTACCAGGGTTTTGGTCTGTGGGTAACATTTTCACATGCTGCCATAGAAGAAAGAAAAATTACAGGTGAACAGGACCCTGTCTACCAATATTTTAATATAATCTATTAAAAAGATTTGATTTCCATAAAGAAAAGAAACATTTTTCTTTTAAAACCTAGGGCTAAGTTGTGCGGATGGAGTATTAGCTCCACATGTCGTGGTCCTCCAGTCCAGCAAAATGACTCTGGCACAATGCAGGCACATATGTATTTAAACTTGGCATAGTTTAAGCCTTCTGTGGAGCATATGAGGTGAGACGAAAATATACTAATCAGGACTATTATAGGTTTAAGTTCATGAGTCTCAGGTTTTTTTCTTAGCGTTATGGAGGCTGAGGTACACATAGTGGTTACAGCAGATGTATCCTGCAATGGCTGAGGTAATACACCCTTTACTTTATCTAAGTCTCTAGCAAGGCTGCAATTAAGTCTTTGTATTATTATTATTATTGTTATTGTTGTTGTTATTATTATTAAATAATAATAACCTGGTTTCAGTGAGAACATCCAGTCTCGCCTAGTACACAGGCCAATCTTTGCCTTTTGTTTCAATGGTATCGATCCACAGGTAGAAATATTCTGAATTTGATGTCTCTTTTCTTGAACAAAGTAAAATTAATCCATTATTAAATGCCAGCTCAAAAAGAGGGAGTGTACCACACACATGGTTTTTATCCATATAGGGTCAGGTAGGTTCAATGTAATGACTTCAAATATAGGTGCTTTTGGACATTTACTTTTCTTGCAGAGTACTTTAAGTAAAGTGAAAAGCAATAAACTGATAAAAAATATTACTATAAAGGATATTCATGATCAAGTGAAATAGTCTAAACAAATTTATAGTGATTGAATAGATTTTAGGCATAACTGGTGGGTGAAATTTGATAGATTTGACATGTGCTAATTGCCTCCAGCACTAGCTACTGCTGACTAGTCAGTAAAGACATACAGTAATGTCAAATCTGTGAATACAAGCTATATTAAAATGCTTCAATTTATGTTCATGGATGATTCTTTTCCCCTGCACACTGAGCCAATTTACTTCCAATTACTTTATCACTGAATTGTCAGGATTTGATGAGAGTCCTGCAATTTCAGGCTCTTTTTTGGGGCGAGATTTGGGTTTTTTTTTCATTGAATAATTGTGTTCTTTTTTTTCCTGTGTCCCAAAACAGACAAATACTAAAGCCAGTGGTGAACTGAAGTGTTAACAGTGAATGAGAGATAAGGCAGAGCATTTTGAAAATGATGGAATTTATATTTATGAAAAAATATTTTAGTGGAAAAAAGAAATGTCTTGTAGTTAAAGCAAAGAAATAAGAGTCGGGAATGGTCTTTTTTTCTAGCTCTGGCAGAAGCTTTGGGAAATCATTTAAGCTTTTTACATGTCTTTATTTCCATGTCTGTAGAATGATGGCCTGATAAAGGTGTACAGGAAAGCTAAGCTAATTCAAGGCTGCAGAGTGTCTAGAGACCTCTGCATGTGTCAGATGGAAACAACTGCAGCTTATATCAATATGAGAATTTACCTTATTTAAATTAACTTGATTACCATACTAACTAATTTTTAATCTAGAACATAAAGCACACTATTCAGTGGCTCATGTGTATCAGAGTAATAACATTTTAGAAAATGGTGGAAAATCTAGAAAAGAATCTCATTTTCAAGTCATACAACAGAGGCCATTTTCATAGTTTCTGTTTAGTTTAATCCAACTCTGAAATAATTTTAAATTTCTACCAGGAATATGCAACAACATTAATTCTCAGGTATTATCTAAAGAAAAGAAATGATCATAAATTTTCAAATAAAGCAAAATCTGGAAATCCTGATACTTGAACTCAAAAAACTTGTTGGGAAACCCTTGAGTTCAACTAGCTTGCACAGGTTTTTGGTGGATAGTCTGTTGTTTTCTGGCCATCCTACCTATTCGAGTTTGGAAATGGTTTTAGAATTTTCCAGAGGTTCTATTGTTTGGTGAAGTAGAAAACTGAAGTTCTTTGGAGATAGCTTGGTTGAGATGGTGGAAACAAAATGTTTGGCTTTGAAATTTGAATCTGGTTTCGTTTTACTTTAGAGTGGGTTGGAAAGTAAGTATTCTTCAAAAGGTCTGACTTCCATTAAATAATTTTTCTATTGAAAACCAACTTTGTTTTAAAATATCCACCTCATTAAGACTGAGGATACTATTGGTTTTTATTTACACTGGATTAAAACATTTATTGTCCCATGGTGAAATATTTAAGAGCCAGTCTGTGTAAATGAAACAAACAGCTAAAAATAAGTGAATAATGAATTAATGAGATGCCTGTTACTAACTAAAGTGTCTCTAAGGGTTTATTGCCTTAGTGAAAAGAATATGAAATGCTGTATGTATTTTCTTGGCAGAAAATCAGCCAGTAGGAAGATACTATCTTTGCCCTGAGTAACCTCCCAGGGAACATATACAAAGGAGAAAAATCTAGAGTCAAATTGGTTCTTCATCTAGGAAAAAGTACTGCAAGTATCAGGATTAACTTTATTCTAATTAAATGATAAGATTGACTGAGTTAGGCAAATACTGTATATTTGAAAATTTTATCCCTAATATCTGGTTTATTACAGTTACTAATTTTGCTATGCTAAGAAATACAGGTATGTAAAGCAGGTGGAAGGAGAAAATTATTTGAGATCCAGAAAGAAACTCTTTCAACGTTTCTTTTCAAGTCTGCGAGAATCTGAGTCACTTGATTGAGAGGTCATATGTAAGAGAGAGGAATGAACAACCTTTCAAAGTGCAGGCCTTCTGAATACAAAATCGCTTTGTAGATCACAAGAATAATTAGTAAGCAAATTGGTTCCACCTTCTCAATATCTGCCTTTATAAGAAAAAGGAAGCCTCCCGCATCCCTGACAGTAACTTTGGATGAGTTTTAGGTGATATGATCCACACTCCTTACAATCTACAGAATAAGAATGAATCAATATAGTGAACTGGCCCAACCTCATGGTGATGAGCGAGGTGAATTGTGTCAATCTTTCTATTTTTATATTAGAAAAGAAAATGCGATTTTGAATGTCACATGTAGGGGTTTGAGCCAGTAATCTCAGTCCTTCATAAGGCATTCCTACGTATCTATAGTTCCCTATATCTCAACGCTGTCAACTCTAAAGGAAAAATCATGAAGTGTATATGAGACTTTTCCCTAGCTATTTGTTTTATTAATGTCTTATGTGCTTTTCTTATTGGTTCTTACAGTTTTTGCATTGCAACTTCAAAAGCTATTTCAATGTACTGGCCAGATAAAGCAATTGCTTAATAGATGCAAAAAACTGTCTTACCGGCGCTAAGTCGCTCACTGCAACTGAGGTAGAATCAAATAAAGATTCACAGTGTAAGTAAGAGGCTAAAGATGGTGGTTTGTGTAGCTCTCTGGCTTAATAATGCGCAATATTTCATTGTCTCTGTTCCTTCCAGTCTTAGAACTGTAGATGTTTGTGTCATTTATGTAAAAATAATAGTTGGACTAATGATTTTACTTCCTACGTATTTCTTTAACTGTGCAAGAGAGGGAAACGTCTTAAAAATTTCTACTAGAAGAATTTTAATTACCTAAACTCTATCTTTAAAAATGTTTATTTCTGTTCTATTTAGTAGTGACTTGAAAAACATGGATATTTAATTTGAAGAATCAAAGCAAGTGAAGGTCAAGTGGTCATTTCAAAATGGGAATTTGAAAAGCTATAGCTCCTGAAAGAAAAATAGATATTGGTTGCCCATAAGGATTTCTGTCTAGAACAGTTTCTGTTAGCTGGTATTACATGATTTCTTATACTGAATTTCTTTTGAAAACAATGTCTTAAGGGGAAAATCCTGCAAATTAAAAGGCTTTGTAGAGACTTTGTCCTTAAAAATGGTAATTCTGAAGTGTAGGTGAAACCACACCGATTTTACATTGTGCTGCATAAAACTGTAGAAGACTATCCAGGCAGAAGGATTTGAAACACCATATGCACCATCAAGAATGAATATGTACAGAAAGTTAGCTGAATGATAATCAAACTCATAGACAGTTGCCTATAGCCACATTTTTGATGTATCTCTAGAGAAATTCATAAGAAATCCATCAGGGGAAGATTTTCAGCGTTCTCGTAACATTTTTTTCTTTTTTTTCCCCCACTGTTTAAATGCAAAAATGAAGAGAGACAGGTATCTGGGCGACAGCTGTTGGAAATAGAATGCAAGAACTTTTTATGAATGGGAGTGGAATTATTCTTAGCAGTTTATGTCAGGCTTGTAAAACATCCTTCACCTACTCATCCAGAACTATAATAACAGATTCACGCTGGACCTGAAAGACAACTGGACTTTCAATTATCTTTCTTCCTCTTTGTTTGTAATGGGTTGAATGACACTATGACCCTAGCTCGATAAACAGGGTAATTGCCTGTGCTGCAGAACCAATAATTTGACCATGTTTCTCTTAACTCCATGAGGAAACAGGGTTTGTCCGGCTTTTTTAAGTTCCAGCAACCTGGCTTCTAGCAGGAATTGCCAGCTCTCCTGGATTCTTCAGGGTGAAGATTCATCTTCGGGTATAAACTGAAATACGTACTAAATTGTTTCTGGTACCTCTGAAACCCATGAAACCTTACAGAAAGAACTTCCCCAAGAGAATCCTCTGCTCGCTTTCAGTAGGGTCACAATGAAGTCCCATGCAGGACCTGATTTAGTTGTACTTAACCAGTAGGCCAAGCATGAACAGGCTTAGTACTAGAGTCTTTACTTGAAAGACAACTTTTAATCAAGTATGTTCTACCTCATGTTCTACCCTCACTGCAACTTCAGAAGCTCTCTCTGAAGCTCTGCACATGTTTATTTGGCAGAGAAAGGTATGTTAATTGGAATATCACGTACATAAACCTCTTGTGTATCTCTTCATGATAGCATTAGCGTGTTCTATCGATGATGATGCACATATACACAAGTTAGAAACAGAATTAAGAAAAGCTGAAATAGCTCTTGTAGATTTTGAATTCCTAATTTGTCAATTTACATGGCTTGTGATTGGGGACCCTGCAAAATTAAGTCCTAGAGTGGTATAAATTGACTAACATTCTGTGTGCGGGTCACTGATGATACATGTTATGAGAGGGATTGTTGATCTTTTGGAGGGTAGGAAGGCTCTGCAGAGGGATCTGGACAGGTTGGATCAATGGGCTGAGGTCACTTGTATGAGGTTTAAAAAGGCCAAATGCTGGGTCCTGCACTTCCATCACAACAACCCCTTGCAACACTGCAGGCTGGGGAAGAGTGGCTGGAAAGCTGCTTGGCAGAAAAGGATCTGGGGATGCTGGTGAACAGCTGGCTGAACACGAGTCACCAATGTGCCCAGGTGGCCAGGAAGGCCAACTGCATCTTGGCCTGTATCAAAAACAGTGTGTCCAGTAGGAGTAGGGAAGCGATCATCCCCGTGTACGTGGCACTGGTGAGGCTGCGTTCAATTTTGGGCACCACAGTATAAGAAAGACACTGAGGTGCTGGAGCGGGTGCAGGGAAGGGCAGTGTAGCTGATGGAGTCCTCCTTTTGTGAGGAACAGCTGAGGGAACTGGGATCGTTTAGTCTGGAGAAGAGAAGGTTGAGGGGAGACCTTATTGGTCTCTATGACTACCTGAAAGGAGGTAGCAGTGAGGTGGATGTCTCTTCTTTCAGGTAACTAGTGATAGGACAAGAGGAAAAGGGCTTAAGTTATGCCAGGGGAGGTGTAGTTTGGATATTAGGAAAAATTTCTTTACCGAAGTAGTGATGAAGCATTGGAACAGGCTGCCCAGGGAGGTGATGGATTCACCACCCCTAGAGGTGTTAAAAAAATGTATAGATGTGGCACTTCAGGATGTGGTTTAGTGGTCATAGTGTTGGGTTGACGGTTGGACTTGGTGATCTTACAGGTCTTTTCCAACCTTAATGATTGTATGATTCTATGATTCTTTCAAAATGAAACATTTCTATAGCGAGTAAACTTTTTCCAGTTGCTTCTCAGCTACCCGTTCTCCACACTAGTCATCTGCTACATCCTTAATTATCTGCCAGTCATTCTAGCCTCTGCTAAAACCCTCTTTGAGCACTTCACTTCATCTTTGTTTAACACTATTTGCCGTCTCTTCTCCTCTTGTAACTGCATTGTTCACATAATATACAATATTACAAACATTTTACAGATTAAGGATGCTCCTATGGTAACTGTAGTGCTACTGCACTTCTGAGTATTGCAAAAAAATGACCCAAATCCTTGATTTTATTTTTGTGTGTTTTTAGTGTCTTTTCCTGGAGCAAGTGCCTTTCAGCAGGTTTGCTTTTTTTTTTTTTCTTGTTGAGAACAAGAAATTCTTTTAAAAGATATGAACATTGGGATTCTGGAGAAGCTGAAATTACTACTGCAGAGGAAAAAGGGGGTTTTGCATGCTGGGAGTTTGATAATTGCAGCTATGGACAAGATTTAAATAATTCTTCCTGGCAAGCTGGGCGGGTACCTGACGCTATGTTGAGGCTGAACAATTTCTACCTGATGAGATCCTGGATCTTCCAGATCCTACCAAGGCCCACAGCTTTTCATGCCTGGCTTTCCTTCTTGGGGAAACCTTCTGGAGGAGGGAAAAGAGGGAACTATTGCATAGATTGGTCTTTAACACAACGTAGTTTCAGGATAAGTCAAAACAAATTCCTGGATCCATGAACTCAGAAAATCTTCCAGCTCCAAGTTCAGCCATGGCTTTAACATGCAGAAGCCTTTTAATCAGATGGAGAAGAATTCTTTAATACACAATTAATAAATGAAAATAGATTATCTTTTTCTTCTTAAAAAAAAAGTTTTAATTAGGATTTACTTTTACAAAACTTTTCTGAGGACTGATATTTAGCTGAACTGAAGTCTACTGAGAAAGGGACAACTGAGTACTCCCTTGAAGTCCCTTAAGCAAATGTTAATTGTCTACACTTGATAAGGACAATAAGTGCTGGAGGGGAGGATGCTGCCTGAAACCCTTGTAACAAACCTAAGATTGACTAGAATATAAGGAAGGTAACCTTTGGCTAAAGTTAGACTCAAAATGAGATGTTGCCTGTGAAAATCTGAGCTTAAAGCAAAAACACATGATGATTGGTGTTTTCTGCTAGCTAGAAAATCTTTCTAATAAGAAAACAAGGACTGGCAGGATAGTGCTACTTTTAGCAGGAATTCTGCTCCAAGGCTCACGCTTGAGCTATACATGGAAACTGTGACTTTCACCCTTTCTGTAGGTTTTATTTTATTGAGCTGTAAATGTTATGTGTGAATAACCATTTTAACGTTTCTGAGCCTGTCTGCCATGCCAAATCTTTAATTCACCCTCAGACAAGCCTATACACTACATAAATTCCATGACACAGATTTATCACATCTAAATATCTAAACATTGATACTCAATTGGGAAGACTTGTTAAAAATGTATGAATGCTTTATATTTTGCATTTCATCCGCTTTTGTTCCTAAGAAAACACTTTAAAGGCAAATTTCTAGGAATTATTTCATTGAGGATTTATTATTCTCTCTTCAGGCTCATCCAGCCTCAAGCCTTTTGAAAAATAATTGGCATTTCAGAGTGGAATGCTAGTGCAAAATCAAGCACCAGTCAGCCTGAAAAGATGTAGGAACTGATTCAGCAGAAACATATACACACATTTGGAAAAATAGTTCAACGATAGTTTTACTTACAGGCAATAAAAAAAGTCCTCTTTGACTGTTGATGTTCCTGGTAGAAGGCATTACCAACATGAAGTTTCTATGGATCCAACTATTCACTGACCAGGGAGAAAAATCACTAAGAAAATACACAGGGTCTCAATAATCTAAGTTGAGTTTAGTGACAATGTTTCTACTCCTCAGGCAAAATCCTGCAGAAATTAGCAAATAATTTTCCCTCCTTGCCCCAGTCTAAAATATACACTGTGGAAAAAGACAGGACCAGGAACATTTCCATGTGTTAACAACTATTATATGTCTCTTTTGGAAATAGCCAAGCAGTTTATTCAACAAGAAATTAAACTTGGTCTCTGAGCTCCCATGCGTACTTCCCCTCTTCACTGTGGCATAAGAAAAGAATAATTGACCTTCAGTCATTTATTTGCAGACTATTAAATGAATGTGGAAACTATTACATGTGTACCTATTGATTTCTGAGCATTTCACTCTGAACGTCTGCCTATGTTCCTGTCTGCATTGGTCACAATAAATGAAGAAAGTTAAAAGTTTCATTAAATTAATTCTTGAAAATAGTGCTTTGTTAAAATGTCTATTTAATTACTTTTTTTTTTTTTTAATGTCACATGAAGCAGAGAAGCTTCCGGATGAAAGCTGATTGCCTCGTAGGCTTTGAAGAAGTTCAGGAACAGCCCTGAAGTTTGTGACATGGGTCCAACAGCAAGTAAGAGCTCACCTAAAAGTGAAAGAAAACAAGTTATAACCTTACAATAAAAGTTACTCACAAATGTCTCTTAGCAACACAGTCCATAAAAGTAAGGAAGCTAATGTTAATATGAGCATCCTAAGTGCCTATCAGTCAGATGTCATGGCTGAATAGAGTAGTCCCGAGGGTGAATTAAAAGGCAAAACAGTTCCTAGCTTTATTACTTAGTGGCAGGAGAGTTGTGGAATTATCCTCCTTGTTGCTCTTGTCTGGTCCTATTTGGAACACAGCAAGCCCCAGAAGGTCCATCTACTAGAAAATGAAAGGAAATGCTAATGCATCCGGTTTCTTTATCATCCATATGGTCCTCAGTTCCTTCTAGGAGATACATTGCCTAGTGGTAGCTGGTATCTGTATTGCATTTTCCTGTGAGGAGACGGAGGAGAACCTTTGTAGCTGAAGAAGCTAAATCACCTTGGACCTAGATCGTGCTTTGCCCTTTCCAGTGTTTCTGTGGATGTGAGTTTCTGTGACTTTTTCAGCAGGAGCCACTTCAGTTTGTTTCCTTGTGCCGCCTTCTTTTTGCATCTGTCTTTCCCACCTCTCCCAGCTTTTCTCTGTTCAGTTGAGTATGTCAAACAGTTTATATGTTCCAGGACCATTATCTCATGCCCATCTGGGCTGCAATGACAGAAGAAAATTTTTACTTTGGGCTGAGATTGCTGTGCCTCTTAAGAATTCTTATCTCCCTCCACTGTCTATGAAGGGAACCTGGATTTACATGTCTACAATACAGGCATCCACATTTGGTTGTTAATGCCTGCTTAATGTTGTATATGCTAGTTGTCGTCTTTTTGGATTTCACAGAAAACAGCCCAGTCATCCAGAGAAATCGAGAAATCAGCCATAAGAATAAAGGAGAGAATAACTTTTCCAGATTCACTCTTTCAGTATCATTTGTGATACTACATTCAGTGATTCTGTGATTCCTTGATTCCATGATTGATGAGGTCTAAGGATGAAAAGGAAGCAACTGATTGGAGGGACCCGTTGGTTAAATTATGTGTGAGAGCAATAGGCAAAGTCCTGGTTTACCTGACTGCCGAGAAGGCTGAGTTTTGTGTAGCTGGGAGGAAGGCGTGTGACCATAGTGTCAGCATTCATGTAAACAAGTTCTAGGAATCTCTTTTCCAAACAAGCATAGAAAAACCAAATTCTCTTTTATTGGATATTTACTGGTTGAAATTGCGGAGAATGTTGTCCTTATAAATGAGTGAATGGTTGTGTGTGTGTACATGTAAATTCAATGTAATATATGTGTTTTTATTTAGATCACAAGTTGTATATATACTTACATATGCAATTTTAAAGTATGTGTATTAGGGAAAGAAAGAATGTGTAACTTTCTGTTTTCACATAATCCATGAAATCTACTTCCATTCTACATGAGTAATAAATATTATGTACCTTTTAAGCATCCAGCTACAGGGCTTAACACATTAATTGCTGTAATGTAAAATGACTCCACTGTCCCTGAAGATCATGCTCTGTCAAAATTGCAACTAATTAAAGCTTGTTGGCTATCCAAGCTGACGCAAGTAAAAATAACTACACGCAAATCTGTATTCTTATAATGAATTAATTGAATCGCATTCTCACTAAACTTATTCAGAAATTGCTTCCATGCTTTTGTCAAATAGATAGTTACAGTCTTCATCTTAAATTTTGAAGCAATTAAGCTATTACTGATTTCATGGATTCAAATTATGCTAGAAACTCTCTGGGGCAGGGACTTGTCACTTCAGTGTTAGTGACATTCTGCTCTTACTGCAATTGGAGGTTTTGGTACTACCACAATTGAGTTAATAGCAGAAGATAGGAATCTTGTAATTTCATATATTTAAGATGTGCATTAAATAATTTATGGAGGGTTCTACTTTGTTCCTTCTGAATATGACAAATGTTATCAGCGCTTTCTTAAAAATTGGCCATTTGCTTTTTTTACTTCCACGTGTACTTCACTAATATGACATATTAAATTGCATCTTCCTGTGTAATAGAAGGGCTTGTAAAACTAAGATTCGTACATTTGCTTGTTTCCAAAGAAATGTCACTTTCATACAGGCTTGGTTTTCCTCCTTACGTGAAATATTTCATGTTTATCAGGGAAATAGAAAGCATTTTTAAATGTAAGGACAGTATATACTTAAAAATAAGCAAGCAGAATGAATTATAGCCTAGAAATCCATTAGGTGATGATCTAGATTTACGTGTCTTTGTACTGTTAGTTATGGAGAGAAAGAACTTAGGTAGTTGTCTTGCAGGTTCTGAAGCCTTGTGTAATGAATTGGTGGCAATTCATATCTGTATTTAGAGGAACTAATAACTGCAGTATTTACGAGTATTTACGAGTCCTTATTGTCTGCTTAAGCAGCAGCCAAATAACAAAATGAACAAATGTCTCTCCCAAGGCTCTTAAAAAGAGCTCAAGGAGAGGGGAAAATTACTTATTAAGCATAACTAATGCTGCACAAACTATCTCTCTCTTCAGCATAGATTGACATTTGCATGTTGAGGTGGTGTGGTTCTTGTTATGAATAAAGCAAACCTGTTCCTGATTGCATCCTGGCTGTGGTACATTTATAGAGCTAGCCCTTGGCGTAATCTCTGTGGCGTATGCATATTTCAGAGAATTTAACGCATCTCTGTTATTTTCAGACTTCTAGGTAACCTTTTCAGATTATTTGAGGATGTGGAGAGGGGAGGCAAAAGTGACTCCAGACTGATTGTTGTGGGGCTGCAGAGCATCAGGAACCTTGCAGAAATGAATTGCTGCTGCTCTCAGCAGATCACACGTTTTTAAGGGATTCGGGGAAGGTTTTCCCACCCTTTTCGGCTCAGTCTCTGCAGTCCAGAAAGCAAGGTGACTTTGGGGGACTGAGTCTTCTGACACATACCCTAGTCATTCTCTCCAGCTGGATGACTTTTCCTAGTTGCTGATGCAGGCCTGTGATTAAAAGGCATTAGCTCAGAACGTATAGTTCGTTCTGGAGGTTTGTCTAATGCAATTTGTATAATGCATAATCATCCCTGTCTTGCTTATCTAATACGAGTGGAAAACAACTCAGGTTATGAAATTTGCAAGAGAGGCTTGTGGCCACAACATTTTGAAAATAAAAATGCTTGATGATTGTTTCTGCTTTTATTCTCCTTTATGCAAATTGGCTGATGATAAATGAATGCAGTATTTTTTCTTTAGGCAAACTGAGAACATGTAAGACATGAATTTCTCTACTCTGCCTAACTCCAGCTCATCAGTAAACCTGACTGAATGTTTATACCTTTGATATCTCTTCTGTGGTTTAGCATGGAGAATGGCAGTAATTGTTACTGCTGAAGTAAATCTGTCACTACCTAATCATACTGTGTCAAATATACTGTTAAAGCAATGTTAGAATTGCTTTGGATGTAAGTGCTTAGAAATTCCCACCTCTACCTTTCAGTACATTTCATATCCAAGGTGCTCTGTCTCTGCAGGGTCTCTCTGAATAATGCTGTGATAGTGTCTTCCTCTGTTTGCTAGGTTTCTTCTGCCTTCAGATTTTCTGGTACATCCCACCTTCTTCCTTGCTGAAAAAGCCTTTAAATTCTGTGCCAGGAATCAGGAAGCTCTCCAGCTCCTGCATGGTTAAGCTATGCTATTGTGGCGTTTGAGTGTGCCTTCACTGTGTGCCACTTGGGCCGCAACTTCTTTTATGTCTACCTGTCTCAATTCATAGAGGAGCACAATTTCTCCTTCCCTTTGACTCAGACACGTGTTTAACATGTGCATGTTCTGTCACCAGATTTGCTGTTACCTGTTGACCAGGGACTCATTTGATGACAATTTTGATGCTGTCAAGAAAACAATAGCAATAGTT
The DNA here is from genome assembly GCA_013396935.1 of Baryphthengus martii. Taxonomy (NCBI): domain Eukaryota; kingdom Metazoa; phylum Chordata; class Aves; order Coraciiformes; family Momotidae; genus Baryphthengus; species Baryphthengus martii. The sequence goes on along the minus strand of VWZK01020639.1, from coordinate 75,687 downwards.
TGCTTATATCTCTGGCATAATGTAGGCTGATCATCAACAGAAATCCTGTTTAAAAATGCTGCATTGTATCAAGTGTTGAAAATCGAAAATTTCTGTTCATCTAAATTATTTGACTAGGTCAAAATTTAGTCAGTGTTGTCATTTTATGAGTTTGTGTGCAATTTGTGTCTTCATTTCTCTTAACAGCAACAAGAAAATCAGTGAAAACAAAGCTGTTTAATGCATTTGTCATCAATGCCATTTGATGCTACCAACAAATGTGTTTCATACAGACTCACTTTAACTCAGTGTGTTAAGATTGACTCCATCTTCTTGCAAACTGTTCTGTTTCATCATGAGTGTACCGTCTCATTATTTTTAAATAATAGATGGTCTTGCTTTGTAATGATTTTGTTAATTTTTCCAAAACCTTGCCATGCCTAAGTTAAAACTCACTGGTCTTCAAAAGTCACCTGGAAATCTTGTAAGAAGTACTTTTTCAAAATTTCAGTAAGTCTAGGAATAGTGTGAAAAACAGGATTGTGTCATTGAGGGCTTTGGTGGCAGGTGGAACACTGGAAGATAAAGGGGAGGATGGAATAACTGTTGAAATCCAGCAGGAATGGGAACTGGAGCGCTGCCTTTGCCTTTGGAGGAATTCTGATTTTGTAAGTGTTAATACTACTGGAGATTTGAAAACACAATATCCACTCACCTGTCAGACCGCTAAATGAGGCAACAATTGTTTCATAGTCAGCTCTTTCCTGTACATTGAGTAAAGCTTATACTGCAGATAGTACTGCTAAATTGTTGGCAAAGTTCTGACTAACCACTCTCTTCCAGAAACAATTCTTACAGGGCAAGTCAGATGATACCATTAGTCATTTAGGTTTTCTGATTTTCACTTCCTTATCCAGTAGATACTAGTGCCTTTAAACTTTCCAGAAATTGCAGTGGAGGATGTGGGAAATAAAGAAGTAAAAGAAGATAGTAAGAAGAGGGTAGTATTATAAGGAAAAGAAGGTAATAACTTTGTGACTACTGTCTACAGATACACCTGATTGGTTTGAAATAATATAATGGATATACAGAAGCAAAGCAATCACATACAAAAGTCAGGCAATATTGAAATGGAAGATTATATAAGATAACATCTACAGGAAAAGACAAGAAAAGCCATCAATCAGTTTCTAAATTAGTAATGTATTTTTCAAATCAAAATAATGATATTTTCAGTAGAACCTAAACTTTTTATCTGCTTATGTGTGCGTTAATATGTTAGAAACATAGTAGTTTTAAACAGCTTCCTCCATTTTTTCAACTACTGAGAAAGGTCCTATAGTTCTTTTAAAGAACTGTTGAAGTTATTTTCAAATGGCAAGAGATAAAGTAAGGGAAAGAAGCTATAGCTATTTTTCCACCAAGACTTTGATGATTCCATTGAAGAAATCAGGCAGTGACACATGGAAAGAGAGACCTGTACACAAATAAATCATTCTTGACATATCCCTTGGGCAGTTGGCTTTCTTATGCTATGCAATGCACTGGGACGTACTATGATTATTTCCCATGTGATTATATGTGTGCATATGCTGTCACTTTCCATTGCTGGAATAAGCTGTTTCTGCTGGATTGTTTCTGTGTTTAAATATTCCCTCTTTATTCATCAATGAAAAGTGGTTGTGATGCAGATTAACGCCTTACTGAATTTGATTAGCAAGGAAAAATATAATCTTTCTTTCCTCTGTCCCATCTTCAGTTTTACAGCTCAGGGCTGTTAACAACCTCTATGGTGATACCTTAGATGCTGGAAGTGGTATGAAGTAAAATGCAAAAGGGGCAGATTTAGCTGCCCATTTCCAATTTGAAGGCCTCCAATTTGAAAGCGTTGAGCGTTGGCAGCAAGCACTGAAACCCAAAGGAGCTGTGCTAGTGTTCATTACCTCTCTACATCTAGACCTAAGGAAAGATGCCTTGCATGAAGTAGTGGGAAAGATAATTGTCTTTTGTAAATTCCTGTGTCATGCCCTGTGTGGTTTTCAGAGAGATTTTGTTTGTGGCTTTCTGTCCTTCCATCTGTTCTGCTTATAGCCTCACGAGATGATGTTGCTTCCACTGTATTAAATCAGGACTCAGACCTCCGTGGCTCCTGATTGCAATCGTATCTGGTTTGTCCTAGAGGAAAGAAGAGTCTGTTTATGTTTGTTTGTTCATAAACTCTCTTCCATCGTATTCCTTTTGACAATTGTTATTTCTCTCTTGCTGTAGGTGCTTGTTTTAGGGGCAAACACAGTGTTTAGCATCCCTGTCAGTATAGGGATTGTAACATGCTCAATATTTTGCACAAGGAGTACTAATCATTCTGTGACAGATTGATTATTTTAGTAAATATTACTGAAATATGACTGTTCAGTGTTTGATGTTCACTGGATGTTTAAGGATGTGTATTGCTGTGGAAAGCCGTAGGGATTGTAGAGAGAGGCTGCAGTCAGAGAAAGGCAGATTCCTAATGTAGCAACTCCTGTTTGCCCTGAGTTTGCTTGGTTATTTTCCAACTCTAACCACGAAGGTGTGGAGTGGGAGAAGAGAGGAGATTTCATCACCCAAATTCTGGCATTTCATTAACCAAGCTTTTATCAAACAAAGCCATATGTGTGATATTGGCCTGTGGTAGTCCTGCTTTGTCACCAACCTGTCATTTCTCCTCCCGCATTGCTCCCTTTGCTGTTTTGCCACAAAGCTTTGTGCAGCTGTGCTGTAAATTGGATTTGGAAATGGATGACTTAAAAAGTGTGTGAACTGGGAAAATTTAAGTCACAATGACGGTGCTTCTCATGAAACCACAGCCAAATTCAGAGATTAGTCTTCTGAGGAACCTTATGTAGTGAGTGGAGAGAAAGAGTGATTTCCTGATGGTGCCCCTTTCTTTACAAAGGCAACTAACTGGAAGTTAACTGGTGTGAAAGTGCCTTATGAAATGAAATTTTCATAGAAATAAGTCAAAATGGCCCTTCTTTGTGGATTTAAATATGGATTTTGTTTTAACAAGACTTCCTATGCTCACAGAACACGTAGAGTCAGGTATTTTGTGCAAACCAAGTTGTTACCAATGGCATGAGTGTAAACTGTTTTTTTTTTCTTGCAGTTACTCATTTTGCATTCAGTGGTGCCTGCTTTCTTTGTGCTTTACGAGAGGAAATAACATGACTTAAAGCTATTTTGTGTTTCTCCTTTAGCAGCTTTCCATGCTGAGACCTCAGAGATTTTCCTGTTCCCCTGGTACTTGTAATGGCTTTTTCTATTGACAATTATCGTCACTGTGCTTTGGTGGCAGCTGCTTCAGAGCTGGTGCTTTGGGCAGAGGAGGAGTGAGAAGTCACAGCCTGAGGGATTGCCTTCATAACACACCTAGGGCTTGGCTGGTGTACTTCAATCAAGTTTTCTTCAAAGGATCTCTGACTGTTACTAGCTGCGCAGGCAGTGTTAGTTATCATGCTGTCAGATGTGCACGCTGGATGCGACCCGTTCTGAACTCAGAAGGTTATTTCAACCTTCTATTATTAAAGTGTTTAAAAATAAAACGTGGCTTTGAGCCGCTGTCCAAGGTGAGGGGCATGGTGAATACGCCTTTCCCTGCTGGAAGCACAGCAGAGAGCCCATGGATTCAACTCTTCCTACATTCTCAGAAGGAGTTAAAGAAAACTATGCAATTTCCTGTCTCTTTTATTCCCCATAATCAATTGTCAGACTTTTTGACATGTCGTGATATCAGTTGCTAGGAAGGATGACTGCTTTTAACTATATGTGTTGCAGAAGGTACATAAGATCTCCCTAGTAGGTGAAATTATGGGTCCATCCTAGTCAATGTTCTTTGGTAACTTCAAATCAGACAGCAACATTTCTTCTTCTGTCTTTGCTTTCTCTTTTTTTTAACTGTGGAATCTATCCTAATACAGTAGAGGCAGGGAAAGAAAATTATTTCACATAGAAAAGGAAACTGGCTTAGGATTACAAATATTATTAAACCAGAATATATACAACAAGATTTTTTGGAAGTGTGAAATATGGATGTGTACATGTCTACATACAGATGGTAATTTGAACTGATTTGGTATATAGCTGTATATATACTGTCTTTTCAAATACATGTTACAGAATTTTCTGCAGAGAGGGTAAGGGCAAAGAATAGAAACATATCATTTTAACCCTTGTGTTTTTGTGTGTAACAATGCATTGATAAACAGTTTAGAATAAATGATTCAACTTTAAATATAGTTCTACCAAAGCCTTCTAAACAGAAAGGTGATTTTACTTTATGTCTAGCCCCAAGTGTGTGTCTTGAGGGACCACTGAAGAAATGTATATTTTATATAACTCATTGTTTCATACTTTTACTATTTCGTAATGAGTAGCATAATGAGTCAACTAAGTATGAAATTATGAAAAGCAATCATTTCAATACCAAAAAGAAAATGCACAATCAAAGCAAGTATTTAAACTTCTTCCTTTATTCTTTGTTTACATGGCAAATGGAGCAATAGAGAAGTGATATATCCATAAAAGAGTCAAGCAGAATTGAAATAATGTAAACACCATCTGTTGCCATTTGAAGCTCTCTCTAAATGTTATCTTGTATGTAACCTTCATAGTCAATGGCAGAAGCATTCTCCTGCCTCCTCTTAAATTTTTCTTTCATTTATGTTGTCCATCTAGTATTTTCATTTTCAGCCCCTCACTGTATGTTCCCAGAACGACGATGTCCCTACCTCTTGTGGTCTCTCTTGTAAGAGATTCCGGTTGGTGTCACAGTATCATGCCCATCTCCTGTCTATGATGTGAAGCACTCACTGTGGAATACAGACCTTACTGTTGATGTGGTGATGTACTCTGAGGGCCAGATGCTAGCACGTCACAGGCATTTGTGTAGGCGTTTTATGGACTGAAGTGTGCCCCATATCCTGTTTCATCAAATGTACTTTTTCCTGCAGACTGCTCATTGCATGAACTTTCTAAACGACACTCACTCAGAGATGGCTTGTACTGTTAGTCAGACCCTCCTGCTCCATGACAGTGCCCCTTTTGCTGCAATTTTCATTGTTGATGGCTTCTTTGACCTTCTTTTACTCTTCACAGCTCCCTGACCTACCAATCATCTCTGTTTCGTTGAGACCTGCAAGGAGAATATGTTTCTGAAAAGGACAGTGTGATAGGGATTTGCTGATTGTCAGAAACACAATTACCTCGTCCCTCTTTCCATGTTGCCCTCCTCCCCTCCCCATTTTGAGAAGGTAGGTGCCTGAAGATGAGGAGAAATAGTCTGACAACAAATAAACTTGCCCTTTTGACTTAAAGAGGTGAAAAGAACTGAGAAGGTTCAGAGAGGGCTTTCTCTTGACCATCCTCTTAGCTTTGAGCAGTGAAGTACAGAAACTCCTCATCCTTCTTGTCGAGTGGTAGCAGATGAAACAAGGGAAGGAATGCTGCTTTATATGATTATAAGAAGTTTGGCTCCCTTGGCTCTCTGCTGGATTTGGTGGTCAGTCAGAAATGCCACCTTCAACCCCACAAATCCTGAGAAAGGTGAGACTAGGACAGTACAGGTGTTATAAATGTAGTAGCTCTTGGTGGGTGATTTGAGCTGAGCGTTTCTGATCTTAGTTCATTTGGCAGGCTGAAAAAATCTATTTGGTGTATAGTGTGTCAAAGGACAAGAACACATTTTTATGTATTTTCTGTTGTGCAGAAAGGAAGGCACCTGGCCTTCCATTGTCCACTGATTGCTGTTAAATGTTTGTAAGCAGGTGGAGACAACCTGTATGGGGGTAATGAAAAACCTCCCTAGAAAGAGGAAGAAATCTCATGGAATTGTAATAAGTGTATGGGAATTTTGCTTGACAGTTAAAATGAAAATTAATGCCACCAAACTTGAGAACTTTTCGATATCTGAAAGTAAATTTAAGTCAAACCAAACAATTTTGCACCACTGCACTACAAAAATATCCACTCAAAATGAAGTTGCTTCTGGGTCTCCATAGCAAGGACTTTTACATTGCAAAAATAAAAGCACTGAACAGAAACAGTCTTGCTCTTATCTTCTGCCTGATTTTTTCAGACATTATTTCTAAACACATTTTAGCACCATTGAAGATATAGATAATTAATCCTCATTTGCCATGTGAAAAGCAAGAAATGAAAGCTATAGTAATTTAACTCACATGTAAACCTGCCTGTCAGGACTTGGGCTGTTTTTTAACCTTATTACATGATCTTCAGGGATGAAGGACAAGGAGAGTAAAGCAACTAAATACTTTAAGAATTCTGAGAACTCCTGAGACATTAGTTCGTAAGTCAGAGATTCCTTTTCTCTTGGGAGGCTTACTGACTGAATTAAATGAGAAAACAGAGTGCTTTCTTCCATGGTGTACTCTTTTGGAGCATTAGGGGAAGGAGTTCATCAGGTACAGAGTTTTGCTTTGATTTTCTTCTTTCAAGGCAAGCAGTGTTTATTTTATTCATCTTTATTTTTGCTTTGCTTTGTCTTGCATTGATAACTCCATAGGAAGATGCAGTCTGTGTATATGCAGACTGATGTCATAAAAATAAAAGGGAAAGTATCACAAATCCACTTTTACTTAGATGAAAAACATATTTAAATATTAGAGAATGCAGGTCCTAAAGCCTTTAAAGGCTGGCAAAATTGCATAATTTTAATTTGCGTTCTTCAAATGTTTCTAATTCTTAATTGCCAGTAATTTCTTACCTTTGAAGATTTAAAGAGCTATCTACAATGCCATATGTGCTTCTTTTACACTTTCATTATTATTATTTTCTTTAATTTGTTACAGAACAAAAAAAGAAAGTATAGACTCTAAAGGTGCATATGCTAGGCAATGAGTTGAAATTCCCTTTCAGATGATATAAGCTGAGAGGTATAAATAGATGTAGCTATAAGCAATTCTGAAGGCCAGAAATTTGAAAAATTAAGTTTTCACTCCATAGGGACAATATTTCAACTAATGCCTATACCCAATACTTACAAATCTGCTCATGTTAGTTTATATTGGTCTATTTCTTACATAGGAAGAGTTCACCAAACAACACAATAATCATCCATCTGTTGTGGCTATATTAAAGAGATGATGCTTTTCCATTTTTCTGTTTATTTTTACCATTGTTAGATCAATATATTGTCCTACTTAACTGAAACAAGAAATGCAAAATACATCACTGTGTATCTAGCTTAGGAAAATGCAGCATATCTAAGAAATAAGAGGTTGGTTGTGAATATTATTATAGACTCATCAAGTGTTATGAAGGGAAATATGAATGTGCTGGCTTAGTTGGCCTCTGCGTATTGATTTTCTGAAACCAGTTCATAAAAACATTAGAGTGTGGTTTTTACAGGATTAGAGTACTATGATTTATGTTTTTTTCTGAATGAGTTTTTCTAAGATAACCTGAATACCTTCATTTCAGATACAGTAATTATAACAGGAGCTATGTAGCACTGTGTATTTTCAAAGCATTGATATGATGGAGAAAACATGAAGAAGGTCTTTCCAAAATAGACTGGTTTTAGCTTTTATAATTTTTTTCCCTCATAAAAGTGATTGCATGGTCTGTAGTTCCTTTTCTTATCTGTGAATTGAGTGGAATTTTACCTGGGGAACACAGGGGAGAATAAGGCTTTGTTAGGAGTTCAATAGTCAGTAGACTAAATGGGAAGTGGTCAAATTAAACTGGGTTTGAGTAAGTGAGAAACTGTGATGGTGGTATTAGTAAGTTAGAGATGTTCTGAAGAGTGACCTAAGTGACTAGCAAGGAGATTACATGTAGTTGTGGAGCCACAGCATGAGAAGGGAAGGAAACTATCACTCTGACCTCCAGAAGTAAACTCATTCAACCACACTAAGTGTCAATTTCTTAATTTTTAAAACATCCGAAGATGAAGAGGTGTACTGTGACGAAAAAATGTACTGTGGCCCAAGACAAAAGTTTGTTATGTTGCAGTCACTCTTGCTCTCAGCAGCATGTTGTCCCTCTGATGATTTCACTCTCAGCCCTGAGATCTTCTGAAAGGCTTCACACGTGAGTCTGCGCATTAAGACGCTTTCCTGAAGGGATTGTTCCCTGAAAAGCCAGTCTTGTTGGTAAGTCTCTGGGGATACCTTCAAAACTCATGTTCTCTGAATCGTGATGTCTAGCTTGAACAGGAGCAAGCAAATCCAGGTTTGCCTCCGTTAAATAATATTTTGCTAGTGTAATGGCAAATATCACTGGTCCCTGGGGTTATAAGCACTCTTTAAATTTTACTATATCAAAGATGCTTTTCTCTTAAACTTTTCTTTGCACTGTTTCCCTAGAGCAAAATAGTTCTTAATTTGTATTTAAAATAAAAGATGTTGTTCATTACAGTGCTTTGTCACTCTAGTTATAGGAGTTAATTTGTAGGCTTTTTATTAACTAATTGCTTTTCTACCCCAGATTGTGTATCTGTATTTCAAATTAGAGTGAATCTGAAGGTCAAATTAAGATGGCACATTTGTTTCATGACCTGAGAAAATTGCAATGTTATTCTTTTGATAGAAATTTGTTCTGATCAGGCTTTAACAATACATTTGAAAAAAATATTTCAAAACCTACCCTTGTATTACAATTCACTTTAATGCCTGACTTAACAGAATTCTTTCTTTTGACATAAGTTTACAGCGACAAATTTGAGATGCAAAAACCAGACACCATTCTGTTGTGCTTCAGGGTTAGAGACAAACATTTTGATTTGAAAGTAAAGTGTTTTAATGGCATTCAAGGACATCTAAAGAATATGATGCAGTGACTTTCCTCATGTGATGTGAATCTTACATCTGTACTTCCTCTTCCCTTAAAATTATGGTAACTGACGCCTGAAAGATCTAACTGGAATGTCTGTCACTATCAAATCCACTGTCTTAAGAAATCTGCTCTCTGTTTGAAGTATCCGCAAGCTGTTTCACTGCTATTAGTATGCCGAGTGCATTAGATACGAAGGTAGGAGGCGTCTGCCCAAAATGGTGGTGTCCACACAAAAGTTCGGTCGCACTGGTTGCCCACTTTCATGTTCTGTTCTAAAGGAGACATTTTTATAGGTCAGAAGAGTAGTAGCTTAAAATTGCCTGACTCTCCATTGACTATAAAAAGAGACTAGAAGGTAGGAATTCTATGAGGCAATGCTATAAATGTGAGAGAATGTCTATTTTCTGGAGCCTCAGTCATCTTATACAGAATAGAGCTTTTAAAATTCCCCACACGTGGCTGTTCTGGGTAAGGAGGATATGCACATCTCCTGATGCCCAGAAAATTATACACAATGAGTCAGGTGGTAATTTCGGACACCTCCAAGCACTGGAGACAGATGAGGGGTCTCTTTCAGATCATAGTTTTGGTGGGTTTGGGACTGTAATTCACGTGTGGTGTGTAAGACCAGGTGAACCTTGGAACCCAAAAAGAAAGAGTTTATTAGTTAAGAAGAAACAGAAAATGCATAGGTACCTGTTCAGAAAAATGAGCGAGCGCTAGATTTTCAACACAAGCTTATTTCCCACTAACTTTGATGAGATTTATTAGTTCTACAATAACAGGAACTTAAAGGATGTAAGAAAACATCCTTTAATAAGACATCTTTGAGATAACTTTCAGCCTTTTCAAAGATTTCATAACACTTCCCATTCAAAGATGATGTGCACATTTTAGATACAGTAATTGTAATAGCAGCTATGTGGCACTGTATATTTTCAAGGCATTTCAAAGCACATTTTTGTAATATTATATGTATTTCAGCTGCTCTATCTCAGCACTTAAGAAACATACATCAAAGAGTTTTAAATCCTGCCAATCTTACCAGCTCTGTTTCCCACTTTCTACATAATTAAGTTAATCTTTCAAGGCAAGTTGACACATGTAGTCAATTGGTTACAGGGATTTTGAAGATCGTATTCCATATTCTTCTAACAGGTGAGTAACTATGGTGAAATCTAACTCAGGACATTTTCCACCTGCACTGATAGCTTCTTCTTATTAAATTTGAAGTACATATATGCTGATTGATTTGTGATTAAATCCTTGTCTTCTGGAACACTCCAGACAATTTATCTAGACAGTTTCTTTTGCAGTCAGATATTAAGAGGCAATAATTCATTGTATTACATGCAATTATTTGCAATAATATTGATTTGATCAGTAATACTTCCAGGATTCCAGACACTTAAAACATAAACTGCAATAAAAAGCTATTATAATTTGGTTTGTTTGGTTGGTTTAGCTCCTTTCATACATTATGATTTGAGCTGTGAGACTTATAGGCAGTGTGAGAAGCAGACAGCTACCTAGTATGGAGCATGAAACCTCCTTTTAGTGACTGCTGGCATCTTGACTGATGTGCTATTATACTAAAAAAGTGGTATATAAACAGTTTATTGATGAAGGAAGAATCTTTAATTGGCAGTTTGACCAAAGCCAACTAGATATTAAGGAGAAGGTCATGTGCAGAAAATTGATTCACTGATAAATGGCACAATCATCTGCAGAATGAAATCAGAGACTTTGCATGACTGATTACTGAAAGGGAGAATGCAGTAGGGGATACAATATAAAAGATTTAATATCAACACAGTGAGATGCTGGTGGGTCAGATGCTGCTCCTGACACATCACTTTGAATACAGACTGACTTCTGAAGTTGCTGAACTAGCTTGGGTTTCTGTCCCCCCTGATTTTCACTGTCACAGAGCTACTTCTGTTCAGTGCTTTCTGGAGGGCACATAGCTAGCTGTTTGTCATCACTTGTTCCCACATCCCTATAGAAGAAGCATCCAAGGGAGATGAGCTGAGGAGTTGGGAGGGATTGTGACTAGGACTGTTTGCTGACCCTCGGCTCTCAGAACAATCATGAGCAAGCCTTTCTAACAGGCACCAAGGGAACAGCTACGATGAAGGACAGATGTAGGACTGTTACATTACAGTGGAATTAGTCCAGGCTTGCAGTAACTCATGTGGCCTCTTGTTGACAATGGCATGGCTGTTGTTGCTATGAGAAACCAACCACATATTGGCAAGAGGGAAAGAGTGCAGATTAAATATTTATGCCATGTATATTTACCTTTTCATTAGGAAAGCAAACAAATTAATTGCCTATGGCATGGTCAGGTTAAAGATGATGTGTTGGGTTTTTTTTATTATTTCTAGTGAAAATATGAGCGCTTTTAGATGTACTAATAAAACCTCCTAAATAGAAGAACTTCGCATGCTGTAGAAGTTGCAGAGGAGCCAGTTAGAATGGCATATTTTCAGCTATGTCTATTTGCCAGGAAGGGATCCTATTTTCTAAACAGCAGCTCTTTCTCTCTATCCTTGCTGCTGAGTGTACAAGAGCAATTCCCAAAGCTGTTGCACTGGCAGAGGAAATGCTTGTTTCATGTTTTCCAGCTACGGCAATTGTGATAAGCTCCTTCCCCGCAAATTTTCAGTATTAACCCACCGACTGTGGTCGTGCCCGTGCAATGGTACAAGCTTCTGATCTGCTGTATGTATGGTTAATAGTCTGAGTCTATCCTAGTCTTTTTGTGGGAGATGGTAGATGTTTATGGCAAACTTGTGTTTGACTGTGGCATGAGTGACTGCCAAAATCTGTGAATGGGTATCATGTTAAATATATACTGATGAACAGAGCAAATGTTCTGCCCTTGCTCTGTTTTTCCCCAACCAGCTTGTGTGCTTGAGGAATCAGGATGCTTCTCCCAGGGGAAACACCATAAATAACCATAGAACTGAAGGTCAGCTTTAAGCAAATGAATGACAGATTTTTTGTGTTACTTTTCCGCACTGCTGTGCTAAGAAAAGCTCACGTAAAGGCGCGCTGCAGCTCGCACTTGTAGACATGTTCTCTCAGGTAGACCGAATCCTATTTTTCTGTTTCATTCCAATATCTAGCATTGCTTTTGAAGATCCTGATAGGTTCTTCATTCTTCTTTACTTCTTTCTCAGTCCACCAAGTTGAGAAAATAAATTAACTTTTGAAGCTTGGAATATGTTTCCTCTCCCAGTGATTGTGGGTAAATCTCTGTTACAGTAGCCAAAACATGGAATAAGTTATTATTTTTTCTCTGAGTTTTCTCCTTATTAACAATGTGAGCTGAAAATGTAAAAAAAAAAGTAAAAATATACAAACACACACAAGAAAACTTACAGACCCAAGGCAGGAAGAACTTTAGAAAATTTAAACGTGTGCCTCATGGTGATTTATCCATGACTTAGACCAACTGTCAAAATTACACACATCAGTGAAACAGGAAATCTGGAAGAAGTGCTCCTTCAGTACTGCATGGCGGCAACAAGCCTCTGAATGAAATCAAACTGCCCTATTTGCAGATAACTTATTTTTTAAAAAAATTGGAAAAGCATGTTTTATTTTCCTGTGTCAAGTATGTGAGCCTTCCTTTTCCTTCTAGCCAGGAAATTCCTCCTGTCTCCTCTATGAGCTAGTTAGCACACATACGATAAGCAGCTCTCAAATCTAGCCTGAGGTTTAGAGTAAATTCATGCTGAAGATCAAAATGAAGCTTCTAATCAGATGAATGCCATTAATTCAAAACATTTCTGCTGGCATTTCTTTGACTTGGGTTGCATCAAAGATAAGAATATTACCAGAGGTTGAGTAAGTCTGTGGTTTTTTTTTTTCTATTGTGCAAAGCTACATTATTTGATGTAATTATTAGTACTATTTTTAGGAATTAAACATCCATTTATGAAACTAAAGTTTGGAAATAGCAACAACTGTTTGCAGTCTCCTATAAGTCATCCCAACTGGTAATCTTAAAAATGGCAGTGTCAGATTCTTAGAAGTGCCTTGAGGAGAACTGGGTAAGTTTTATTTTATCGGCCTTTTCTGTTACACAAACCTGTCCACTTGGGCCTGGTTTATAGTGGCGACTGAGTACTTTCTGTTTGGCTGGTTTGGTATATGAAGAGCTTCCAATGACTTTACTCATATATATCAATCACATTAACTTTAATAAACACTTTTATCATGTCAATAGCTTTGTGGAAAAATTTAGCAGGAACCTGGTTGAAACGGAGCTTTCTCACATGCACTGCCACCATTTTGAACTTCACCTCAAGCTTACTTCCGAGGTAAACATGTAAGAGAATATTAATTAATGATTCATAGACTGGCATCTTCCTGCATCTCTGCATATCTTACAAGACTGCATTGAATACTTTTGTTGGGCACTTGTAAATGACATGAGCCTTTCCAGATTTACTTTGAATAAAAGAAAGATCTTAAGGTCTGTGTGACAAACTGAATCCTGCATCATGTAACAATGGATTCAGAGTTTGTTTAATCCCTTCTCTAAATTTTCTATGCCTAATAGCTGCAGAACAATACGGAAGCAGTTTGTGCACATTGACAGAGCTTACACAGAGGCAGGGGACACAGAGTCAGCATCACATTACAAAATCAATGTGTTTACTCCTGGGTCAGCAAGATTCTTAATCACGTGCCCCATTGAAAGCTCTGTGTCGTCACATTGACTTCAAAAGAATTACACAGTCACCGTCTTAGACGGTCTGACATTGCCAGGCTAGGTTACTTTTTTTGACTCACTTTCTCATTTTCCCAGTTCTGTGACTTTGGGTTTGTTTCTGATCTCCGTTCTAACAGCATGAACCTCCATTGCATCATCCTGGTATTCTGTTACTACACTAGTGCAACTACCTTCACAATCAGGTCTTGTATGGTGATGATCAGCCACTGAAGATGTAAAAACCTGAATCAGCTAATATTTTTGGAAGTGTGTCATTGATACTAGCTAGCATTGCAGGCAGCCTGGATCTGAATGAAATGAGGGAGAAGTGTCTTTGCCTGTGCAGGATGTGCCTGCTCTATCACACAGATGAGTGCATGTGTAGCACGCTAAGTCTTATCTAATGGCCAACTGCCTCCCTAGTGCACCTTGTAAATGCACATTTAACTGATAAATGTTCTTATCCTCTTCCACGTGGCTTGCCTTATTGCCTTCTATTATCTTTCACGGGCCTAAATTTTCCAATGAGCTACATCTAATCTACATGTGCATCTGTCGATATATGTAAATCTTACATGACCATATCTTGCATAAGCCAATTTTATGCATTGCCATTTCTGCAGCCAAGAAAAAAAACCCACCACCCAAATGTTTTAATATCTGGCTCTATTTACATAGAATTTTGGCCCATTATGCTTTCATATAGGAAGTTTTCCAACTACCCTGTATTCTTTCCTTGGAAGGTGCAAGAACCTCCTGTGCCAAACCAGTTATGGCAATGTCACATTGTGGCCTTTTTAACCTTATGCAATGTGTATATTTCAATAACAGAGAAGTGCAGAAAAGAAATACAGTCATGTTTTCACATAGTACTGTTACCAATTATGTAAAATAAAATAAGAAAAATACTTTAATTTAACCCATGCGGGTAGTAACTTTCTGTTTTCCTGTTCTGGTTATCCAATGTGGTCATGAATTTGTGACAATAAGTCACAAGTATACCAGCAGTCAGTTCCTCTAGGGTGTGCACAGGCTATCTACAAATGTCCCCAAACTTTCCCAGCTTTCTTCATCTTTGGTTTCTAACATCTAAGTCTTTAGGTCATTAAGCAGTTGTAGATAAAAAAGGATTTAATAATAGACATTGAAGTGTTTTTTTCTGGTCATATCCAGCATAATTTTTCATCCATTTGAAATAACCTGTTAATGAACATGAAACTGTGAAACTTAGATTTTCACACTTGCTCATCACTTCATATTTGAAGCATTCTATCACTTTATAGTGCGCTAGTAGTCAAAATGCTTAATGAAATCCTACAAGTGACATGGGGAATAAAACTTCCTTAATCTTTTAAACATAGACCTATGCTCAGTGAGCAAAACTCCATCACAGCTGGCTTGACACATAGTTCAGTAGGGGACATAATTGCCCACAACTCTGTTTTTCACAAAAGTACTCTCAAAATCTGTTTCTTATTGGTAGCCTTCTAAAAGAAACAACATTTCCAACTTCTTGCTATCCTTAATTTCAGAATTCAGCATTTAGAGTATGTTCCCAGGCTTTAATGTGTAGGATACCTGTTGAGATTTAGCTGAAATTTCATGGCTGACATCTGAGAAAAAAAAAAGAAAAAAAAAAGAATAATACATAAAGAGCTATTTTTTTATTTCAGAGAACCTCCATCCTATCACTGTAATTATCTGTAGCTGAAGGATTGTCAGTTTCAATTCATTTACCTTATGAATAACTACAAAGAGCTTACGAACAAGAAAAGCTTTAGAATAAAGAGACTTGTGTAATGACAAGTGGTCAACAAGCCCTCTTAATCTTGGTATTGACTTAGCCCCGTGTAACAGAGAATTTTCTGAATCTCAGAAAATTTTTAAAGATTGAGCCAAAAAAGAAAGCTGCAACTGACAGTGTGAGTAACTGTAAGAGCTGCTTCTAGGATGTTATATAATAAAAGAAACAGTGTACGAAACGTTAGCAAGTGAAAAAAAATCTAGAAATCTGTGACAGCAAGGCATGACCTCTGGAAGCACTGATACGAAGTTTGCTACAAATCCCATATAGAAATCGAGATAAAACCCCAAGAGTGTCTGATGAAACAGTGTGTACAAACTGAGATTTCTACTGCTTTTATTTTCCATAATGCTAAATAGCTTTGTCAGATTCCCATATTCATGTTTCCTCCAGGGAGCCTGGGCAAACAGCCCTCACTAGACCAGTCCTATGCTCCCTTTATCGAGTATCTTCAATTCCCACTGTGGGAGGTGCTCAGTATTCACAGGATTGAGCCTGAAAAGCTCCATATATTTGGCTCTGGTTGAGCTCCAGCCACTTTAAAATTTTATTTTATTTTTTTAAATAGAAATTATATTAGTGCCAGCTGTGCAAAATGGAGAAAAAAACCAACCCCACCACCCTTGCTTTGTCTCGTTCTGCGTCTGATTTCGTCTAGAGAGAAACTCTTGTATTCGGCGAGCGTGTGGCCAAGCTGTTTGTCTACAGGCCAGTTTTTGTTCTGGGTTGGCAGTGTAGTATTTTTGTGAGCTTCCCCCCTGCTATCACTGCAGCTGCACCTGGCAAGAGGAAACAACCCACAATCTAAAACGCTCATCAGAACAATAATGTCTGCTTCTCTCTTGACAGGTTAATTAATTGCATACCATTATATTTTGTGTGTGGTTTTGGGTCGTTTTGATGCTTTTCTTTCCAGTGCATTTCCCAGTAGAATTTGAAAGGGCTGGTACATTGTCTGTCTGTCACTTCACATGGTGCTTGATGCAGAAAGAAGAGATGGAGAGGAAAAGAAAGAGAGACAGAGTATATCGGAGTGTTATAGTTAGAAAATCCTACCCACTAGGAGCTGGGATAAAATCATGTTTGTGGCTGACTAGAAAACAAAAAAATTTTTTCATGGAGTTTTGGGGGTTTGATGTCTGTTGCATAGCCCTTTGGAAGGCAAGGAAACGTGGATTCCACATTAGTCCAAGGCTATAGTTTGGGGTACATGTTAACTCCTTAGAAACTTACCATGGTCTTTCACTTCCCCTGTGAGCATCCTAACCCCTAGCTACTAGCTGTTTTGGTGGGAAACCTCTTTTATGGGAGGGAGGCAGCGGAGAGCAGAAATAAAATTTTCTCCTGGAGGGACTGGAATTCCCAATGAAAATTTCACAAACAGTTTTTCTGTGAATAACTGCAGCTTTTCATCTCTTGCATTGCATTATTTTAGAAATTAAAGTAGCAGCATGCAAATGATGTTTTAGAACTAAGGGAGTTGACCAGACATTATGATTTTTCTAACTGGAACATTTCCAGAGGTTGTATAACACCTCTTATGTCCTCCCACCCAAAAATATATTGAGACTTATGGGAGGAAGAAGTTTGGCAGTTTTCAGTGTTCTTGGAAGATCCACTGCCACAGAAAATTTTAAAAGATCTAAGTGCTGTATTCATCTATTAAGACTATCTTGGATAAACAGGGTAACGTGTCAATGTCTACATTCAGCATAAAGGAAGATATTATTAGAAATGTGTTATGCAAGTGTGTAGATTTGACGGGCATCTGTCTTATGGCCTGAGACAGGAGCTTTTTCTCCATGTAAGAATTTGTCGGTGAAAGACCCTGCATGCTATGCACTATGCCATCCTTCCAAATACTCTCAAGAATGTGCGAATGTACTGGAGTTGCTAATGGCTGTTACTGGGCTCGGCTGTTATTGTACCACTGTATGTAGTACCACTGTATGTAGTACCACTGTATGTAGTACCACTGCAGAAAGTGTGTCCTGGCATCAAGGGCTCAACTTCACATGAATGAAGCAGGTGCAAGTGGACATATTTCAACTAAGATAAAAAAACTAACAAGCTGAAGAACAATAGACTTACCAAAATCCATTAACTTATAACTGAATGTCATTCACTGTTTAGCAAAGTTTTGCTTCATCTAGCGATGACAGAGAAATGAGGTCCGTAGGTCTGGGAAGCAACCAACATGCCTTGCAACATATAAGAGACAAGGTTATTTCTATCTGAACTTCAATGATTTTCACCCCCTTTGTATATGAGGAAGCTAGAAATAGTCCTTTTTTTTTGGCACTGGGACATCTGGAGTGATGGTGTGTTGTGGGAGCTGCCTGCTCTTGCCATGGTGAGATGGAATTGAGCTCAGGATCAGGAAGCAGTAGTGGCACCTGGGATCCAAAATCCCAGCCCACACAGTACAGATGGTATCATGGGTCATTCTGGAATGCTTGAGCTGACTGGGTGAAAAATATTCTGTACAGGTGAGCTTCATTATTATTAATTTTAATTTAGCAAGTAAAATCTCTTTTCATTGTTTTCCTCTAGAGAGGTAGGGGACTGGATTTGCAGATATAGTCACTGTTGGGAAATAAGACAACTGTAGTATCTTGCAATGCTAAAAATCCCCTTTGTAGCAACATTCTTCTATTTATTAAGTGGTCATGCTGCCCTCAACCTTGGCACCTCGTGTGAATCCTGCATCACACTCCTCTGACACATCTGACTCCCTGTCCCTCCCAAATTCTCAATTGCACTGAGAACCACAGTCCAAAGGTCAAGACTTGCAATCCCTGCTCATGAATTGCATTTTTTTGAGCTGTTCATGTGTTGAGGACAGAGTAAATACATGACTGGTTGAGATAACATTGACATTATTGCATATCCTTTACTAAAGGAAGAAGCAGCCTTTTATTCCCAAAATGGAGCAGAAAGAAGACCTCTCTCGGACATGTGTTACAAATAAGAAAGAGCCCTCTGGTGCATTTAGGCTTGCTTGTGTTTCCCCCAGTCTTCCAAGTTTGTCACATACAGTCTCTTAATGTGTCTCTGCTCTTCCTTGGCAAAGNGCTGGACTTGATGATCTCAGAGGTCTATTCCAGCCTCAACAATTCTATGATTCTATGATTCTAATTCTGCACACCACAAGGGATAACTTTATATTAGACTATTTTAGTCAGCATCATCTCTCCTAATAGCTTCAGTCCAATCCCACCCCCCCCCAAAAAAAGACAAAAATCATCCCATTAACCCCTGTTTGAATAAAGGATGGTGCTTTAATGCAGTTATTATAATTCTAAGCATCGTAAAGGGACAGAGAGTCTTAGTGGTTAAGAATTGTTAGGAATTAGGAGACTGTAAAGAACACAGT
This sequence comes from Baryphthengus martii, assembly GCA_013396935.1. NCBI lineage: Eukaryota > Metazoa > Chordata > Aves > Coraciiformes > Momotidae > Baryphthengus > Baryphthengus martii. The sequence continues at coordinate 56,970 of VWZK01020639.1, read as the reverse complement.
CGTCTACTATTTTTTTGGGGGGAGTTTGTTTTCAATTTCCCCAAGAGTTACCAGGGCAAATATCATTAGATACCAGGGAAGTGGGCTTTCATGCAAATCCTGAAGAAGCAAACTTTCTGGAAAATTCGTGATAAAATGGCTCATGTTCATATTCTACATCTCAAACTGCAGAATGGTGAGAGAAGAGTGAGTAGGTGAACTCATGAAAAAGAGTTGAAGAAACAAGGTGAAAATGAAAGCTGAGCCTGCCATCAGCCTTCTCTGCTTGTATGCTGTTAAATAAAGTTGGTTTTCTTGGCATGCATCATTTTGTCAAGACGTTGTATGACTGTCAGTGATAGGTAAACAATGAGAATTTATTACCCTTCAAATCAGGACTGCAAAGCCTTAAATAAAAAAACCACGGAGTTCCCCAAAGCCCAGTTTGCTACTTCATAAACACCACCAGTGAACGACCTCTGCTGGTATGTCACATGCATATCTCACCAGTGACAACACTTGTAATTCCATGTACAAGTAATCTGCTCCTTGTTTAAGAGAAGTATGCAGACAGACATAACCAGTCTTGAAAGTATTGTACCAGCAGGAAATATCTCATGTCGACCTTAAACCGAAGATCGAAACGGCAAAACGTGCCTCCGTGCAGCATTGCGTGCTTCTCCTTTTGCAGAGTACATTCAAAAATGGTCTCTAGTGAGCACAGTCTGCCTGGTACCAGCAGCAGTGGCAATTCATTCTCCCAGAGTTCCCACTCTGCACATTATCAGCAGCAAGATCTCAAGTCATGCCAAAGACACCCTTTACCATGTGATTTCCTGACTCTGGTCTTCACCACAAAAATTCTCTCTAGAGAATTGCACTCCCTTAATTCAAATTTTCCACTGCATCTTACAAACATTGCCTTTCGTTGCTGTGAGGGCAACCAGCCCAAGCTATAACCAGTATAGAGTTATTTTCCTTCAGACAGCCCGAATTCCTAGTTGTGTGGAGAAAGAACTGCCCCAGCCAACTCAATGCCATGTTGACTCTAACTTGATATTGCTGGCTGCTTTACTGCAGATCAATTTTAACCATCCAGCACATCCAAATGTTTATACTAAGTTTATATTTCCTCCCACACCACTTTGTGTGGAGAATATAATCAAAAAGATCCTGGAATGGACCCCCTTTGCATAGTCTGCTATTGATTTTTTGTAAGTAAGCCATTAATGTAAGTTAAAAAAATAAATAAATGAGGTTTAGAATCAGAAGTAAAAGGTTAAAGATACGTATTTTTTGAATGACTGTTATACATCTGTCAGAGACGGGAGTCGTCATATAAAGCAAAAGTGAAGCAGACAGACAGTAGCTTTCCCCAACAAGTTGGGAAAACTGCTTCTGAAGCCTGCTGAATTGGGATGAATGCTCTTGTCCATCTCAGCACCTGGTTCTAAAGAAACATATGCTATGGTGGATTGACAGATTTGACACAGGAATTCATTCCTTGGTCTTCTTGAGGTCACATGGCAAGTCCCATATGGTTCCCCTCTGCTGCTAGCAATCTCTGTCATCAATAACAAGCTGTGGGATAAAGAAATCTTCAACAGGATGAGGATCAGCGCACAACATCACTGGTGTTTGTCATTGTGCTAATTAGTCCAGTCCTGAGTATAAGGATTAGTGTTGGTCCCTAGGGCAAAGTGGTGATAAAGCTCTAAGAGAATGTTTAAACTAAAAATGTTGGCAATGTGGATGCTATTAAATAACAGGAATACATTTGAAATGGTGCTGCATGTGGCTTCAATGCTAATGCTTGCAATGGCAATAGCTTAGAACATAATCTATGTATTAAATAAATGTGTAAATTGGATTTAGAAATATTCATGGGGACAGAGGGCTGGAGGAGCCTCTTGGGTATTTGAGTCCAATTCTCTGTTATTACAGGCCCAGTGTCATTTAATCCCTCTCATAAACTTGTGTAATCTTTTTCACGTGCTTAAACATACTTCTCCCAGGATCTAGAGGAGGGACTTGAACTATCTTTCATCTCATTTCAAGTGTCTGCTTTGAACAGGGTGGGAATGAAATCTGAGTGCCACAGTTTTCTGAGTATCCTAGTAACTGTTGTACTTATGGTGGCTTTTCTCTTTCTAACGTTCCCTTTCTCAGTTCAATTGAACTGTCACTTCTGCATGTCTGGAGACAGGGGTAAATGGAATTTCAATGTATTAAAAACTACAAGTAAGCTACGTATAGTTTTTTACCTATCTCTAAGAAAACCTTCATCAAGATTCTGGGCAACTGGTTGACCAATGCAATTTTTTTTTTGCACCATGAAGCCCAAAGGTAGATCTGAAAAAACTATGTGTATGTATGAACTAGCGTTGTCTGAGGTGATGTACTCAGTTCCTGAGAGTCCGGATAAGCTTAGCTGACTGCTGTTGCAATGAATAATTCACTGTCTCTAAATTTAGCTTTGATCTATGTGATTGTGTTGTGAGCTTGAAACGTACTCACATATATCATGCACAGGAGTTTTAACAGCCTTACCCTTCCCCCTCTCATAAAAACACTCTTCTGACCTCAAACTCTTCTCCAAGTGCATCACTCTTTCAGCTGTACCAATGTGTTAGAGTGCACAGTCCATCAATTTAGGTATCTCAAAGATTTTTTTAAAAAATCTTTGAAGTTTTACAGATGCTCCTGTAAGATCATGAAAGAATTCCAAGGAAACTGTCTTATCAGGCCTAGGAAAAGGTTAAAGATGAGATACTGTTTTAGTTTTATAGACTATTCAGTGATTTGACTATAGAAAAGCATAAATCTTCCCCTGAAGAAGAACGGTTTTAATTTTGTTAGACGGTAAATTTGTTTAATTAAGGTCAGCATTTATTCTATGCTCCCTTCCACTTTCCCGGAATCTAGCTAATGTGGGGGAGGAAACCTTTATCCCCAAAGTGAGGTCAGGTTTGGAGGAAGAAATATCTTTTATTAGACCAGTAATTTGGTTGAAAAAAACAGATGAATTTGCACATGCCCTTCAGATTCAAATATAAAAGTCATAGAAACCACACCGTGTAGAGTATACTGCCATAAAAATCTTGATGAGGTTGTGAGTGGAAGCAGAAAAGATACCTGAGAGTGACTGGACCATGGGGTGCTATCAGTGCTGGAGCAGAAGGAAGATGAAGTTGCTTTTCAAGCAGGCAGGTGCTTGTGATTTACGTCAGAGAAGGGCTTGAAAAATCCTCCAGAAATGCAGAGGGTGTTAGAAAGATACAGAGATTGAGACTAGGTGGGAAGAGAGTTATCTGAGCAAACAGTCTGGGACAAACAGCCAGGGTAGCATGTGGAGTGAAGGCTGGGGCTGGAGGAGGTTTCTGGAAGAGGGGAGACACATCAGCTCTGGAGAGAGAGCTGCATATGAAAATAAGGAGTGATTTGAGATAGAGAACATAAAAATAAAGAGCAAGTTTCTTGGAAGAAGTGAGGAGGAAAGTCAGGGATCCAACTGCAACTCTGAGGAATAGAGGTGGGGTTAAGAAAAGGAGTGGAGGACAGGGAAGAGACAATCCCAGGGCAGGGCCACCCTGGAGTCTAAAATGCAGAAAAGAGCAAGCTATGGACACATGGGGAAAAAAAATCTGTACTCCCTATAGACTTTCCATGTCAGAACCAGGGATCTTGATACTGCTGAGTCTTGGCACTGTGTATTCTACCATGGGTCAGTTAAACTACTGTTGTTGGCTACCCTACTAGTGCCAATGACAGGGGAGTTTTATTGGCTGGACTGCAACTGTGACAGTTCCCTTAATGAGTCACAGGATGAAGTTTCTGGGTTCATAATTTGCTTTTATTAAATCTAGATTACTCCACAAAATCTGATGCATTGGAAGCTCGTCATTAAGACTACTATACCGAGCAAATAAGATTTAGGCAATGCCATAGTCTAGGTTGTCTCTTCAATTATGATTTTGCTTTCCTGTAACTAATTTGCAATCATGAAGCAAAGGTACCAATTAACATCAACTGTATCGTATTACTGTAGTGTAGGCATGAAAAATTAAACCAGTGTTGCTTAATTAGTGTAAGGAAGAAAGAGCTTCCAGTCAAAAGAGACCTGATAATCAACTGTTTGAAGGCTCTGCATACACTTTTGAGTATCTTGGAAATGGCTCTGTCCCTTCAGTTTTCAAGCGGTTCGGTAATTTCTATTCTAGCACTTGCAGTAGAAGTCTTATGTTGTACGGGAAAGACACAGTCCTGGAAAGCTTGTAAATAATTCCGGTATGTTTTGATTAGATTTAGGATGGCAACAAAAAAAAGATTATATGGTGTGATTACAAGGCTTCTCTGGTGAAAGCTAAGATGGGCTCTATTACAAATCTTAATGGATGTCAAGCCTCAAAATCTTAACATTTTCAAATTCACCCAAGTATAATTTAAAATTAGGCCATCAGACTTGTTTTGAGTGAGCGAAAAAGTAGACATAAATGAACCTGAGTGCTTAAGTGAGACAAAGATGATAAGACTGAAAATGTTTCTGTAATTTTATATGGACATGAGATTTAGGTACTAGGCAAACTAAATTATAATAGAATTTTCATGAATTTGTCTGCTTAAGAATTTCTTTTACCCATTTGTCTGCGTGGGTGTGAAAGTCTATTAATAATAAATAATATTATACTGCAGATTTTTTTCCCAGTTTTGATCAATTGAGCCAAATGAAACTTTTTCATGATAAATCAAGTGCAGAAAGATACTGCCTGTGTGAGTATTTCAAGTTGCCGGGTCCCAGAGTCTAATCTCTGCTGTAATGGTGTGAACAGCAGGTAGTCTAGGGAAGAGAAAGCATACAGAGAGGCTAATTCAACTCAGCGTGTAAATTTGGGACTGGCTAAAATGGGTCCTTCAAAATCTGCCTTCTTCTGCCCTTCAGAGAATGTTAGTTTATTTTTGGAAGCTGTTTTTTCAGTAATAAGAAGCCTCTGAATGTCTGATACCAGATCCAGAATATGGACTGAGAATTCCCCTTTTTTTTACCTTTGCTTTGACTCCAGGAAGAACATTCATCGCATTTTTGCAGCTCTTAAAAATACTTTGCCTGTTTGATTTATAGCAATGTTTAATGAATGAGTGACAGTGGTTTGCTTATCAGGCTGTGTAACCATGCTGACCTTTTCAATAAGGCAAGGTCAAAGTGAGCCTTACTGATGCCTTTTTACAAAATGATTGCTAGACTATAAATGCCAAGTCTAGTTAAAAAAATCAGCACAGCTGGCTGTAAAACCTAAAACATTGCGGCAATAGTTACAGCTCAGAAAGATCACAAATGAAACAAGCTTGATAAATTCAAGTAGAAGTGAAAAGGAAGCTTCTGGAGGCAGCATAATTGCTTTTCAAGCAGTTCTGCTGAGTCTTCAGGAGGGAAAAAACAGGCAGTAGGATATACGTTATGTGTTGGTAGGATATGTTTGCCTTAGCTGCTCAATAGGATAACAAATTCAGATGATTTTGATTTGCCTAGTGGGAAACAGCACTGGTTGTGTAGAAAATCAGTAATTTTCTTCAATGTGAGGCAACCAGGGATAGAATGTATGTCCTGGGCAGCAGATCAGACCTGTCCTGGGGACTCCCACTGCATGAAGTGTAGCCCCACCATTGAAACATGTTGTCACATATTTCCAGTTGCTAAGTAGAGACAAAGTTTTCCAGACTGTGCAGGACAACATGTGTCTACATGAAGGTAGGTTTGTAAATCAGTTTTGAATCCTTTGGCAAGATATATGTCACTTAAATGCAATTAAAATACAGCATAGTGTGTAATTCTGTTTTTCTTTATGATCTGCTTTAAAATGTAGATGTGCCTAAGATTTGTTGAGTCAGATACATATCTGGGTCAAACTGGTGTCAGAATGCTAATTTACCTGGCAGCTGAGTTAGAGTGACTTAATTATGGAGCTGGATTTCTGAATATGAAAAGAGGCATTCATGACCTTTTTATTTGTGCTCTAACTAATAATGAAAGATAATTGCTTTGTAAAACTATAAGAAATGGGAAAAGAATGAGCAAGCAAGAGAACGTTTGTGTTCCCACTACTACTACGTACAGATGGTAGCCAGTCTGAGCTGTAAATACTGCTGCACTGTAATTCTATGCATAACATATTACTTATAGGCTGATCTTAAACAATATACCAATAAAAGTGTATTGATAAACAGATTTATTTTTTTTTTCATGCAAACATGACTATGCGATGAATTGTAGCAGCAAAATGTTAATTGTTAAAGTGAATGCCAAATAATGTTACCAGGAGAGAGTACAAAATGAGGAAGAACTGTGCTGGGGGTTTGAAAACAGTAGACTTAGCTTTGACAGGGTGAAAATGAAAATACTGGCAAGAACTTTACCAACTGTGGCTTGATGTTGGTTGAGAAATTAAGGTGATCAGAGTTTCCCAATTACGATGCTCAGACTGGGCTGTTAAATCTTTCTGTAGATATTTAAAAAACAGTTTAATGCCGATATAAACAGTTTGATGCTGACATTCTACCTCATCCCCTAGAAGGAGGATACAGGAGTTACAGAGTTTTAGAGACATTAAACAGGTCTCAGTGCAAGATACTTCATGTAGCATGTTTTTGTCTTTTTCCTTGAAGATTTATTTAAAATGCTGCGTCTATATCCATTCCTTAATCTTTGAAGAGTGATAATTTGGAGATTATGATTTATGAGTGATGAAGCAAACTGATTGTATATTTGCCTTGAGTTTATATTTTAAATGCCAGTAGTTTGGTTAGTAGGTACTGATGTTATTTGGTTTCTTAACAGTATATCCAAATGGAATACATTGAAAATGCATCACACCATAAAAACTTATGTGACTTTTCCTCCTTGTTTCTTTTTTTGGTTTTGTTTTTTTTTGTTTGTTTCTTTTGTTTTTTTTGCGTGTGAAATGATGATTTTTCAAGGAGAGCTCATGGCAACTTCACGAAATAGAATTGTAAAGAGACTGATATTCTGTTTGGTGAGGTATTTGGGTTTGTGTAAAATGAACGTTAATATTTAAATTTCACCCTATGGAACATTAAATCATACAGAGAGACAAGGTCATCATAAAAGCTCACCCTGAAATCGCATTACGATTTTAGCAGTCTCCTGATAGCCAGACGAAATTAAACACAGGAAAAATTCTGTCATGTTAAAATCAGAAATGAAGACAATCTGTCAAATCTAAACCCAGCGACAACTCTCTTTAAAGCTGGAAGTGTTGTCTAAATCTGTGATTTCATTCCAATGTTAGTTGCTACTCATTAGAGTGAAGCATGCCATGTACTTTACAAATGCAGTTTCTTTTTCTGCTTAAGTAACATCCATAGTTGAGTCATAATTTCACTGAACATCCAAATCCCTCAAATTTATTGGAATTTTTATGGGATTTTTATTTTTAAGATGTTGGTTTTATATGACTAAGCAGCTATAAAAGTAGATTAAAAATTCAGCATTGCAAGTTAGTTGTGACTGATTGGAAACAATATGTGACATTGGCTTTGTTCCCTGTTTACTGGGTCTCACTCCTAAAGAAATAAGGAGATCCCGCAAAGTAACTGGGGATTTGAATTCCTGGAAGAATGAAAAAAAGGATTGTGCAGAATATTACAGGAAAAGTATATGGAAGGTTTATAGGAACAAAGACTTCTCTTTCCTGAAACATTGAGAGAAAAACACCTCAATAGCAGAATAGCATGTGTATGATGGGAATATATAATTTTGATATAACCACGTATAATTATCTTGTTTTAAGAAATAGCGTGGACCAATGAATCTTAGAGTACATATAAAGAAAAATTGTAAAATAAGCTTTTGTAATAAGTATATCTGACTAACTTTTTGCAGTCAATGACATTGGATGCATTGAATGCATACATCAGCTTACTTCTTGTGGTCAGAGGGTTAGTAGGAGGGAGAAACTGAATAATTTTTTTTTTCTCAATTAATTTGTATTGTGTTTGGAACTATGAAAAGATTAGGCTTAAAATAACAGATGTGAACAGCCATCACTGGAAATAATTTTTAAATCTCCAAAGTACGGAAATTTATTTTTTATTTTTCAAAATGAGTATTAAATACTTTTTTTTTAAAGTATCAAATATTTTAAAGAAACCCAAAACCTGCTTTCTTTTTAAGTATTTTGTTATCCAGAGAAAAGTTGCTGTATTCTGAGGGTTCTATTTGGCACGAATGATCTGGTGTGAAAGCAAAGAACTCATGACTGTGGAAACTCCCCCACTCTTGTTTTGGGAGGAAAAATTAAATCGTTCAGTAAACTCATGTATTGAAAGGAGGATTTCTGTTTCAATAGTGAGCAAGCTATCAAAGCTGGTATCTTTAAGAAATAAAACATAATGTCTTTTCTTTGACGATCTCCCTATAGCTTTATTTTTAGTCTACTGAGCGTGTTGGGGAAGATTATGGTTTTTAGAAATTGCTTTAAATTCCAGCAACATGCATATATCAAGTCTCACAATGTGCCTGTGAAGATATTTATTTAAAGAAACATTGTCTTTTTTTCTTTAAAGGCAATTCTGTACCTGCATTAGAGAATATTAAATGTTGTATTTTCAAGGGCTTATTAAATATTTAGTAGTTTTCTTTTTCTGTAGTCAAATGTGTCAAGGGCAAGCCTTCTGAGTCGTGGAACGTAACTCAAATGAACTAACTGAGCCTTAAAAGCTGCTATTGAATACTCACATTAGAAAGTATACATTACATAGTGAGGGGAGTTGAAGGAGGAGGTGTTGAGATCCAACCCCAGAACAAGTTGTATCCAAACAGGGTACAGATGCTTTCTGGGAAAGCATTAAAATCTTGTAAGAGATCCTATTAAAAACTGAGCTACATAAGGTAGACTGTGACTACCAACGATTGATTACCTATGCATTAACCTCTTCTCTGACTGTGACCTGTCCATTTTGGAATTCTAAACAATATGCAGAAATAGCCTATTTTAATGGTGAAGGATGGGCAGACAAAGCATATCTTGAATGAGTCTGATTTTATGAATATGAATAACACACCTGAGTGTGAGGATAAATTTCTAGCTCTATTGCTCTTTTATTTGGGCTGTGTCTAAGCTGATAAACCTTAGGATCACTGAAGCTGGGCCCTGGCTCCACCACAGGACAGCAATAAGTTGTGCAACAAGTTGCATGCCCAGGTTTGTGTCGGCAAGGAAACTTGGGCCGGTGGGTTAGATGTGAGACATAGCATCCTTTGACCAGGTGCCTTTTCCTATTGTGAAATCCAGGCATGGCCTATGAAACTGTTGTCAGGTCATTTGCAGACTCGATTTGTAAAGTGACCTTTATTTCTTCAAGGCATTTTATGAGCTCTGTGCAAGGTAAAACGTGATATAGACGCACAGAAGATAATCCACAGATTGCTCAACTTGCAGTCCTAGAACTGGCTGTAATTTCTGAAATTGCTTTAAACTCTGAGCAACTGTTTCCCATGAGACACTGAATTCAAAGGAGGAATCAAAAAAATTTCTGCTTCCAACGAGCTATCTGTAGGCATCTGACGCTCACTTTAGATTTATTGTACTTCATTAAAAATCAAGCTGATTAATTAAGATGATTAATCCACTTACCGTGAGCATTAGTAGGACTCAACAACTGAGCCTGGCTGCTGATCCCATCAACTGGAGAAGCTGGGAGCTGGAATCTGTACCAGCTTGTCATACCAACACACAAGACCAAAATTGGGTGCACACTGCCTTCAATATGTGAGCAGAGGGAATCAACAGCCTACCAAGAGCATTAACTACTCAATGAGAAACATTCTGCAGGCTGTTTGTTATGTACTGAACATTTTGGTAACCTTTAACTGCTCTCTACTGGCAAAATTGAACTGAACTTTTCATTAATTCAATTTGTATCAATTACAATTTTGAAAAAGGATGGTTTGGTGCCCCTGGAGTGTCTGTACAACCATTCTCTCACTTAGAAAAGTTTTGTCCCTCAGAGGAAAAAAAAGAAAACCTAAATGAAGAAAGATAATTTCATCTCATCCATTGAAATAAACAAGAAACAACTATTTTTAGTAAACTTTTAAGAAATGGGAAAAGGATCCTGATTATTTGGATCTTATTTTCTTCAACTTTTTTTTTTTCCCCACAGTTTCAAGCTATGTGCTTGGGCCACAACATTTGGTTTAAAAAAGGAGGTTGGTGATGCTCTTTTGTTGTATACCAAGGCTGAATTTGTCTGGCAACTTGTCGAACCCCAAGTTTTCAGAACCTCTCACCAACAGTGAAAGGTTGAGAAAGACTCACACTAAAGCATGTCTCTTGCTGTGACGTTTCTGAAATATTGTTCAGGCTAACTCCTTTTAGATTTTTGTGATTCTTAAAAGAACAAAGCAAAACAGAACTTGCATATAGTACCTCAATTATTGTGGAATTTAGCAAGACTGATGAATAGAACTTGATTTGCCCCATCCACCAGAGAATCTAGGAGTCTGGATCTGTACCAGCTTTGTCTGAAATGTGGTACTTGCCCACATGAACAAAAATGGATGTGTTTTTAGGGGCTCATTACCTTCAAAATGAGAGAAGATGAAACTAAGATGAAGCAGAAAGAAACCATAAAGTGACTTAATTTCTATCATTACAACTGTGAAAAACATGCTAGAGTCTTTTCTTACTATTATGTAATATAATATTAAGGAAATATCTTTGTTTAATGTGAAGTAAATCCCTAAGCATTTTTCTTTGACTGATAAAACGTTCCTTCTTGCATTGACCATTACCTTTTCTTCTTGTGTGCTCTCTGTACCCTCTGACTATTGCAGTAACATTGCAGTTCTTGTGTATGAATTTTATCATGTTAGCTGCTGTGCAAGCTCAGTCCAGAATGTCCTAATTCAAGGAACTTACAATTTAAAATAAAGCACAAGAAGAGAGGAGGAATGAGTGTCTACTCAAAAATCAGCGATTATATATGCTGGTGTGTGCATGGCAAAATATGTACATCTCATCATTTTAGATTGCTATGAGTGGAAATTCTGAGACTATCAAAAAAATCTGTCACCAAATTAATACTTTCATTTTCTTGCTTTTGTTTGAATCTCTGAAAGAGATTGCCTTTAGGATAACAGAGCAGGATACTCAGCAGATTTTGGAAATGTCTGAACGTCTTTTACCATTAGGGATACTAAAGCAATTTTGAATGTAGGTGCACAGCTAAAAATTTTGATCTGCTTTGCCAAGCACTGAGTGCCAGGTGCACTGTGGACTTTTATAGTGTCAATGTTGAGCAAAACAGTAATAAACAGCTTGCCAAGCAGTTCTACCTGTAGTTAATCCCTTGGCATTTGGCATTTTTTAAGAAAGGCTCTGAACCAGAATGGACTCTCTGAAATACAGCCCAGAAACATTGCTAATTATTTACATACTGTTAGATCAATGCACTGTTGAATGCACAGTGAATTCTTACTATATCTGATTGTTGGCAACTTTTAATTTGGCTAGGTTGAATGTAATTTTCTGTTCTTTTTCGATGCAACATATTCACAGTTGTCTGGAATCACTGAAGTGTTGCTGTTAAAGAGGTTGCCCAGTATTTTATCTATTAAAGGTGCCTTGTTGGTCTCTTCTCACAATTCAGAACTGATAGGACAAGAGGAAATGGCATCAAATTGTTCCAGGGGAGGTTTAGGTTGGACTTTAGGAAAAACTTCTATACCAAAAGTGTTATCAAAGACTGGAACAGTCTGCCCAGGGAAGTGGTTGAAGCGCCATCCCTGGATATGTTTAAAAAGCTGTCTAGATATGATACTCAAGGATATAGTATAGTAATGGCCCTGATAGAGTTAGATAATGATTGTACATGATGATCTTAAAGGTCTGTTTCTAACTATAGCGATTCTGTGATTCTGTTATTCCTATCCAGACTGCAAGAGACTGTGCTGACTTAGCTTCAGTCATCTTCGATCTCCACAGATTTGTTTACTTTTTCCCACCTTCACTGTGTGGCAAGATTCTGGAGGATGCTCTAGGAGCCTCCTAAGGGTCATCCTTAGCCTACTAGTGACTTCGCATCTTATAAATTCTCTACCCAGGTTATGGATAGGCTTTACAAAGATCTGCTGAGATTAAATCTCTTGGGTTATATAAATCTGGTTGTATTTGCTGACCGTAGACTCACACAAGATTGAGGCTTTTTTGTGTATGTTGGCGTCAGGTGCCAGGAATAAACGAGTTATGAACGTGTAGCAATTTTGTAGTTAAGGCAAAGGCAGAAAAGCCTGTTCAGTAAACACCAACTAGAGAGCATAAGATTGTTTGTTTAGCTGGTGACTAGGATGGTAAGTGTTCCGTTCGGTCCCTGAGTCAGTCCTTTCTGAAAGATAACAGATTTCGAGTGTTTGTAATCGAGGAGCTTGGTGTAATAACTTTGTTTCATTGACTGAGGAAAGGAAGCCATAAACAAGCTGCAAATCTCTGATACAGGTAGGTATATGGGAGGGGTTGATAGACAGATACATCTTGTGAGTCTGAATATAATAAATTTACCAAGCCTGCATTGCAAATTTAAACATGTTTCTCAGAATAAAAACAATTCTCTCTACCAGTTGTAGAGGCATTTTGTTGGCCATCTAATGTTCTGTGCTAGAAAAATACAACCATTCAGTATTGTACCAGGCCAAATGAATTCTTGTGGCATATAATACTAAATCTGAGCACTAATACTAAATTGATTGATGGTGATTGATACCTAAATACACAAATTAAGTTTTGCCACAATGTCACAGCCTGGATTAAAGTGACATAACAGAAGCATTCTTGTTTATGGCTACTGTTCTGTCTCCCTTGTAATTAGATTGTTTCAAGGAGATTCAGATTTTGATGCGGTAACATAGCAGCGTCTTTCTACCATATTTTCTCTTGCTGATGTCACTGGAACCCAGACTGTAAGCTGCACTTTCCAGTAGTTTTAGTAGAGAATATGATATTTTTTTTCTACTGAGTGATTTGTAAGTAGTATTAAGGGAAACATAAAATACATTATTTACTAAAATAAATAATATTTAAAAGTGTAAAGAGCCTGCCTCAACCTCTGAAATCCTCTGAAATATGTTTGTTTTACTAGTAAGCAACAGTTAAAAATTATAGAAATCCAAAGTCAGAAGAGTTAGTTATTTGCTGCCATTTTGAAAGAAATGTGTTTCTTGATATTATGCAATAGTAAAACTTCAAGCTGCTGGACATGTGAAGAAATACATAGGCTCTGGATATTTTCAAAGACCTGTTTAAGCATCTTTTTATCTGTTTGATCACCTAACACCTTCAAAAATCTTCAAGTTTTCAAATAGCTTTTTTTCCAGGATAATACTGACTATAGTATATCTATTAAGCTGAAAAAGGTTTAAAAAGTCGTTGCCACTTTCTGAATGAGTTGCAACCTGTCATGGTGTCCATCATCAAGACTTTTTCTGCCCACAGACTCCTGGCCTACGTGTGAGAGCTGTCTCCTGCTCTCCTCTGACCTAGATGCTAAGTTTTATGCATATGAATTTGTGAATCACTTGGAGATGAATTGGTAAAAGATTTATAATGATCACTGACGTTAGTATTAATGTGAAGAGCTGTGTGGTTCTGATGTCTCTTTTCCCTCTTTTTGTTTCAGTTCATCGCCTTTGCCTCTTTATTCTTCATTCTAGTTTCAATCACAACCTTTTGCCTGGAAACACATGAAGCTTTCAATACTATTATAAACAAAACTGAGCAGGTCATCAATGGGACAGAAGCTGTGCTACAGTATGAAATTGAGACAGATCCTGCCCTGACGTACGTGGAAGGAGTCTGTGTGGTATGGTTTACATTTGAATTTTTAGTGCGAGTTATTTTTTCCCCCAACAAACTTGAGTTCGTCAAAAACCTCTTGAATATCATTGACTTTGTGGCCATCTTGCCCTTTTACCTAGAAGTGGGCCTAAGCGGGCTTTCTTCCAAAGCTGCTAAGGATGTGCTTGGCTTCCTCAGGGTGGTGAGGTTCGTGAGGATCCTAAGAATCTTCAAGCTCACCCGGCACTTTGTGGGCCTCAGGGTGCTGGGCCACACTCTGCGAGCCAGCACCAACGAATTTTTGCTGTTGATAATATTCCTGGCACTTGGTGTTTTGATATTTGCTACTATGATCTACTACGCAGAGCGGGTGGGAGCCCAGCCTAACGACCCATCAGCAAGTGAGCACACACAATTCAAAAATATCCCTATTGGCTTCTGGTGGGCTGTAGTCACCATGACCACCCTGGGGTATGGGGACATGTATCCACGGACTTGGTCAGGTATGCTGGTGGGAGCTCTGTGTGCACTGGCAGGGGTGCTCACCATAGCCATGCCTGTGCCTGTGATAGTTAACAATTTTGGAATGTACTACTCCCTGGCCATGGCAAAGCAGAAGCTGCCAAGGAAGCGGAAGAAGCACATCCCTCCTGCTCCTCAAGCCAGCTCGCCCACATTCTGCAAAACAGACTTGAATATGGCCTGCAATAGCACACAGGGTGACATCTGCCTGGGCAAGGACAACCAGCTGATGGAGCACAACAGATCATCAGGTAGGACCCAAGTGGAAATGCATGTCCTCTGAAAACACTTTATAGACCAGTATGTTTGGCAGGGGTCAGAAAGCAGCCAGTCTTTCTGCCAGGAGAAGATGTAGCTCCCACCCTTCTCCCCTCCAGTGTTTGCGTGTGTCAGTCTCATAGAGGATGAAATAGATAGAGCAATGTTCCCAAACCTCTATGTAGCTGGTCTATACAGTTTTGCTTGCTCTGTTGAGAATGCTTTTCTGCTGATGATATCAACCTTTTCTTTTGCCTGTTGTTTGTTGCGTCGTATGGATGTTTCTTGTTTTTCTGCATGACTGCGACTATTTGAGCAGCCACCGTGTCCCACCCTGTTGGACTCCATGGTGTTTTGCCTCAGTGTCTGTCTCTTGTGTCAGCTTTGCCTGTGCCACATCGTGGCCTGTTAAGCAAGATCCTGCAAAGAAGCAGTCATTTAAAAGGAGCAGGTGCTTTACATCAAAAGCCCAGCACTCAAAGGAAATGAGAATAAATTATCTTTCTAGCTTTCCTTCCATTTGGCATTCTGCTTCCCTTGCTAGAAGAAGCTCCTTCGTCTGTGTTAGATGAGACATTGCATGATATTTACTATTAATCGAATGATAATAGCATAGCTGATGTAAAGTTTGTCAAGAAAGATGAAAATGACAGCCTCTAGCAATATCATAGGTATTAGTGTTGATATTTATGATTTACATTACTTAGAGTTCCAAATGATGGATAAGGAGTATTTTGTGCTAATCGCTGTGAAAATGCATATCAAATGACAGCCTCTGCTCCTCCAAGCCACTGCCTCATATTCCATATCTTCAAATGAAAGAGTAAATTTTATCTCTCAGTATGAAGAAACAATTGAAGTGAAAACAATTTTTTTTTTAGCAGCGAACGTTTTTTCGTTCCTTTCTTGAATGTATTTATTCTTAAACCATGCACAATCTGATTACAAAGCTCGCACACCAGTCGTTAGACTCCCTTTGGAAAGCTGCTAAAGAATAACAAGAGCAAACCCACCCATGACTGGTGTCATTCAGTAACTGAAATAATTTGTTTTTTAAAAAGAAGAGTCTGGAAAATCAGTCTTTGAACAACATCCGTCTTTGGTCTGTTGCTCTGTTACTGAATAGCATTTATGTTCAAAGAAGCTTGATTTCAGTCTCCGAATGAGTGTTCCCAGACAAAGTCAACGCAGCTTTTTGAACATCCTAAATATATTTAAGGGGTTAGAAACCCTTGAAAGGACTCACACTGAAGGTGGAATGTAGTTAGTTTTACACTGCTTTGAGTGATACACACTTTCAGACAACGCCTTTAAAGTGTTAATGATAACAGCTTTTCCATGCCATCAGGTCCTACTAAAAGTATAACGGAATGGAGGAGGCTCGGTGTGATCAGTGCAAAGAGACACTTTTCTGTGTCTGCAGCTTTATTTACAAGGTGTTATAATCATTGAAGTTAGATAGAAAGCAGCTCTGTAAAAAGGAGCCATTTTAAAGTGTTAACTTTCTCTTCAGTAGTGCCACCACTCACATCACGCACTATAACTTTATTTCTGGTAGAGAATGCTATTAGAGTCACTAGGAATTCTGTGCAAAACTTCAAGGCTGAATATAGCCTTGAGAATAGCATTACCAGTTCAGAAAAACACATGTTCAGGTTTAAACGCAGAGGTAAAGCTGAAGTCAATAACGTGCCATTACCTGTTATGCGCTGTACTGAGCAGAGAATATTTTTTTTTTAAGTGTGACCTGAATCTCAAATAGTAGATAATTTTAAAAGAGGATCCTTTGGGAGTGCCAAAGCAGGAGAGGTAAGAGCTTCGTTGTTTGATGAAATAAGCTACAGAGACCAAAGACAGCATTTAATGTTGGGTACTTTTGATGACAAGCAATGCAAGTGTGATAAGTATGAAGTGAAAGCTAAGTCTGTTATTAAACAGGTTTTAGTGCCAAATTTAACCCTCCGGGGGAAGGAGTTGTCTTTAAAATATTCTGAACAGCATATTCTAAGCAAAACTGACTAACATGACCTCTTGTTTAGCAAAAAGGATAGCCAAAATAGTAAATACTTGTTCGAAATATCCGAGGCTGACTGTATTTCAAAAAGAACAACTCAAGGCAACTAACCTTGATTTGATTATTTCTTATTTCATGTTAGTTTAGCGTAATTTTATATGAGACTTAAAAGATAAGCAGGAAAGTCAAAAGATCATTTTTCTTGAATAAAAAACATACCTTTTGCCATTTTGTACTGATTCATGGTGAACTGAAATCTTGTTTTCTTCTAATGATTTACCTTATGACTATTTTTGAGTGATGGGAATATCCAGCATTCAGCATAAGCTCTTTGTGATGTCTCATTTCTTCATTCATTATTGTCTGTAAATGGGCATGGTGCTTTAACCAGTGTTATCAGGTGAAGACAGTGCAGGAAGTGAGCAGCCACTCTCACCTGGTGAAAGGCTCCCTCCCATCAGACGCTCTAGCACAAGAGACAAAAACAGAAGAGGGGGAACATGTTTCCTACTGACAACAGGTGATTACACGTGTGCTACTGATGGAGGGATCAGGAAAGGTATGGACTTCTTTCATTAGATCATAAAAGGTTACTCAGCAATGTGCTTGTGAAAAGCAATCTTAGAGTAAAATGATGTGCACAATGGTCTTAGAGGAAAGACTGTACTCACAATGTATCTTTTTTTCTTTATTCCTAGTCACTATTTTCCTGCTTTCCTTTTAGAAACACTCATCTCCTTTAGTCTTCACAAAATGTGCTTGATGTTGGACCGTCATTTCACTTGTGTCTTCATTTGCCTGTTATCTTTAATGGAAAAGCCTGAAATTCAGTTCTCAATCATTCGACCACTCATCAACCACTCAGTTGCATTTGTCATTCTAAAAGACAAATAAATTATTTAATAACTTTGGTCTACACTTAATACCTTAGTAAAAATTACAGCTGATTAAATTACACTTGAAAAGTTGAAACGTCAGAAGTAGGCAGCATTTTTGTTCTGAACTCAACAAAGCGCATTGTATAAGATGGTATTTACATTTCTTTCAAAGAGAAGTTTGAGTTTATAATACTACAAAATGTTTCCTCTGCAATACATCACTGATGCTGAAAAGTGACTGTCTACCTCAACCAGAATTCAGCCACAGTAAGCAATGTTTGACCTTGCAAGGTACTAAAAATGCCTTTCTATTTGTTCAGCCTCTTAAAATCTGATCACTCACTCTTCAGGAAGACTGGAATCCCTAGGCAAAGTTTGCAAAAACTTCTGTCATTATATGCCTCAACCATGTGACTGATGGTGTGGCTGCAAACCCCACCGGGCCGCAGCTAGCTGTGGCTGCAAACCTAATCTCACAGCATAATCCCAAAATTGGCAAAACCAGTGACAGTCTTGTCATTTCCTTAAATAAGACTCGCTCTGGTTTCTTGGCAAATTTTATCATTTCAACAGGTTTCACGTTCCTGAGTGCACTCAACTCGGAGTTCATGTGTAGTAGCCATGTGGCACTGGACAAACATTTTTGGCTGAGATTTTTTTTATTTAATTATTTTTTTAACTTACCTAATATACAGCAGGCATAGCTTTCCCAGCCATCCATAGACCCTAAAGGAATTATTTTGGGTGTATTCTGCAAATGCTTTTTTTACATTTCAAAAGCATGAGCTCAAGAGGCTAAACCTGTGAAGGTAGATAAGCAACTAGAGTTCGAAGTATATGGTATTTATTTGTAAAGAGTATGATTGTCTCTATAATCTTGCATTTTAGATATTTATATATATAATGATTAGATTAAATGGGACTTCATTGCAGATGCTTTTGCACAGATTTAGGACACTTTCCACTGAGCACGTATCTCACACTGTCGTCTGAATTGCTAGGATTATTTAAAACATCTCTAATGGTAAGAGTCCAGTCTTTGGGGAGGTCAGGAACATCAGAATAAGACAGATTGCCATGACATCTTGCAAGATAAGGCTCTTGACTTCTTTTAGGAGCATTAGTATAAACATGTGAGTGCTGTTCACTTGACAGTAACCATAATTAGAACAGATCAGAAATAATAAAAAAAGTTACCCATCAGCTACTAAAGACATATTCATGTAAAAATTAAACATATTTTGTATGGAGACCACATGAACATTTCCATTTCAAAATGTGAATTCAATAGAAAATGATTTCATAGTTTTTTCTAGAAGCATGGGATTTGAGTTCAGAGCTGACAGTTCCTCAATGAGAAATATGATCTTTGACTGGTTCTGACAATAACCTTAGTCTAGGCTGAAATGTTTTAGCCACAGGATTTCAAGTTTATTTTATATAGAGTAGGGAAGTTAGCTCATAAACAGAAAACATATTCAAGTAGCCTCCAAAAGGATTTGAATACTTCAGTGTAATTCACACATCAAGTCTACTACTTTTTCCCTACTTTGTCCCTTTTTTTTTTTCTTTTAGTACATCCTTCTTCTTTGGTTGGTTCCTTGGTTGGTTCTTGGTTGTGTTCAACTATCATTTATTCTGAGCTTTTTTGCAATATCGCCTTATCTCTATCTCTAAGACGATACTGATCAGTGTTGATCCAAACCCCACTAAAATACCCAGAAAGTACCAAATCATGCTTCTATCTCTTCATCCTGTATATCTAGTTGTCATTTTTTAGGAGTTCCAGTTTTCTTTATCATCTTTACCATATTCCTGTCAGTTTTTCATTTTTGTCATTAGAAAAGTAGCAGGAAAAAAATTATTCTTTTAAATAAATGCTCTCCTAGTTTTTGTGCAAAAAAGGTATCTGTTTTGGTTTTTTTTTTTTGTAAGTTTTATGTTTATAAGACAGGTTAAATATATACACTAGCATTGTGCTTCTCCTCAATTCACCTTTCAAACATGACTCTTTCTAATCTGTGTAAATAATGATACAAACTCAGAAACCGGAGGCTGTTTTTGAAATATGTACCAGATGTCTGTGAAGCATCACAGTCTAGACTGCCCTTGCAATCTGGAGATAACATTGCACAATGTTTTAGCACACATGAGGTTATACGTACCTTTGTTAATTGTCATTAGAGTACAACCTAAGATACGCTTTTTCCTGAAGATGCTAACAATGGTCTGTTAACTGTCTGTTATCTGGAGATCTGGAATTTAAGCCAGTAACTATTTCAATAAGAAAAAAAAATATCTAGTGGCATTCCCTGTAATGTTTAGTTGTATTGTAACTGACATTTTTTAGTTTCTGTGGGGAAAGTCTCAGTATTTCACTGTAAGCAATTTATACCTGAATGTCTTAACCTGATAAATGCTTAGATGAATACTTGTCTTCAAGGCAATAAATACATAGTGCCATTGAAATCAATGGGACTTGTGCTTGCAGTGAGCGTGTATTCAGGTACTTGAGAAGCGAGGTCCTGTCCAGCTTCATCTTTGTTGTATTTCCTTGCTGATATATCTCTCCAGACCGATGGGCTGAACGTTTTCTTCATAAGTGGGCTTATTCAGGCGCTGTTTAAAATATTTGAGTATGAAGATAATGATGCAGTGAATAGTGATGCTCTTCTATCCTTTCACAGCATAGCCTCTACAAGGTGAAAACAATCTATATGTAGCAAAAAGCAGGTAGCTGGACCTAACAATATATGTGAACAGAAATGTCTGCAAGTGCAATGTTCCCTCCAGATTGTGAAGCATTATGTGGTTGCCTCATTTAATGATTAATCATATACTACTTGCTTATGTGGATTAATAGCGTTTATTTCTTTTGAGTTATCTGGAGAAGGAGCACAAATACGGTGTTTTAAATTTGCTAATCAGGAGTCATTTGTAAATATGTCAAACTCTACTATTTTATTATACTTTAATATTAGACACAAAGTCTTAGGGCTAATATTTCTGAAGGTGGAGCTTCTTTCCCATATTATCATTCAGTCTTCTGCAAAAAACGATTTACACATACAGTATGCAATTTATCTGGGTTTTGTTTTATTTAAAGAAAAATTGTCCTTTATTAGGAATTGGGTTTAGCAAAGATTATAGAATTCTAACAGTTTTTACAGTCTGTCTTGATGGGGGTTTGATTATGCTTAGTCAGATAGCTCAGCCAGTAACCCTGTTGGGATCCTATATCTTGCCCTCTATGCAACCCTGCTGAAGCCAACAGAGTGACACTGAGTGCAAGATGGGATGTGGAAGAGTAGGTCAGACCTCTTGTGCAATGGTCTGTATAATTTTCTGGGAAAGAATAGCGACATTCATTTGTAAATAACTTTATTCATTAATATCTTTTGGTAGTAATGTGTCTCAGCATTGAGTTCTTTTGCAGGTAGATTCCCTCTGAGTCCCAGATAGCTCCTTGGATTTCATTACATTGTATTGTTTGTCTTTGTCAATTTTTTTGGCTGAATTCAACTGATGTCTGTGCATTTTCTCATACAAGGCTATGAAAAATCTCGAAGCTTAAACAACATAGCTGGCTTGACAGGCAATGCTCTGCGACTGTCTCCAGTAACATCACCCTACAGCTCACCTTGTCCTCTAAGGCGCTCTCGGTCTCCCATCCCTTCCATCTTGTAAACCAGATGGCATCAATCGGCTACATAGTATTAATTCAAGTACTGTTTACCACATATTGGAAATAAATGTAGCATTAACCATAGGCTCCACAAATATGGTATAACTCCTGCATGGTATAACTGTCAGTAGTAAGGAATGCCACTTGGGTAACTGAAGATTTTTATCTTGGCTTTTAAAGATTACCTGAGGTAGCGCTTCTACTTTTATCTACTACATTGTCCTACTTTCCCGTGGCAATAAAAGGACAGTTAGTGGATGCCATTGGCCAGTATATTCAATAAATAAACATATTTTCAGGGAGATTTACTTAAAATAATGTGCTTCCAATCAATTATCAGTCACTCCATTGTACCTCCATTTCTTGTGACTCTAATCCATTATGAAGACGTCTGGAATCGTGTCTTGGTTGCACACAATCGTGACTTGGGTCTGCTCATTTGCATGGACCATCCTGTCTCCATCACCTGACAAGCAGTGTTGCCAATTGCGGAGACCACAGAGGGCTCTGGATGTGTGTTCTCACATTGTACCATCCTGCTGAAATGAAAACACTGATAAACCGGTCTGCATGTGGGATTGTTTTTCTTTGTTTAACCTTTTCTTTTTCTTTTTTTTTCTTTTTTTTTTTTTTTAACAATCTACTTGTTTATAAATGGCTTTATTTTGTGATTAACTTACTTCGGTACTGGATTGCTGTATCAGAGTTCTGAATGTCTCCGGTTGTTTGCACACAGATAACTGCAAAGAGGTTGTCATTACTGGTTACACGCAAGCAGAAGCCAGATCTCTTTCTTAATGGCTTGGGGAAGGCACAAAACATGCAAGAAAGGTAAACGCCATCCAGACTTGCAATATTAAGTTAGCAAGTGCTGCTTGGTACTGTAGTCATTTCTATCCTCCAGGGTTCTTCAATATTTTCAGAGACTGAGTACCAAGTAAAATTGAGAAGATTACTGGGGGCTTTTTTTGTATCATTGTAAGAGGGTAGTAGTTCTCAAGTTGGGTTTTTGACCAGCCTTGTACCTCTGGCTCATGAGCTTCAAATATTTCTACAGTTAATGTTTTTTGAGGTGCTTTGTCCTATATGTTGTTTGTCTGTCCGTTTCGCAACCTGTCTACTGTATTCTCCATCCGTCTCCATAAAGCACAGAGATACTGTTAAAATGCCCCACTCTTTTAAGGTTAACTAAGGACATTTTTNCAACAAAGTAGAGCACAGCTACATATTTGATCTTTTTTTTTTTTTTTTTTTTTTTTTTTCCTCATATGGCCTATACTTATGTGTATAGATACAAATATATATATATTTCAAGCGTAAGTCAGTATCATCCAGACTAATTCACGTGAGCGCTCAGAAGTTTATTTCGAGTGGGATTTAGTAGCAGCTTTACAGTACTGAACGATTGCCTAGTGCATCAGTTTTCCTCCCAGCAACCAGCATTCCTTACAGTTTTGAAACTGTATCTCCTAGTGGCTTTTTCATTCAATATTAACCTCTGTTTACACAGCAGGACAAACACAATGGCAGATTTGATGTTTTGGGCTGATGAGGAAAAATTACCCTAAACCATAGAGTTTTAGAACTATATGGGGAAGACCATAACAACGCAAATTTTAAGAGATCCTTGAGATTGTTGAATAATCCCTGATTGTCATGTTTTATTTTTTGTTAGGAAAAGAAATATAACTTATTGTTGACCATGTAACATGTTCTTCTGTATATAGCCTAGCCCAATAGCATGACCTGCATGTCAGAATTCTTGTACAATAATGTATTTATCAAAGTATAAATTTCTGATATTTAGAGATGTACATTGATTTAGTTTTGGTAAAATATTGTCAATAGAGAGATAATTGCAAACAGCTTTTAGCAAAGGAATTAATATAATATCTGGTGCTGCTGTTATATTAACTACAGTGTTGTACAGAATTTATCATGGATTTTTGACTGCTGAAAAAGGGACAATGGAATTTAGCCATACCAAGGACTGTACTGGAAAGAGACTGCTGCTGCTGAATGGGCCCTGATAAACAACTTACACCTTGAGGAGGTCACTGAGATTTTACATGCGAAGTAGAGCTTGTTGAAGAAGATTAAAGACTACTCATAATTACTGCTGCCAGAGGAAGGGGTGACTAGTCACTGTTGACGAGTCAGCTGTAAATAAAATGTATGTGCATGGAATATCAGTTTTTATGTATATCAAAGAAAGCTGAATTCAAGTCATCATTGCTAAGACTCCATGCAAAGACCCACACCCCTGTATGTATTATTCCTGGTTCCTGCAGTAAGTTTGTGCTGTGGATCATACAAAGACACACACTTAATAATGATAGTGATGTAAACTACATCTGTCTTGACTTCTGTCATAATAATGGTACATTTTGCAAAGGTCACAAATATGAACAGAGTAGGTTTGCATAAGTCCTTGCTTTCTCAGTTTGCCATGACCTATATTTGTATGAATTCTAGTGTACATGCCAAGTCCTAAGTTTACTTTTCACTTTGATAACAGAAATGTGACTGCAGACAAACATCACTGACTTTGTTCACAGCACACAGTCTTCTTTCATTGTTACCTCAAGCTATAATTATTATGAGAAATAAAATTCTGGCAGCAAGACTATTTTTTTTTAATTTATTTATTTTTTAATTCAAAGTGTTGCAAACCCAACACCAATAAGTATAAAAGATGTATTAAAATTATATCCTACAAATGTATATTTTGCATAAAAGAGATATTCTTTGATCAGTTACTTTCTGTGATTTCTGTGGTAAATGGATCTAGTCTATTCTATGTTTATGAGGCATTGTAGTGCTACGATGTGGTAATTATGTTCTTTCCATCCTATTCAGTGAGAAATTCTCCAGAATCTGTTATGTCACCCTGGTGTCCCAATTGTAGGGACCTGTCCCAGTTGTGAAACTCTGTATTGTGGAACTTCTGTGAACATGTTGAGGTGCATGCACAATCCTGGTGGAAACCAGTGGAAATGTAATACCTGAATTGGAGAATAAAAGGCAAAAGACCTGGGGAGGAACTTGGAACTTATCTTCTGAAGTGGCTCATGCGCTTTTTTTAGCTTTATCGGTTCCCTGTCTGCCACTGGCCATCCGAATTCTCAAACCAGTTTCCAGAGGTACATGAGGATCTTATTCAAAAACGAGCATGATCTGGCTTCTAAAACAATTTAAAATCTTCCTTCTTGTCAATAACCTCATGTCTCATGCAGAAGTTGCAATTGGATTAGATATTATCAGACTCAAGGCAGTTTCATTGCGTCCTGGTGTGAAAGTCAACCTAAAAACGAGGTGATAAATGGTTACTTAAAACTCCTAATCCAATACTGTATTTGGGGCAACCAGTGAAATCCACAAATAAACGAGCAGAGTGACTGAGAGGGGTGAGAGAGCTAACATAGCTGTACACATTGTCTGGAAAGGCATTACTGCAGTATTTTGGAAAAGGTGCTGGAATGTAAGAAAGATTCCAGAAAACAGGATCAAGAGGTATTCAAGTTTTGGAAAGTGCGTAATAGTGACAGACTGTGAAAGCTCAATGTGCTGAGTTTGCCCAGAGGTTAAACCTTGTCTGTACTGTCACCTGTGAGCAGTATCCACCTGAAGAAGTGTAGTGGTTAGCCAGGACAAGGCTCACAGACAGCTCCAGTCACGCGGTCTGATGTCTGACCCCAAGGATCCAGACAGAGGCGTCTGGCTTTCCTCAGTGCTACACGAGGACTATGAGGAGCCCCAAATATAATGTAGACAAGGTGGTACATGGTGTTAGGTAAGACTATTGGGCCATTAGGCCACTGATGGCCAGATGGCATCTGACATCTTCTGCTGTCTTTGGGTGGTAAGGAGTTTAAGCCTGGATGGACCTTCACCGACACAAGACCTGGAGCCCAGAATATCCTCACTGCAGCTACTTGGTTTTCCCCTAGAGAACCAAGCCCATGTTTAAATTCTTCCTTTTAATATGTGCCTAGAGGACAAGCTTATGGTGAGACCCTTAACTGTTCATATGCCTTAGGACTGCAACCCAAATCTGAGTGTTCTAAGAGGAAGAGTTGGCTTAACCATCAGCCCTCAAAGACTAGCTCCCTCCTGTTCTTCCCATGCTTCTGGGCCCAAGAAGCGGTGAAAGTGCATTTTCATGGGAGGTAAGTCACCAACATTGAACTTTCTCAGACTGTGGAAGGCTTTGAACCTGGACTCCATTCTTCAAGATAATGCAGTTCTTCTGTCTCAGATACTACGTAAAGGATGGACAGCACATTCATATTCACTTCCTCTTTTGGACATCATTTAAAAATAAATCGATACAATTGTCTTTTGTAAAGGGAGTCCTCACAGTGTGATGTGCTTACGCAGAGCAGATCTAATTGAGCCCCCAGAGGCCTTCAGCCCTGCAGAAGAAAAACTGTGCCTGAAGGAAGGAGTCCTGGGTCAAGCAAGAAGATGCGGTATGAATGTGGGTGTTCTGGGGATCAAATATTCATCAAGGGGCAGTTGTGGTCATTTCTGGGCCTGCTTTAAGAGTCCAAAAACTTATTTAACCATTGTACAAGTAAGACTTGAGGGTTAGAAGTCAAAACTAGATTCAAAACTAGATAGAGCTAAACAAGCAATGAGTTTAGAAACAATGCATCTATTAAGACAATTTACCAAAGGCTGTTGTTTGTTGTTAACATCATAAAGTCAAAATGTCAAAAATTAGCAACTTTTTGAAAGATAAACTAGTGCAACATCGGGGTTGGTGCAGAGATCAAAAGCAGTGACATATTGTAGAGATGAACAGATTATGGGACCTTCAGACTTTAAACGCAGTTATTGTTGTGGGGCCTCATTCAGCATTGAAAAAACATTACTGTTCCAGTATATTTTGAGACACTGTATTATGAGTGTTATAGGTGAGTACTGTAGACTGGTGCCAGAATTGCTAAGCAGCGTGCAGCTAATGATAATTTAATACTGTGTGTCAGGGAGCTTTTTCATGTGTGAAACAATTATTGCTCCTAAAAGCTCTCTTACGAAAGGTTTGGATTTAATTAAAACTGTTAAAAGAGAAGGAAATTTAAGGAAGCCTCTGTTCAGATGGGTTACTGAAAACTAGAGGGGGAAGGGACCAATCTGACATGAGCAAACTTGCCAGCATATTTAATGTGAAGATATGAATTCTAAAAGTCATGAATGAATTAACTATTTGAAAGAGGAGGGCATTTTATCATCAAAATATATCATACAGAAGTCAGATAAAGGAAATTGGAATAGAAAACTTCCACTAGAAAGAGAAAATGAATATATTAATATGGTGTATTACAAGCAGTGGCTTGAGCGATTCCATAATAGAGCCTTTGAATCCTAACTGAGAAGAAATTACAAAAAACGCAAAGGTTTCTATCAGCTTAAAATTATCAGAAGTATTAATATCTTTACAATACATTAGTTTCAACTTGGAAATACTTGTTATTTATTTAATTTCTAACGAGGCAAGTTATTTAAATATGATGATTTTTAAAGCTGAGAGTTGACTCATAACCAAATACTGAGATGTTAGTGTTAAGGTACCTAGCTGGTGTGCCGTTACCAGCATTTCCCTCCTACTTAACTGAACATCCCTAGCACACGTTGAAATTGCAGAAGTGTCTGATTCCTGTCCCCAGAGATGGGGATCTGTCACATCTGAATGCCTGTGGAAGCACCTCGAGCCCCGGTCTACGTGCGGCTTCTCATTGCCTTCTGGCAAAATATGTGTGCTTCCCCCACCCCCTGCAACCTCCTCCCCAAAACTCAGCCTTCTGTCGCTTGAGTTTTTTTCACATGAGCATGTTGATGAACAGCTGACAGATTTCAGATTCGTACTTTCACAGCTTCATATTCGCAGATGGCAATATTCGAGCATATTTAAAAAAGAGGAATTGGAGGTGGACACTTTTTGAAAAATTGGCACCAAAATGTTATGCATTTCATTTAACATCTCTTGTATTATTTTCAGGTGGAAGATTGGAGATCGGTTTAAATCCAGGGCCACAGCTGGGCTCTCCTGAAACTTTCAGGATGTGTTCATTTTATATTCTGCATCTGGTTAGAGCATCACTGCATTTTGCTGTCACATGATGCTCTCAGTTTGTTCCCCAAGTGCAATCTGGAGATAAGATGCTAGGACAAGTCAGAGAGTACTATTTTAAGTTAAATGTTTTTTTCTATAGAATGATTGTGACTCCTATAGGACTGTAAGCATGAATTGCAGTATGAAGAGAAAGATATTGCTTGGGAAATACTGAGGCTGTAATAGATGGCTGCAATCCATCTTTGTCTTGCAGAATGGTACTGGCACCCTTTCTTTAAAGCACAGAAAACAGATGATTTCATGTTGACCTTCTCAATCAGCTTTAGACCTGCAGAAGATAATGAACTACAAAAAGAAGAAAGTGGAAGTTGTTTCCCTTGACCTTAGGACAGCTTACTTGCAAAAGCAGCAAGATCAGACATTATTTAAGAAGCTTGGCCTTTGCAGTGAAACAATGGAGAACTCCATCAATCTGAAGAATAGTAAACCGTAGCCACGTTATCCTATTAGGCTGATGCTAAATATAGAATGGATTTTCAGTTTCTTACAGGGATTTCCTTGCTTTGTGACTAAATGCAGTACCAGGGGTTTATGAAAATCTTATTTTCTTCGTGCCTATGGATGTTTATGGTATAATGCAGCATTTGGTGCTCCAAAAGTCTTAAAACTATGACATTGTTTAATAGTACTTTTTGTGTTTTGCCAGCATGAAAAATCAAGTTTCTTCTGAACTGGAACATTGGAAAGGGGGGTAGAGGGAGCGCTGAAGGACATGGTTTTCTGGAACTCTTACAGAATCTGCTGCAAGTAACTGTAACCACGCAGAAATAAAAATATGCAGCTTTCCCTACATCAGTGTCTTGACATTGATTGTAACTTTTCCAGTTCTGAAACTCCTTAGTTTTGGTTGGAAATCATGGCAACAAAATTCATTTAGTTACTGCTGTTTATAACCTCTACTTAAGCCTTGATAAGTTTGCTTTAAATCTGTAGATAATGGAGCAGTTATAGAGATTAATAGCACTAGGAATGAGCTCAGAGAATAATTTATGCACAAACTTAACAGGTCCATCTGTAATTATTGAAGAGTTTTCTTAGTACAGGACATTAACTGAACAAGTTCCCAGTGTGAAATGGCCTCATTGAAGCGAATGACAAAACTGTCCTTGGCCTCCTTAAGCAAGACTAGGTTCTGGGAAGCAACTGGCTTATGTCATGGACATTTCCAGGACATTTATCATCATCTTAGTATTCAAACGTATTTCAGCTGAAATAAGAATAATAAAAATAACTATAATATTATAATAATGTGATTTATCACAGTTATCACTGATTTCAGTTTGAGTACAAGTAGCTATAAGGATGCGCAGCCACAGCTTTTACCTGTGTCCCGTTTTCCTTTTCTCCATCCTCCACTGGCTGCTGCAGCTCCAGCAGAACATCTCGTGCAAATGCCCAGGGCTTCACACTGCAGCTGGAAGGTCCAACATCCCCCCACTCCCTGGTGCAGCGGTGAGGAGGAGAAGGTAACTGCCATCTCTTCAGCCAACTCACCAGCAGGGTGTGCAGCAACGCTTCTGTCCTGTACAGGCCTGGTGCCTACTCCAAGCAAGCTGCTTGAGTTTCTCCAGAGCTAAAGGAGGTGAATCAAGCATGTCCAGATAGTGATTTTACCCATATCTTAGATACTTCTTTCAATATGAATCAAATTGACCTCTGAAAGTGCCTGTTGACAGAAAAAGTAGCCAGATCTGTCTCCCTCCTGGTGCTGGGGCAGAGACTCAGCGCTGAGGCAACATGCCCCTGCTCCAGTGCTTGTCCCTCCTGGTGCTCTGCTTGCAATGCCAAGGCTACTTCATGAACATTTCCCCTCCACTGCCCCAGAAATAGGGGTTTTTTTCAGCACTTGAATTCTTCTCAGAAGAGGAAGGGACTGTGCAATCAGAGCCTGCCCTGGAGATCATTTGTGCTTAGGTACATGTGGGCCTGACATGTCCCTGACACTGACTCCTAAGTTCTGTTGTCGTTTGCTTGGGTTTCTTTGTTGTTTCTTTTTTTTTTTTCTGAGTTGTTTATTATTAGTATTATTTTGTTTTGTTTTGTTGTTGTTGTTTGGGGGGAGGGGGTGTTGCTTTTTTTGTTTTGGTTTGGTTTTGTTGTTGCAAGAAATACATCTCTGACTGAAACCATTGTGTCACATGAGCTCCAGGTGTACTTCAAAAACACTTCTTGTAAGAGCATTTGGTTGAGATGGTTTAAGATCATGTTACTAATTTGCTGCTTTTTTTTTTTCTTTTTGCAGTTTCCTGAACCCACTATGTAGATTATTTTTTTGCTCTCTTGTTTTCTTTGTACACGCCTTCATTGCTCTCTGCCTTTTGCAGCTTTCCTGGCTTCAACTCTGACCGTTCTGTATTCAAGCCCTACCGACACGTGTCATTTGCCTGTCTCCTCATTACAGTGTAGCTGTACCCTGCATGAGAGCTGCTGAGAAGTGAAAAGGTAGGTGAGTTTGGACCTTAATCACAAGGGCAGAGGAGAAAAGGACTGAGTTTCCTTGTGGAGCTCACTAAAACTTATTGGGGATGTCACTCTACGCAGTTGAGTCCAGCCCAGCCTGGATCAAATTTGCAATTCTCTGCAGCTTCTTTTGTATGGCCCCCACAGTTGAGAACATTAAATTTTGGAATCACAAAGTGCTGTCTAAAAGCAGCACAGCTGTCAATGAAAAGCAGTTTGCAACTGGAATATGGCCAGTGCTAGGGACACTGCAGAGGGACATGCCAAAAAATGGATAAACATGATTGTTTAGAAACCAGATTCAGAAATGAGATTCTCCAACCACTTCACTTACTCACTGAACTTTTGATTTACCAATCAATATAATAGTACTGAGCAGAATGATTGGAGTGCTGAATATGTCATGATTTATCAAAAATAATGACAAATACTGACATGATTCTTCCTGTCTTTTTTTAAGACTTACTGTAATACTGAATTTCCTTCAGACTTGAAGATAAATACAACGAAAATCAGTGCATTAGCTAAATTAATGTGAGAGAATAAACATCCCTCAAAGGGAACTATAAGAATTTACTTTAAGAAAAGTTCTTGTATTCTAGTCCTAGACAGAAGTTTCTCATTAAGTTTTATTCACGTAGCCCTCAGTACCCTTCATATAGGGCTTAACATCTAAACTCCTGTCCCTATTACCAGGAGGCCTATTTCACATATCTGTATTTGTTCATTAGGCAGTAACTGGTAAGTTTTCAATTCAGTTGTTCCTACATTGCCTGTGTCTATTTAAAAATACTAGACAAACTATGTTATATGCTTCCCCAAGTTTTCAGATGAGATTTTTGAATGACTGGGAGGGCAGGCAAATGTATGCTTAAGCAACAGAGATGATCCAGATTAATGGTCTGTAGTTCACAGCAGATCCTGGGGGTGATTTGTGGTGCTGGCTTTGCCTCAGTGGGGCTGTTGCTACCATGTCTAAGCTGAAGGAAAGGGCTGGAACTGCAGCTGTCAGGCCCCCCGTGAAGGTTTCAGTGCACAGAACTGAGGTGCCAGCATCTGTCTGTGTCCAGCACTGGGATGGCCAGCCAGCACTGGGATTTAATTCCCTGCCTCCCTAAAAAAATCCATCCCAGCCCACTGAGCAGCCAGCATGGACATCTTCTGCAGGGCACAGCTCTTGAGTTACACCTGCATTGCCGACAACATTGCCAACACCATTTTGGGTCCCGGATCTGATTTCACTCCTGCTGCTGACTGCCTCGTTTGGGACCTAGCAGAGGTGCATGGGGTAGGTGTAACAGCTTTCAAACCTTAACACGAAACTCTGCAATCCCTGATAGAAGTTTTCGCGAGTCAGGCAGAACATGCTGCCTGCCCAAGAAGCGGTGTTAAATGACAGCCACAACGCTGCTGCAGCACTTTGTGTCCTCTTGTCTTGATGGTGTTTAATGAGCTTGTTTTCTCCTGTGTGCTGGACTTCGCTCATGGAGCTGCTGGCAGGAAGGCAGAGCTGTGCGTTGAGCACCGAACACGTCACAGCCCTCTCTCCCTTCCCCTGTGCCCTCACGGCTTTGCAGAATAGTCACATCATCACAGAAGTGTTTGGATAATGCCACGTCTTGGTGTTTTACAATATCGTGGTTTCAGTGTAAATTGTACTGCATAACACAAGGCAGCAGGAGGCAGAGGATCATCTCCAAATCTCTCTGCAGGAGCACACCTTTGGAAGTCCAGCTGTAAGTGATTTTTTTTTTAATTTCAGAGATAGAGAAGATGTTCTTCATTTTTCCCATTGGGTAGGTGGTTGGATTTGGAGGGTCATGAAGTTCCAGGTGGGCCTGAGAGTGGGACAAACGTGCATTGGATGGTCCCTGTGTCCATGTACTGGCCTGCCTGCACCAAGATCCAAGGGATCTGTTGGACGTGGACCATGCTGTGAGGGTTGGAGAGAGTATATCCCAAATATCTCTCAGTGGCCAAATCTTGATGGTCCTTGTCTTCTGGGGCTCTAGGTGTGGGCAGGAGATGAGTGAACAGTGCTGCATAAGGGGATAGGCAGCTGCAGAACCTGCAGGTCAGTGGGGAGAGCTGCTGCCAGGGCCTGGGCAGTCCAGTAGGGTGCAACATCGCTGCCACTGCATGTCTCTCCTGCTCACAGCCAGAGGCATTGGGCACTTTGCCACAAAGCTGTACTTCACTTTTCCCCAGTCCCTGTGTTTTCTCTGTCAGGGCTTGATTAGACTCCTACACACTAAGGGAGAACACAGAGCATCACCCAGGATGGGGATACAGGGAGATCCTCCTCTCCCAGCTATCTATGCAGCCACCAGCTCCTCTCCCTCCTGCCACATCTTGCCCCCCATGCATCCCCAGCAGCTGGAAAATGACAAACCACTGTGAGTTTCTGGTCCTTACGGGGTTCTTCCTTCCTTCCTTCCCTGATGCTCTATGTAATTCAGTGTCACTGTGAAAGTGACACCAAGTACGTTTGTCACCACAACCAGCCCAAAACAGTGTGGTCAAGCATAATGCAAGGTTTGTTAAATGGCTTCATGGGCTAGGTGTGAACTCTAGACCCCTAGAGATGAAGTTGTTATTACACATTTTGCACAAGGGATTGTTCTGGTTTGGGCTGGGATAAAGTTAATTTTCTTCACAGTAGCTCATCTGGGATATTTTTCGGATTTCTGAACAAAACAGTGTTGATAAAGCACCCATATTTTACCTATTGTCAGGCAGTGCTTACTCAGGATAAAAGCCTTTTCTGCTCCTCATCCTACCCCACCGGCAAGGAGGCTGAGGGTGCACAAGAAGATGTTCGTATTGGTACAGTATCAATGTGAGGGGACACAACTTGGACAGTTGACTCCAACTGAAGAAAGGGATGTCCCAGACTACTTTATAACTTCATACTCAGCAGCAAAAGCTTGTGGGAGTGGGGACCTTGCCAGGGCTGCTGTTGCTTGTGGACTGGCTGGACATCAGTCAGTGCTGAGTGATTTTGCTGTATTTTTTTCACTACTTGCTTTTCTTGGGTTTGTTTTTATTTTCTTTTACCTTTTTCTTTTTTTATTTTACTTATTAAACTGTCTTATCTCAAACCATATGTTTTTTTCACTCTTACATATTCTCCCAGAACCTGCCTTAGGTTGTGCTTAAGGTAATAACAAGACTTGTTTTTTTGCTTGGGTATTTCTGCCTCTAATTAGTCAAGCTTAAATATCCAGTTTAGCTTCTACATGGGAAATTCCTTTCTTCCTTTTTTCCTTTTTTTTTTTTGCTACACTATTTTTTCTTTCAAGACCAACTTGAGGCTCTTTCAAGAAGACTTCAAAAGCATAGCAGCTGATGTTGAAATGCCAGTGCCAGCTCACAGTTTCACAGCTGCATGTGGTCATTAGCCTTATCAGGATTACAAGGCCACCAATGTTTCTGAATTAATTTTGCATAACTTCAAGTGGGTTTCTGTTAAAAAGCACACTAAAATAAGACAAGCGACCACCTACCTCCTCTAAGGATTCAAATAAAAAAAAAACAAAGGAGAAATTCTGTGCTTTCATTGGCACTGTGAATTTCTGGTAATGGGTTTTATGGACAACAGACTTTTTGTCATACATGCAAGGAAGGATCCCAGGAGCACTCCCTCCTTCCAGTGTAGGTACTTCTGTCTACTGAACCAGCGGCTTCCTGTTTCTTCTGCATCAGGCTTCCCAGAGAAATGTGATTTCTGGCTGTACCATGGTTTTGAGTGCAGATGTTCTGGGTAAGACGTAGTTGGAAAAAGCCCTTCCTTTTATGCATGTCAAACACAAGTGCTGTGAGGAAGCTGCTAGTCTCTTTGGGCGCAGGTCACTTGGGAGGGTGGCTGATAACCTCTCTGGCATTGCCACACACTGAGCTGCAGGTAAGAAGACTACAGTGGGGTTGTGAGCACTGAGGCACCATCAGGGCTTGAAAGCTCCAGAGACCACTAATTCTTGCGCTACCGTGCAACAAAATAAAGGTGTCTCCTCCCTCAAAAAAGGGGATTTTATCCTTCTCGTCAGACAATGCAGCAAGCAGTGCATGTGCGTGTGAGCACAGTGAACAATATATATGCAAATGGACTCCACATTTCAGAGCTTAGCAATGAATTTTCAGAGTTATGAGGGGTAGCGTGTTGTGCCAGGGTTTTCCATCACGTTGTACACAGCTGCCTGGTAAGCAGAAGGAAGCCACAACCCTTCCTGGCACCACCAAATTAGACTGTTCAGTGCCCCAAGCCAGCAAAGCCATGACAGGAGACATCCTCTCCCTCTGGGGAAAGGCACTCTCAATGTGTTAGCTCTTGGGTGGCATCCCCACAGACTCCATTCCATCGACATATAGGCACTTCACAACCTGCCACCAGTTTTAGTTTGGACAAGCTCACTCTATCTTTGGAAGCTCTCCTCTGTGGACCTGGATTACAAATGAATTTACCAGTGCTTGCTTGATTTCTGGAGAAAAAGGAACAAGGACGAAGAAAGGCTGTACTTGCAAAGCAGTACTCTGTAGCTTTGGAACACTGTTTAATATAATGGTTGTCCAAAAACCATGTTAACAAGGAAATCCCAGAAAAAAAAAAACACCTTAAGGAAGCAAAATTCGTGTAATCTAATGGATGTCCGTTAGTGCACTTTTTTAGTTTTTGTCTCCTGAGTCTCTAATCAGGAAGAATGCTATTTACAGTCTAAATAACAAAACTAACCCTTTTCAATAATCATCCCAAATGACTGGTTATATTTTTGTCATCTTGATCACACTGAGTAAATTTTTTTTCCCATCTAAATAAAAACTAGAAAAAGAGTTCTGTTTTATTTTGTTTTAATATTTGACAGTATCAAAATAGATGTCTGTTTCTTGTGCAGTACAGAGGCTGCTATACACTGGAGAGATACAGACTTCACCAACACTTATTTTTAATGGCTAGCTTGTAAAGAAATGATAACATAATGCACTACTGAGCAATAGTGAAAGAGGCTCAAGGCATGAAGGTTGGGCTTAATGGGGCTCTGAGCGACCTGATCTAGCTAAAGATGTCCCTGCTTATTACAGAGGGGTTGGACCAGATGACCTTTAAAGGTCCCTTCTAACCCAATGCATTCTGTGATTCTATGATTCTAGGCTATGGCAGTAACCACATTGTGTGGGTGGAATCCAGAGTTAAGGATTCTTAACCTTTTTGCTTTCCTCCCTCGTGTATCAAACACTTAGTAAAAGCTATTATAAGGTGGTATTAACATGAATTATTTTTAACAAGCTATTATGGCAAGTTGAAAGTAGTATGTTACATAAAAAGTCTTCATTGAACTTCAAAGTTATTCTCAGATGCCATACGTATTAGCCTTTTCCATTGAGATTGCATTCAGTGGACATTAATATCACTAAACCTTTGCTGGATCTGCTCTAGCTCTTGGGTAAGCTGATTCTGACACAGTTTCCTTGACTCACTGATTGGGACACATGCACCATTCTGAAGGGGAACAACACAGTCCCTCATATGTTGGTCCTGTTTTAGCCATGTAGAGGTTAACATGTTCCTGCTTGTCACCCCGACTCTCTGCACACGCTGCATTTGAGCTGCCAATGAGTGCTACAGAGAGATGAGATGAGCTTTTCTGCTGCAAATGTGTGACACACACAAATGTTTTTGAAAAAAAAAAACAACCAATGAACAACCCAATAATCATTAAAACATTCAAACAACCAACCTTAACTGCTATAAACACTGTTCAAACACTTCTAATTGACACAAAAACTGAATGTCTCAGAAGTTCTTCTATTCACATCATAGTCAATCTTTTCTTAGGGAAGATATTTCTTCCCTCTGTGTAGGATTAGGAGCAGAGTTTCAACAAAAAGAATTGAAATTTGCTGAAGAAAGTGATAAGAGCAGTATGAGAGTACATAGTGGTTGCCCACCACACAGTGACAGGAGGGATGAAAGACAAGTAGGGATGCTTGGCAGGACCAAACCAAGACCCCAAATCAACCATATGTGAGGTTGCTCCCTAGTCAGGACATTACAGAGCAATGTCAACAAACCTGCCTACATACTCTGGGGGGACAAAAGAAAACAACACTCCAGCCCTTAACCTATGAAAAGGATGAGAAAGATCTACTTTTCTGTTAACCTTGCCCAAACCTCAGTGCAGTTTGTTCTCAGAACTTTATTTCTTATGCAAATTGGTTACTGTCTCCATTTAAGGCTCAGGGCAAGCCTACATGAAACACAGAACAGGCTTTCTCTTTATTAGCCCCCTTCCCCACCACCCTCCCAGGGGAGGACAAAAAGGGAAATAAGAAAAAAGGAAAAAAAAGATGTATAACATACATCAGATCGAGGTCCACTCAGACAGAGTCCCTGTCTTTGATGTGATATAAACCATGAGCACATGGTTCACTTCCCTCTTTGGCATCTAACCGAGGATGTGAGAACATCCAGATTATTGTCATCATACTCATGGTGAGAATAAAGTTAAACTGCAGGAGGACCAACAAAAAATTGAAGAGGACAAGTACAAGGACAATAACCCTTTCTCAGTTCATGTGTTTTTATGACTTACTCTACCTCTCAGCATGGAGGCCTTTTACAAGGTCCCTTCTAACGGCTGCCAGAGGAGGAGTGTAAATGACTGATAGAATCAGTCAGAGTGAGGGGCTGCAAATGGTGCATATTGCTTTATATGCAGCCTTTGAGCTTCTGCGTGTTTCACATATTCCTCACTAGCAGCAAGTGAAATTTAGAAAAGTGACCTTTCCAGAAAAGTCGTGTGAAAATGCACACTGGCCTGTAGGGTGGCCTCAAGCACATTTTGGTTCTTTACCTGAAAACAACATCAAAATGACATCTGCTTTTACATTTTCAAACCTGAGTGACCCAGTGAAATTTACTTTTGACTTTGTAAATATAGGAAGAGCATTAATGCAAGATGAAGTATCTTAAACTTATAATAGAAGACTGGAGCTAAAGATTCAGAGAAATTAGTGAATGCTGTCATGTGCAGACATCAGAAGCCACCAGCTATTGCACAGTATGCCAAGAGCAGGCATTTTTGAGGTATGAACGTATCTTTGTGCGGAGCAGGAAAAAAAACAGCAAAGATGCAAGAGAAAAATAACATGCCGAGTCTCAAAGTTTTACTGTAACCTACTCATGCAAAGTCTGCCCCTGAAAAGACTAATGTCCTAGAAATATAGCTATGAAAGGAAATCTAGATTACCTGTCCAGCTCTGACAGTGAGAAGCAGTAAAAGAGTAAATGAAAAGCTAATAATTCAGGACTAATGTGTCAACTTGAAAGTTTAATCTTTTTTACTGCTTTTGAGGATATAAACAGATATAGAAAATTATTTCCTGAGGGAAAAATTATGGATATATATATTTAAATGTATTTAAACCTATGGATGAAACCTTAGGCATACACCCTGGACCAAATTCTTATTCTCCTCTTCTTGTAAGGTTGTTCCTGCTCCAAAAATATTCATATCAATAGCATTTGAAATACTATCTAACATAAGAAAACAGATCTGAATTTGGCTTATTGTGAGTGTGGAGTCCACGGGGTCTGTGGGTGGTCCTTTCATTTGACTGTGGTTATCTGTGATTGATAATAACAACCACATCCTTCAGTGGCCTAGCATTTCTGGAATAAACATTACTATGTGTGACTTAAAAGTTCCTTTTTCTACAGTCGTGTGCATCCACAACTTTGCATTTTGCTTCAAAGACCAGTGTAGTGTATATCACTATCCTAAAACTTGCTTGTTCTTAATGTGGTGATTGAAATAGTGCATTGAATTCATATTATAGCCTGCACAAAACCAGGTTTCACTCAAATTAAACTAAGATGCTAGTAAGATTCAATGACAGAAGTGTTTGTATCTATATTTATCTGTATAAAATATATTTAAACAAGAAGCATTTTGTTCACCATGTTAAAAAAACAATGCTTACTTCTTCCAGGCAGCAAGTTTTTGCCTTTTCTGTGTCACCAATATGGTCTGTTTCACTCGATTTGTCTTGTATTTTGGCACATGTGACAAACCTTTAGATTTTCCATAATGCCACAGTTCATCTAGGGTCAATCTAAAATGTCTCTAGTTCTCTTCTGAAATTTTGCAATCCCTGAATGACCCTCACACAGCCTTTTAAATGCATTTTTCTGTAAGCATTTAGGAATGATGCACCATTCTGTTTTTTAAAAAAAAAGAAATAAAAAAAAATCCAGTACTGAGAGCTCTGCCTCTCACTGATGCAAGGAGCTGAGAAAATACCCAATGCAGCATTTAATAGGGGTGCTAATTGCTTTCATTTCCTCCTGCCAGGCTTCAACCTTAGCTGCATTCACTTTTTGTCTGAACTTTGGCACACTTTTCATCGGACAGAACAGAGTCTTGTACTGGTCCTTGTTTGCTGCACTTGAAGTATAGGTGTCTGTCACCCTTGAGCCCCTCTTGGGCTTTCCACTTACACCTGTCTGGAGGTGCAGGAGTTGGTTCTACCCTTTGGAAGTGGCAATGCTTTGGTCATTTCCTGGTAAAAGTTGTCTCCTACAAAGTGCCTCATCACTTTCAATGTGGTCATTCATTATCTAGTCCATCTATCTATCATCTACCATCTATCACTATCTATCCTTAGTATGTTTAAGTACCCAGGAGAATGCTGATCTCCAGTTCTATTCACAGCCTTGTGAAAGTTGCCCAGTTTTCCATGGAGAGCTTAGATTATGTCTATAAATCCCATGCTGGTGTTAAAGGGTCTATCTGGCACTCACAAGATCTAATAAAATCAGTCAGCATGAGTTGATTAGCCTGATCATGGGATTGGCATAATGAGGTTACATTTCCTCAAGCACCTAATATCATTTTTACAGCCTCTTACTATCACTTCTTGTGTCATCATCATTGTCTTCTGCTGTCATAAAACTTCAGGGCTTCTTCAGCTTCTTGAGTTCTTGCTTGGATTTTTATCTCAAGTCCACCAAAGCCCTCTGCCTAGTAATTCCTCTTATGCTGATGATCTGGGCAAGAAGATTAGCTCCAAAACCCTCAGTTCTCTGTTTAGAGTCTTTGACATCCTTCCTCACCGGGGCGACAGTCACTTCACTGAAGGCACCAGAAGTTTTCATCTTTTAGGGCTAGTTTAACCTCTGTTTTTCCACTAAGGATTTTGTCTTTGTCCACAGCAATCCTGACCCTATGTTGTTCATAGCCAAGGAATTTTGAAGTTCTCTGCTTCATCCTTTTACCTTGAAATTTTGTCATGACCATCGTTTAACTATCTCTGACTTGAGGCAAATTGCTTCTGAGATGTAACGTGTAAGTCCATTATACAGTGTGTGTTTTTGCCAGAAATGTTTGGTCATGATTGCAGACCACCCAGTTGAATGTCAGGGCTAATATCTAAAATCTTCAGTCTGAGAAATAATCCCTTTCCAGCAGAGTAGTTAGGTATACTTGAAT
This sequence comes from Baryphthengus martii, assembly GCA_013396935.1. NCBI lineage: Eukaryota > Metazoa > Chordata > Aves > Coraciiformes > Momotidae > Baryphthengus > Baryphthengus martii. The sequence continues at coordinate 17,703 of VWZK01020639.1, read as the reverse complement.
GCACACACTTATGCAAGATCCATTGATTTTAGATGCACTCAAACCACGTCTTTAAGTGTCTTGGTCAATCATCACTATGATCAAAATCTAGACTACAAAATAATGCCCTTTGAGCAGATAAAGATCTTGTAAGGTATTCTGTGACACATTGCTTAAAGATTGCTTCCTCTTCTAATTCCTCAATATGGTGACTCAGCTTCTCTGATCATTCACAAAAATCTACTGGAAATGTTTAGTTGGTTCAGGAAAATTCTGGCATCTCCAAACCGAATCTCTTTCAAGGGCAACTGTCACTAATAATTAGAGAGAGAAAAAAAAAAAGAGCACCAAGCATAAATTAACCTGGAAATAGCAGCATTAAATATTTAATGGCTCTGGAAGCTGCACAACTTTGGGTTATTCATTAACATAATTATTTGTACTGTTTTGTCCAACAAGATTTTTCCTTGAGAAATCTCATACCTTTAATACATGAACTATCAAGCCGATAGCTCTGGATGTTCCATGCTCCTTTCTGGTCTCACCTTTAGCTCGATGTGCGAAAGGACTCAAGTACTCATCTGACTTACTTCTTCCACTGTTAGTGCTTACATCCAACATCGAGAGCCTCCCAGACACTCTTGAATGGTGCCTCACCCCAAAGGGGTCTAATTTTCCCACACCAGGAGTAAATCTTCATGGTTGCTGTCACAGCTGCCTCAGGTATGCCAGCTGCTTTCCCTGTCTTGGGTGGATCAGCAGCTGAGAGGTTGCAACCCTTCTCCAATTTTGCAGTGATTTCTTCATGAGATCTGGTTGGCAATGGAGGTACAATTGTCAGATCTTGAGAACACTAGGAAGGCTCTGTGAGCATGGAAGTGAGTCACACATGTTCTTGAGTACCCATCCCCTCAGCCTTCCCTGAGCTCCCTTGTCCCTAGATTATGCTCTCTAAAACAAAGCCTTGCAACCTCCATGTACTTTGATCACAAACCCTTGATATGGGTGTAGCATAGAGAAAAGCTGATAAGGTAATATTTTACAAACCACGTTAATCAAAAATTTATAAACTACAATATAATTCCTTAGAATATCATAGAGCTATTTCACACAAATGGAGCATTGCTAAATTTTTAAACCACTCAGACCACTCTGAACTACAAATTTAATAGGAACACCTGAGTGACAGCTGGGTTTCATGAACAGAAATTCAGCTCGGTGAAAAGGAGTGATCAGCAGGCTGACCTATTTTGGGAATGGTTGGCTGGCTGGCACAAGGGATTCGCAGGCGTGGAAAGCATGTAACTCGCAGACAGACATAAGGGAAACTCATAGGATCTCAGGCTTGCTGCTGTGATCACTGATCCATCTCTTTTCTTATAAACTTTATTTTCATGGCAGCTAAGAGCTGCTACTGTGCTTTCTCCACCTTATACAGAGTTCCCTTCTGAATTAAAACCTGTTTGTGGAATATAGCCTCTTAAAATTTACTGTTTTTCTAGCACTTATCAAATGTCTGTTGACCAAGATCTGCTTTCCTGTATATCCCTTCTCAACTCATTGTGGTAAATACATTATCATGTTGCTGATAGTATTTTCTCCTTCTTTCTTCCCTTCTCATCTCCTCCTTCCTATCTGTTCATGATGCCTTTCCTCAGGTGAGATCTTGGCTTAGGTTACAGAGGCTAGGACTTGGTCCTGGGAGTCATCTGTCCTGTAGGCAGATACAACCCGGCTGCTCTTCAGTGGGCTCAACTATACAGAAAGTGATAACACGTCTCATTTGCAAGATCAGGCTCTTACTGTGCAAACTGCTGTTCTCTCCTCTCTTTGATTTCTGGGGCTTGCAAGTGACAGAGATGGGGATATGCGACAGAGATGGCAACACAGGTCTTTGGCATAGTAGATGTAGCCTGATGCACATGAAGCCTGCAAGTCAGAGTACTGGAATTGTCTTCCCAGGATTTCTACTGACTTACTGGGAGATGTTAGGCACAGCCTGCTCCCTAGTTCTTATAGCTGCATTAATATTGTAATATGTGCTGAGATCTTTATTAAAGTGAGTTTTATGAATGTCAGAATGATGATTATTTGGCTCAGCCGCATTCTTCTGAAATGCTAACTCACATGAAAGATTTTTTTTTTCCCTTTCAGAGGTTTGAAAGATAATTTGGCTAGATTGTTCCTTTCAAGTAAAGCAATCTCACATTTGCCATGGTTGGATGTGAAGTTGTTCAGTAGTTAGCGTTGCATTACTAGCTTGCCATTCATATTCTCAAAGAACTTCAAAAGGGATGCTTTGATATACTTATGGACTTCTTCCAGCTGGTGTATAGCACATAGTGTCTGTGCCTTTGTAGCAAATCATAACTTCACTTGTGGGATTTTTAGTATTTTACTGACTGCCTGAGAAATTATACTGAGGGGTGCTTTTTGAACAATATGCAAGAGCTGGATAACAAGATGACAGTCATAAATGGAATATTTACATCAGCAGCAAAATACCCTGTGCTCCTAGAAGGAGCTAACCACTTCTGAAATCTGTATTTCCCTGTAGCTGCTTAGATTTCTGCAAAGGGAAATGACAGTGCGTGGCATCTGAGTTGCTTCTGGCTTCATTTCCCCCTGTTTCTCAGCTTCTCGAAGGGGCTTGTTGAAATCCCAGTGATCAGCATGTGGATCCGAGCTTATTGTCCCACTGGCTCTGCATACCCCGTGGCACAGTTGTTATCCTCGCCAGGTGGTAACAGGATTATTAAAAGTCCTCTCCATGGGAGCAAATGGGTAGTGCTGGGAAGGGACCCAAGGAGATTTAGATACAGCTTTGCATGTTGAGAAAGCTTAACTTTCCAGCCAAGACTGCCTGATGTTGGCTCATCAGATGAAAGACACCTGAGGACTGGTATTAGATCAATGTAGTCTGGCAGTTTCTGTGCCCCTATGAGATGGTGCTCTGCCATCTGAAAGAGGTGCTAACGATGCCCTGCGTCTCTCCTGGGGTTGTATGTGGAGTGATCAGATCTGGAACACTGTGTCATCACTGCTGGACCCCTCACCTGTGGATTTCCGAGGAGTCCTCTGGCCATTGAGTAACTTAAGGCTAAACGCTAACATGTGAGCAGCACATGGTTGACTTGCTGCTCCATCAGTCCTGCACTGCAGCCAGGCACAGGGTACCACTACTGCAGCTCAGCATGCAGATGAGATTAGGTCATAGGATTTGTAGCTAATTGCTAGACTTTAATCTTCATTTTGATTCTGGGCCAAGAGTATATACAAAACGTTCTGACATGCTGGGATCCAAGATCAAAGCTGGTAGCTGCCAAGTGATGATTGGTGCTTTCTCGATCACAGATGTAAGGCTTGTTTGTCATAGACATGGACCTTTCATGATGGCTGAGCCGAGACTGTGAAACTAGTTGTGCAGGAACTGAGAACCATCACTAACCTGGCCATCACATACTTTAATGGTAAGAGCTATTGTTTTGACTGGTTCAAATACACATATGTTAAAAGGAAACCTGCATCAGACCAAACTAAATAAAAACTTTATCAAAACGGAATGTTCCACATGGTCTAGACTTCTACCTCTGGGGCAAAGCTGAGAAGCTAAACCGTGTGTGACTGATTTTCAAGTCCACGCCTTAATGCACTTTGAGTCTGTTGTTCAAATGCTATTGTGATGAACATGTTATAAGAGCTGACACAGAACAGAATGAGTATGAAAAAATTCAGACATCATGTTGAATTTGCGATTCAGATTGAAGTGCATTAATAATAAATTGAACACATGTATTATATATGCAGGTTCCTATTGAAACATTTCTTGAGGGCAGCTGAATTTTAGTGCCATACTAGAATGATAATAGTTTTAGAGGAAATGTAGATTACTGTCATTTCTCTTCTAAATTGTGTTGAGCAATAATTATGAACTATGACAGGGCTCACACAGGGTATATCACAGGAAACTCAACCTAGCGTTAAACTCTGCATTCCCACCTCTGACCATAGAGTGGGATTTTACCAGTCTCTTTGGTGAAGGAAAAATAAAAAAATATGCTGGAGATTACAGGTCCAAAAATGACAAGTAGTATGTCAAATGATTTCAAAGGAAAATCTGTTGATGCTGAAATTAAAGACCTCTAACTAAAGTCTTATTGTTCCCAGAAAACAAGCCCATTCATCTTATAAAAAAATCAGGAAATACTGGAAGCTTTCTGAATACTCACTTATGAGCTTAAGGATGATGAGTTGCAAGTTATATTCAAAGGGATTTTGCAAAATCCCTCCCTCCTGCATGAAAAGGCAGGGAGAGGTAGACCAGGGGCATAGTTGCCACAGCACATGCCCTGATCCCCTCTGATCCTTCAGATCTCCCTCTGTCCAAAATCTTCCATACATCCACTTTCTTGTTATAGCATGACAGATGTGCTTTTAATGTGCTCTGTCTGGCCTATAGAAGTAGCAGAAATGGTAGCAGGGGACATCTGGTACTCAAGAGGGAAAGGGAAGGTTTGCTTATGCTGGAGGACAAGCGCTGCTGACTTCTTGGGTAACTTTAAAATCTCCTTCTGAGTACAAAATCTCTTTTCTCCTCCCCAAACCTTGTAATTCCACTCAGGAGCAAGTCCAGTGGTCCAAGGACTCTGGGTAGCAAAGATGCCTGTTCCAGAGATAAAGATGCCTCATTCCCCTGCGAAATGTGTAGTAGAGGTCCTTTCTCCCTACAGAGAGACAAGAGCAGCTTTGCAGTGCTGTTTTTTTTTTGTTTCTGCATACAGACTTTTCTGTTCAGAGAGTGCTTGGAGGTTCACAACATTGTATTTGGCCTTGAACATTCCTTCTGCCAAGTGTGAATAATTCATACTGGAAGGACATCCCTTTCATGTTTCCTACGTGGGCCATGTTACTGGATTTGGGCTCTTAGAAATTACTGGGACTCCTGCCCACAGTTCAGTGCCTTTCTACTTCCCTAAATTTAGAGCAGAGTCAAGCAAAAGCCAAGGGAAGGGCAGCTCCTACAACACTCAGAGTGTCTCTTGAGGTACTGAGCATGGGGAGCATCACAAGCCTCAAACAAGACATCTTCATTCAACTATGAGTCTCCTTCCCTCAGCTGCAATAAGAATTTTCTTGAACACTTCAGCCCTGTCTCAGTGTTGCTGGCTATCTCCACTCTGGGAGTTTCACTTTAGAGCTGAAAAAGTTGATCAGGGAGGATGCTTTCCCAATTATAAAGGTCAATTTTTGTTTTCACAAATGCTACCCATATGCAGTAGTTGGATGCAACAGGGAGGCAAGATGATGTCTCCTGCTCTCCTTTTGGTACCCTCTCTATCTGGACATATGACCTGCCAGTTCAGTACTCTGCCATGGAGCTAAGTCTTCCTGTCAGGATGTGCAAAAATGGTGATACTGATCCCATGATGCATTTTCCTTCAGTGTTTCAAGCAAAAACTTAGGCACTGGTGTAGACAACAGCATCCTGACCCAAGAACAGGGAACAGAAAGGAGTCACATAAGTTTACTAAACATGAAACAGAAAAAAACCGATCTCCTACAGACACTACAAAGATTTTAACTTTTCATTTGAAAAAGAAGAGGTGGGAGTTAAAAGCATCAGGCTTGGAAAGAAGACTATCATAGCTCAGCAGAATATATAGAGCTCTTGAACCAGGAGACCAAGAGAGAAAGCCTTTATCTGATAAAAAAATCTGGAGACTTTGTAAGTGAAGTCCTAGCAAGCTATCAGTACAGCTTCTAATAGGTTCTAACAGGTCTAATAGCTTTGAAGGTGGTTAATCTTTGGAAGAAATATTTGCAAAGAGCTTGGAATTTCTTTCAAAATAAAGCAGCTATATTTGACTTTTAACTGGCAGAGCAAGAGAATAAATTAAACAAAGTCCGAGTACATGACTCAGTAAAAATAACAGAGCACTGAGTGTTAGGCAAGGCAGAAGAGAGCTGGGTTTTGAATGGCATTTACATTTGAGCAGAGTGCTGGGACCCACACGCTAGGTGATTGAGAGCTAGTCAGAAGTTAGTGGAGCCTAAAGAAGATTCAGCTCTTTCCAAAGGAAACTGAGGGCATGATTCAGATGTCATTTACAATGCCTTTGAGGAACTTAGGCATCTCCATGGGTCTGTCAGATATGTCACAGTATCTAGAGGGAACCTCAGGTCTCCTGTAATGGCTGCTGAAGGCTAGACAGATATCCAAGGGCATCTCAGATGGCACCAGAAGGCTAAGTTGAAGTAGTTAAATCTATCTGAAAAAGTGGCTTGCAGCCTAGGCTTCACTGACTGTCTTCTCTTTACTGGCTGTATTGGGAGCTAGGGCACCCAGTTGACATGTAGACACCTGCATTTATGTGCCCAGAGAAGAATCTTGCCACAAAAGCCTGTCTTGGAAGGAGAGAGGATTTGTCCTTACCCAAAAGGCTGCCTGCAACCCAAAATACAAACCAGAACTTGAAGTGTTCATAGAAAAAAAAGGCCAGAGAACTGAGGAGAAAGCATTGTACAGGCAGTACTCTGAGTGAATGCTGAAACCATGGGGGCGTCTGGGTCACAGGAAAACCAAGAAGCCTCAAGTCATGGAGTTACTGCTTTTAATCAAGCCTCTGCCTCCTCAGCTGGAAGTCATGACTCTCAGCCTCAGCCGTCCTCAATGCCTGCTAGTTAGGCTGTTTTATCACTTATGGCAATGGGCTGTAGGCAGAGTATGAACAGATAAAGTGCCTTAGGTGTGAGGTTTGGCTTTTTAGCTAAGAAGTAGTAAATTGTAACATTGCTAGCTCTGTTTTTCAAGATTGACTAATCAGATCTTGAGTGCTGAGGAAGCCTGGATCAGCCTTGGGCTGCTCAGTTTCACAGCCCAGGTAACGTGCCTTAATTGTCTATACCTGTAAAAATAGAGATATTGATCCTGGTCTCCTTTGTATATTGCTTTAAGGCGTCATGAGGAAAACTTTTATGCAAAATTCAGGTGAAAAAAAAAAAAAGAGCTAATATCAGTTAGTGCTAGGTCAAATGCAAGGTTACAAAACAAAACAACCTGCAAAAAAAATTCATGAGCTACTACTTTGTGAAAGCATTGCCAGAGTCCTCAGTTTCACTATCTTTCATATATTATCACAGGGGCACCTTAGATAATAGCATAAATTTCGTAGTTATTTGATTCAGGAACCCATAAAATAATGTTATATGGATTTCTTTATAAGTGGAAGAAGTTGGACTTCAAATTGAGCTTCTTAGTAGATCTATAGTTTATAATTTCACAGCAAGACTATTGGGACCACTTAAAGAAGCAAAGTCACAGAAAAACCTCATTTGTTTTCATGTCTAGATGGGAAGCCCTCACTCATCTGGGTGCCATTAGACAGAACACAGACTGTAATGATAAACAGTCCATGTTAAAGTTTTATGTTATGAAGGAGTATCAAGCATTATTTCATTGGCAAGTCACAACAAACCAGCAGGTTTCAAAAGAAAAATTATGGTATCTGGTTGAAACCAATTAGCTGAAATTTTCAAAGCTTATATCTTTCAAGATGAAATCATAACTATAAAACAAAACCAGCGAAACTAGACTTAAACTTCTGGAAAACACAACAAGTCTTATTTTATAGATGACAGCAATTATTGGTTTCCAAGCATATATTAGAGAGAGTGCTGTTGGAGAGGTCACAAACCATGTAAAGAGTCACAGCTCATTCCTATACATTTTGGTTACACTATTTCAGGAACACAGAGATGTTATGGATACATATTAGTATTTCAGTAGGTTATTTTTCCATCAAGCTTATCTATCCAGTGAAATTCCAATTGGGAGAATTTATTCTCTTGCACCAAACTCCAACCGTGTACCCAGTTTTCAACTAGGTACCGTTATCCACAGCTGGGAGCTGTTTTGGCATGAAGAGAAGCCAAGTTGCAGCCTACCTAGGCTAAGGTTTGTACGTGATATGTGGGCAAAGCAAAGCTTTAATGGTCACTGAGCTGGTCAACCGCTCTGGCCAGAGGGCTGTTCTCCACCTGGGATCTCCAGGGCTCCCTTTTAACAACCTCCTTCTTATTGTAGAGAGGGCATGGACAAAGATCTTCACTTGTACTTCTGTACTCACACCCTCTTGTGCATAGCCTCTTTTGCATAGCATACATTAATGCCAGTCTGTTGGCCAGCTGCTGACCTTTTTGCCAGCTTTCCTGAACACTTACATAAGCTGCAGCAATTTCCTGGTAGAGGAAATCCCAAGTTTGCTAGAGTGAAAAGAAACATTTAGGAGAGCTAAAGAGAAGGTGAGGATGGAGTTGAGGGTGTTTCTTGTATATCTTATATTTGCAGTCTACTGAAAATACACTGGGCTTGAGAATGTATGAAGTCAAGTCTAAATTGGCTACAAAGTAGATCTTCCCTTTCATCACTCTTCAAGCATTCATCATGCTTGTGAAGTTTCAGCAAAAACATCTATGACAAGAAGGAATATCACAGATTGCTTCTGCAGCTTACCAAATTTCAAGTCATGCTGTGAAATAATGCCTCTGCATTCTAAACCTATGCCAGACTTGGGCAGATTTCTTGTGGCTGAGTTATGGTTCTTGAAACATGACAGTATTATTCTTTCGTATGTCAGAATATGAGAGTTTGCAATTCTTATTTTGAACTTTCTAACCTAAAATTTTGTATTACTTTTCATCTCACTGTATAGCTGATTGTTATAGTCAAACATTCCTTTCACCTGCTTCTTCATTCCCTTAGTAAGCTTTGCTTAACTTTGATCTAAAATCAAAATAATAGTACATACATAATAATTGTGTTCACATGGCAATAAAATTCAACTTATTACAGCCAACTAAATACAGACACTGTATTTTCAGCAGCTTCTTAAGTTACATTTCACTGCTCTCTATTAAAGAGTTTCCCATTATTGAAGGACATCATTACATTCAATTTCAGCAAAATTTAACTGCGAATTTTCAAAGGCCATAAATGAATTCCTTTAAAAAAAAAAAACAAACAGACCCAAAACAAGTCACCAAGCTTGAACATTCAAAAACAAGCAAGTAAACCAATTCACAATAGTGAATTAAGTAATACTAGAAGAATGAGTAAGGAAGTGTAATGTCTAGCCCACTTATCAAGACTTTCCTTAGAGGCAATGGAGAGAGAAGTGCACCTCCTGCAGGCAATTCATGCCATTCCTAAGATACGAGCCTAAGCTGAATGGGATGACCTGCTTTCATATGTCGTTTTATTGACTTTAGAGAGCAGAAATGCAAACTTTAGACCAGATGCTTGACTTTCAGATGGTGACAGTTAGGTGTCCAACCTTATCAACCATCTTTACAGTTAATTACATTTATGGGAAAGAGAGCCAGCCACTGACAGCTTATGGCAGTGATGCTGAATACATACAGATATTGGCAAAGAGTTTCTTATGCCCACTATATGCAACTGTTGGAGCCTATCATGGATGTCAATCTGTCTGTATTGATGAGCTTTTCGCACTTCTTGATTTCTTATTTTCAGTTCCTACAGAAAGCTTATTGGACCAAAATGTCTCTTGTCCTGCTGCACTGGGAAATTAATCTTATAAAGCTGACTGAAAATGATAATATGAATACTAAGGAGGTATTAAATGTTTTCTAATCAACTTTTTCTAATCATGCAGTCAATGAATCTTTGGAACAAGAAGTAAAATATATCTTTGTAATAGCAAAAGCAGCTTTGTTGGAGCAATGAAACTGGTCAGCACAAGCTCAGATGCAAAAATGACCACTGCTTCCTTCACCAGCATTCAGAGACACAGACATGTTTACCACCATGCACTTATGAGGGCACAGTACGTAGCATTAAACAGGAATCTTATTAGCTAGAGGACCACATATAAGCACATTATTCTCAGAAATGAGACACCTTCTGAATATTGTTTTCTATATCCTTAAGCAAGCTACTGATGAGCAAGTCAGCATGAGGATAAACAAACCTCATGCAAATTCTGGTATCCTGCTTTTATTTCTGTGCGCATTTTCATGCTTCTCTTTGAACTTAACAACCACAGCGACACAGCAAAGAGAAGAGGTCCTTTCTGACACTTGCACCCTGTAGCTGCTTGGTCCTGTCCCTCTGATGTCCCTCCCACTTATTGCGCCTGCAGCACAGTCTGTAGCCATGCAAGCACTTGTCAATCTATTTATACGTGAAGTCTGGTGGCCTGAGCTGTCCTCTGAGGTTTCTGACTTTGCTAAAGGAGTGATCATATATCTCTTCTACTGCCTACCATCCTGCTGAAATAAAGCATGGCAGAGAAAATTGATCACATGTAAAATCATTGTTTTCTATTGCTTTGTGAAGGTATATCTAAGCCTTGGGGTTAACTCAGCCAGATATTTTTTAAGGCTATCTTAAAACTGAAGACTTAAGCATAATGAAAAAAATGCATTAATTTCTAATTGTTCCCTAGCTGTTTAAGCACTCATGGATTTTTCAGGTTTTCTTTCCAAATAGGAAAGCTTGATGACAAAATAGAGCCTGTGGTTATTCACATCATTTCAGAAGCAGGAGTTACAGAAAACACCCAAAATATTAAGAAGTGATAGTATACTGCAACAAAGAAAGAGGATCTTTATATCTACATGTATGTTTAGGTTAATAAATAATAATTGATTACATGTCAGAGTTTTGAGCTGAAGTGTGTTTCCTTACAGGACAGTATTTTAAGTTTAGATTCTGAAATACAGCATTTTCTTACATCTTTTTATATGTCAATCAAGAAAAATCATGAGGGTTGTATGCATTTTTCCTGAAGTTCGTTAAGTTCCAGGATGATCTGCAAATATTTAGCTATTGGTTGCCTGGTCTTTTATTGAAAGTGCTTCTGAAATGCTTTGGTGACATGTCTCTTTTCTTCAGGAAGATCTAAAATTTTGAGACTGTGGGAGAACATTTCTAGCTAAGTCCTTTCTCTAAAAGTGTTTTGAGCAGTTTTTCTGACGTTGTGTATTTATTCAAAGTGCATTACCATAGGGTTCAGCTTCCATCTTCTTTTTCTCTTCTGAAATCAAAGTGGCTGACTAGAGCGCCCTCCACCAAGTTAGCTTTCTTCACTGCCATCATCAAAATGGTTACTAACAACACATGACGTTTCTGATAAACCTCATCTATCAGCAACAAGATGAGTGACAACCTCAGCAACAGTGTCTAGCAGAAGAGATCCAAAAGCCATCAATGAATCTATTTTTAACTCTGGTACTCATTAAGTGTTGATCCATGATATTTAAGTTATTGCTTTTCCTATGTTCATAACCAATGCCTCTTATTTTATAAATACGAATTCCTTTCTTATTCCTTTAACTCAAAACACTTCTTTACTGATAGTACCATCATATGAGAGAAGATTGTCATTGAATTGTACAACAGCATCTTGATAGGGCCTGGGGAGTGATGTAAAAAACCAGTTATTATTTAAGTACAAGGCTAAACCAAATTATTTAAATAAGACTTTTTTTTTTTTTTTCCCCAAGTGACACATGGACTGGTGAAACAGAAAAAATGAGGGTTTTGTTCCTCATTCTGAAGCACCTTGAAGTCATATAGTGCTCCAGGTTTATCAGTATTCAAGCAGAGCAATAGATGGCATATAATAAGCTAATGAAGGCATTATTTTAATACTCATATTAATATCATTAAACAAAATATAAAGGGTTAATCTGCACCGTTCATCCATTTGGTGGAAATAATAAGATAAAATGCTTCCTGTTGGTCACTGAAAGTCAATATTATTCACATAAGGCAGACTGTTATTAACATAACAGTCTGGTGTTCACAAGCAGCAATTACGTTCAGTTAATTGCAACTAATTTGAATGGGTTTTTCCATTTTAGTCTATATTTTTTGATCTCTTCAGGTCATGCATCATCATTTTCTGTTATGGCACTATATATTTTCCACTATTTTATTTTCACCCCTGATTCATTTTTATGACAAGCTGGAAATGTACATTTCCCACTGAGTGACAGAACTTATGTTAACCAATGAATGGAAATCGACTGCAGGCCACTCTTGCTGAATGACATAAATTAATACTTCTGCATTTTTTTGAGGAGTAAACCACTTTCTAATGTTGAAATAGGTGGCATAAGCAACCCTTATTTGATTAAAGCCACAGGCTGTAGGGTCTCTCAATGCAAATCCTTATTTCAGATCCTAGAACATGAGTCTAACAGCAGAACCAGATCACCCACTTTTTTTTTTTTTTTTTTTTTTTTTTTTTTTTTTTTTTTTTTTTTTTGTTTTCTTTTTTGTTTTCTTTTTTGTTTTCTTGAGCAAACTATATTTTCTGGTCTTTTTTCTGAAGAGTGAACCCTAGGCTGTACAAGGGTGGTATAGCCCTCATCTCAGAAAGTGGATCAGAGAGAGTTCTCCTTATGGATTCAAAATCAGAACCAGAACTGTGGGGAGGAAACAAAACCTATAGAATCAGTTATGTCAAAAATTAAGTGCATCAATGTATCATTTGCTAAACAATGATAAGTTGTTGGAAAAACTTACTTAAAAAGTAAACAAACCGAGGAGAAAGAAAAGGAAATAATGTAAGATAAAAAAGGGAGAAGGAAAAAAAAAGAAAAGCTCAAAATTACATGGAACTGTAGTAAAGTTCCTGTGGAGTTTGATGAGAGTAGATCAGTTTTCCCAGAGACACTCTGGAGGACAGCAGACTTGAAGATGAAAGGACAGCTGCTTCAAAATGAATAATACAAAAAAAGACTTAGATAATTACAAGGGAAAAAAAAGCTTGCAGAGGCAAAAAAAGCAAGACAATGTCAGGAAAAAAATGGCTTTCTACTGAATACTACTAACCAAGTGGCATCCTTATGCTTGATAGCTCAAGAGTTCTCAACTTCAGTATTTTGTTTCAGCGGTAAAATTGAAGGGAATATATTGAGAAAATGCCCTTTTAGTTTATTGCTGTTCACAATTGTCAGGTGTTGTGAGATTTCTGTTCCTCTAGAAAAGGAAGTCAAAATGTCCTGAAAAGCATGTAGAATTCTTTATCAATATACTGTAAATACCTTTAAGAATAACTTTTCATACTAGTACTGATGCACGAGTTGTTGATTCTGCAATCTTTGAAGGACATAAATTGTAGAAACTGAAGGATCGTAAAGGTTATTAGTAGCAGATGTAACATTTCTGTACATTAATTAGTAAAGCACTTGCTCCAGTACAGGGTAAGGACCATGTTGCTAGACCCATGATGAGATGTGTCAGACCTTTGATAGTGTGTCATTGTGCCCTGTTCCTATGCAGAATTCATTCTTTTGTGGAATTTAATGTTGCATGTCAGCTAATAAAACACAATTATATGATTTCCTATATAAGTACCAAATGTATTGCTGCAATTAAAATGTGACCTCCATGGAAGAGTTTATGCTGAGTGAATTTTAATGTCAGGTAGGATGGCAATGCTCAAATCAGACAGAATTTTGAATATAATATAGACATGCATTTTATTTATTCCATTACTATTCTCTGCACCAAAATCTGTAGAGTTTGGTAAACCACAGTGATTTTTCTTCATTCACTTAATTAACTGAGTAGTTAGAACCTTCTCACCAATTCCCAGGGCCAGCTAGTTTCTTTCCAAGAGGCTACTTATTTTTGCTACCTGCGAACGTGGTTAGACTTGCCAGGAAAAGAAGTCCCATTAGAAGAGATTTGCCTAATTATTCAGTACAGTTGATGTGTTAGGAGAAGGCAGTAAGCAGGCTTGAAATGTCATCCTGCTGCTTGAATATGTGAAATACTCAATAGCTTTTGTATTCTGAACCCTTTGAGGTCCCCAAACCTTTATATTGGACGATGTTGACAGACTTTTGCCTCTTGTCTCAGTTTTGAAGCTGGCTACAGAAACTCTTGGAAATTCCTGAACCATACACAAAGCAGGAAAATAGACTCACAGGGTGCATGATCATTCAAATAAGCAGTAAAAATGAATGGATAATTTCTAGATTTAGGGTTTGTTTTTTCTAAGTTGTGTTTTCTTTTCCCATTCAAAGCAAGAATATTCTGCATATGTGATTGGGGATATCTGTATTCATCCAGCTCACAAATGCATATCTGGTCTGGTGCTGGGAGAGGGGCCATGGTGTGAGCTGGAGACCCTCCAGAATGTTCTATATGGCTCTCTCGGCCAAAAGTTTTTAACCAGAGAGAAGTCTTCCAAGTTCCATGCTGTTGATTCAGACACAGTAGGTGCTTTAATCAGTGGAAGGTTATACTTACTGTAACCATCAGTATTGTCACTCTAAGCATACAGAGGATAAATGCTTCAAAAAAAAGAAGACATTTCTCATGGCAAAATCAAGCAATCTAATGAGAATATTGATGTAGTTTGCATTGCTGTTTAACAACCTGCCCAGTGGAAATACGGAATTGTATCATTAGATTGGACATGTATCTTTGATGTTTTGCAACATTTCCAGAAATAACTTTCCTTTCCAAAAAGACAACCTTGCACAAAATTACATTGCCTCTTTACAGGAAGACCATATCAAACAATACATTGCTTCAGGTAGTAACAGCAAGATATGAACTCACTTTGTTTCTTTAACTATACCAGATGAAAGCACAGTAGAGTAAAAGGGGAAAATCTTTTCTTCTGGCAGAGAATGAAATGGAATTATTTTGATTTAGTGAAAAAAAGTCATTTAATTGCTGTATCTGTTTTTTTTCCCTCTATAATGTTGGATATGTTGTCTTGAACATAATTAATTCTAACTGAAATAAAGTGTCTTGATTTTAAATGTTGCTAAATGAACTCACCAACTAACCAAGCTTTTAAAACTAAATAAAATTATCCATAAGTTTAATAACACTTGACATGGAAGGAGCTGGTATTGTTCATTAAAATTCTAGTGCCAAAAGTCTTTGATTGGTAGATTTTACAGTTTCAAGTAGATTAAATGCAATGCAATGCAATGCAAAAAAAAAAAAATAAAAAAAAATATTATGTCTAGAGGAAGCTGATGTTATTAAAAATGTTAAGTTTAGTACTTTTACTGAAAGGAAGGAGGCAATCAAGTAATGCTGAAGTGTTTGAGGCAGGTTATCGGTGTCAGTTTACAGATCCAAACCAGAATGCCAAGGGAGAGTAGTTAAATTTCTGTACATTTCTGAATCCTCATGAACCTGTTTGAATTGCAAGTTTCATACTAATATCCAATAATAATAATAAAAAAAATCCTCAGCTGCTGCACGCAATAATTACTTGCAGTGCTAGAATAGAGTTAAAAGTATGGGGAAAAGCCTGTTATGAAGGATTTGTGACTTTTTTTTTTCTGTCTTCACTAAGTGAATTAAGTCCAGTCTGTAGAGTCAGTTTTCCTTGAAGATGGACAATAATAAATGAAGGCACTAGCTGTGACAGATGTTCTTGACGCCTTAACCAAACTAGCAGCAATTTGGTGCAGGTTCTGAAGATGGTAAAGGCCTGAGCTGAAGCTGGGCCAAGAACTCCTCTCAAAAACCCACAGAGGAGCAGAGTAACACAGTGAGCATCAATGCCTACAGTCTTGGAACGCCAATCATACGATTAGCTTTTCCAAGACTTATTTGTAAAGGAACAAAGAAATTTGTGGGTAAAAGAGGTCTCATGCATACCTTTCCCACTGTATGCAATTTCACTATAAGCCAACCATTTTATCCTGTAAATATGACAAAGTGAGCCACCTTTGAGCTCTCCCTGCTCAGTAATGTCACTGCACGGCAGTGATCTCCCCTTCACCTGGGATGCCACTCAAACTTGCTCCTCTAGGCAGAGAGAGCTTTTACCAATGATGGGTTGTTGGATGAATCCAATTTGAGTTCTCTCTGAATTGCAATCGGGTTGCATGGGAGGTAACCCTCCCCGTGAGCAGAGCTGTTTCTCAAGGTTTCAGATTCTTTACCCGAGACTAAGAGATCCTGCCTTACCCAAGGCAGAGAGATGCTCCATTCGCAAACCAACTTCAGTAAGTGGCTGATAACATGCTGAATTAATACTAATGAAACATTACTAACCCCTGTAGTTAATGCTAATTATTACAAACTAAATATAATCCGTTAGATACAAATTGTCCAAATCTGGGACTAAGTCTGGATACAACTGCACCTAGACTGCTCTCTGAGAAAGAGTTTAGAATGCAAGGTGGTCCATTCTGAACCTCATGACTTAATGGGAGTGTCTTGCTTACACTACTGTGTCTCTAGTCTGTGTGTAAATCAGTCCAGCTCAATTGTAACTCATTTTCCTTTGTATATTCTTCCATGTAGTAAGTAATAGACTGAAAATTGCCATCAAGCTTTCTTAAGTTGCGCTTTTACAACATCATATTAAAACCACTTTTGCTAATAGATTTGGTAGTGATTCTTTAAGTGATCTAAATCACACATCTGCAACAAATTGGCGTAGTCAGCAGGATCCTACATCAGGATTCCTGACACCAGCAGACATGGGCAATGTAAATGAAGTGATGAGAAGGAAAATTCAAACTTGCAAGGCAGATCGATACAGCACTGTGTGAATCTTCTGCACTGTTTTTCCTTCTTCTGGAAATTAAGGTCACCATCTAACAAGCTGCAATAGTAATTGTTCTGGAGAACTGCAGAGTGAGGCTGCTTGGTTCCAGCCATATTTTCTAACTTTGAATGAAGTGCTTTCTTCTCCCAGGAGTAGCAAACATCAGAAGAGATTAAAAGTTGCTTTTGATGTGTCTGCTTCTACAAGTAACCTGGAAAATTATGTGTGTTTTTCTTTGAGAACTTGAGCTGAGATAGAAGCATCAGGGAGCCAGTGTACCAGAGCCTAAACTGGTATGCTACAACTGCTACCATCAGGCAAACTGAGGGCCCACTTATCCTATCTAATTCATACCCCTTGTATGATATTTAATACATTTGACAAAATGATTGGCTCCTCCAGCTGATCACACCTGCCTCCCTTACCTCCCTCTGTTATTCCATGGAGGTTTTCAATTTTATTTATTTATTTATTTATTTTTGGTAGAAAATATTAAGGAAAAAGGTATTTTTAATTCTCCCCAAAATTACAGTCGTAATGCTATGAAGTACATTGGATTTGCATTAACCTATTTAGCTGGCAGTTGTTTGTCATTCTAGAGTTGTTTAAGTGTTGGGTTAAGCTTTTGCAACAGAAGGTCTGGTGTGCACATGGAGAGAGGGAGCAGATATGTTGTGCTGAGGTCCTGTGGAGATTATGTGCAGAAGATAAAAGTCCAGATGTAATTACCAGTGCTGTATGGAAAACAACTTTCTTCTTTCCTAAAACGAAGTAAACAATGCTTTGAATTCTTTTTACCTTACATTTTCATAAAATCACAGAATAGTTGAAGTTGGAAGGGACTTCTGGAGGTCATCTGGTCATATCCTCTGCTCAAGCTGGGCTACCTGATTGCCCAGGACCATGTCCAGGTAACTTTTGAATATCTCCATGGATTGAGACTCCACAATCTCTGCGTAACCAGTGCCAGTGCTCTGTCACCCTCACAGTAAAAAAATACTTCCTAATGTTCAAAGAGAACCTCCTTTGTTGAAGTTTTTGCCCATTGCCTCTTGTCCTGTCACTGAGTAGCGCTGAAAAGAGCCTAACTTTACATCCTCCTTTCACGTATTTGTATATGTTGATAAGACCACCTGTATGCAGTCCTGGGCCCCTCACTTCA
>VWZK01020638.1:47939-103424 GCA_013396935.1 Baryphthengus martii | reverse complement strand
TGATTCTATGAATTCAAGTGCACAATCTCTAAACAGAGCAGCTATGTATGTAAAAAAACACCCACCCAACCAAAATCCAATCTTTATTAATAAACTCGTTTGCAAAAATGTTTGCTCACAAATTGAGGCTTTACCTGGTTTATAAATTGTGTATGTCTTAAATGCTAAGCTGACGTCTGCATGACTGAGAATGTTCATCAGGGTCTGTGGAGATTCCTTGTTCCACTGCTTCCGTGGCTTGTTTCCACCGTAGTTTGTAACACAGCCACCTAGGTATACAATCATTCATAAATACTACTTTGGTAAAACGGCATTAGCAGTGTGCATTACGAAGTTCACACTGAAGAGAGAAATACAGGAAGAAAAGACTCTAGATGTCTCTATCCGTAGCGCTGCTAACCTCTCAACATGCTGAGGTGGACGCTATCCACATTAAGAGGAAAGAAAATTCCAGAAGGCCACAGTGGAGCCTTCTGCTATCAGGGAGCCAGCAGAAGTTGGCTGAGGGGTGTCAAGAGCCAGATTCTCCACAAGCTTATCTGGTGGCTCTATATATCTCACAAAATAGAGCCATTTTTTGTGTCTTTTAATAGTAGAACACCTAAATATATGCATTCTTCTGTCCTTTTCCCTTGCCCTGCATATAATTATCATGTAATGTTCCTGCCACAGCTTGGGAATTTTCTGACTTCTATCTTGATTATTTATTTCAATAGCATCTATTCACACTTACTTAGAATACATATCCATAATCACATGAAATAATTATAACAGTAGGATGTTAATGGTATGTTAAATGACAATGGAAATCGAGGTACAGATGTTACAAGCTCCCAACAGTGTGCTGTACTTGAAAGACAGGCAAGGGGCATTTCGCATCGAATTAATTCCTCACTGTTACCCTCACAAACGGCACCTTAAGAGAAGGGTTGGCAGAATAATTCCTTAGTGATGATTATAATTCTAAGGTTGCTAATGTTATCTGTGCCTTTCATTACTTTTCACAGTCCTGCCAAAAAAGACCACTAAGAAATTCTCTTCAGCACAGTGGACTTTTTGAGTTTTTGTTAATAAAATATTCAGAAATTATTCTGACACCTTTTTAAATATGTCCTGTAAAGCTCTGGCTTTTAAAATCTGTAAATAACCACTAATATTACTTGAATTAAAACCACATTTAATTAAATCTTACTTTTAACCTCTTCAGATGTAAAACTGGAAGAAAGCAAGGATGCATTTTCCAGGACATCCACTACAGTATTAGGTATCCTCTTTTCCCATTGCTTCCTATGGAGATGTGTCACATCAGTCATTCCTGGGAGAACCTCAGAAGTTTCTACTGTAATTGCAACAAAAAAAAAAAAAAAGATGATAACCAGCATCTAACTTGATTCTCTGCCCATGCAAACTAGCTGCAAGCGGACAGCACTTCACTGACAGTGCTGCTTGATTCTGTCGGTACAAGTCTGTACTTGCTAAGAGTTCCCCATATAGTTAATCTACAGCAAACGTTTTCAAACAGCCACTTTTTAACATTTCGCCCGAGATTTAATTTTATTTTTTTTCAAAATCTCAGATAAACAGTAAGCATCAATGTAATAGCAGAAGTAACAGACTGTGGCATGGTTTTCTAAAGGTGCAGACTTGCATGCTCTACCTCTTTAAATCGTTGGATCACTGACATTTAGATATCAATACATAAAAGGAAATGCACCAGCCTTAAAACTATAGAACTTACCCTCTTCATCAGATTTCTTTTGTTTCTTTGTGCTTTCATTCAAATCCTTAGTAATATTCTTCCTTTCTAAAGGGCTATGCTTGCTTTCATCTTTACTTTGCTTTAAAAGAATAAAGACTGTATTAATCATTATCTTTGTTGTCGAGAAAATGAAGTAACACTAAAATGGCATTATTTTGGTTTTGTTATTAAATAGCTGGCCTAAAGATCCAAAAACTAAACCACTGACACCATGAAGCTAACTGCAATTGCACCATATCTATTGTTGTACTGCATTTCACACTGTGTGCCCTTTTTTGACAGAAAAATCTGTTTTTTAAGCTAAGCATACATGTAGTTATTTGATGCAATTTGTGTTTGTTTGCTATTGTTTGGGATTTTTTTTACATTAAAGAACAGTAGTAATACAAATCAGTCATATTCTTAGGGAAAACAAGAGGCACCCAAACATTAAGCTTCTCAGATTGACAGGTCCATTAAAAGAAAAAAAAAATAAGCTCTACTGCTTTGAACATAAACAACATGCTTTGAAAACTATACTCAATGTGGCTGAGCCAGGCTGTGCTATAATGTACCCCTAGGTGACTTCTTGGACACCTGTGACTTAGTTCCCTTCACTCGAAATCTCACATGGGCCCTACAACCTAGTGAGAATTATGTCCAAACTAGACTGTTTTCACAGCAGCCTGTTCAAAATGTGTCCCTAGAGCAAAGAAAATACATCAATTTTTGCAGTATCTCAAAACTCAGAAAAAAAGGAGAAGGGTTTTTTTTTGGCATGGTTTGGTTTTTTTGTTTGTTGTTTTTTTTTTTGACAGGGCTATATAGAAATCTACTTTGGAACTACATTACACGTAGGAAGCATCAAAAAGTCAGTGATAGGAAATGCACAGGAAACTCTTCACTTTGAACACAGATGACAGCCGGCCTAGACGGCTGATCTATGGTTTACCATATTAATAATTTTCCATATGAACTTTTCTACCATGCAGAACATTCTAAATTACTAAAACACAAATATTGTATTTATATTTGAATACTTACCCTATTTTCTTTCTTATTTGAGCTTCCACCAGCCATGGCATTGCCTGATACATTAAGGCACAGGTTCAAGAGTTAATACCTTTAGCAAATATTTGTGTTAAAGTGATATTCCAGATGTATGACAGCAACACCAGGCAAGCAAGCAATGAAAATTATAGGAAAGCTTCTTCACACTTCCGTCAACGTGGCTCATTCTCAACAGGGAGTGTCTCTACTATTCAGTTCTCTATGCGTACAAATTTTGGTGTAGCCAAATATATGCAAAAGAAGAAAATCCAACATTCTCTCTAAAAGTTAAATAATGAAAATGCCTTGCTTCACCATATTCCGGGAAAGAAAGCACCGTCACATTTAATATATATGCAATAGCTAGAAGTTTTGCTATTTTTTTTAAAGGTTTAATTCTAGCACAAGTCTTAAGACTCACAATGTATGTAGTGTAGCTCTGCATTGTACTTCTCATGCTGGAATAAAATTCACACCCTTCAAGCATTTTTTCATACAAGTTGAATAATATTAAAATTTGAAATAATCAAAGTAGATTTGAACATATAATACTAATGTTTTATAGCTATATGCAACATCTCACAGTTCCTAATCATTATGTCATTCCTTACGTCAAGAAAAATGTCGCTGACTTACTTACCCTTTGGTCCTGCTGCACTGCTTTCATATTTCCTGGTCCCCTTTAACACCTGCTCAAATTCAGATGTCATCTGGAATGTGTAAGAAGAGATGCAAGTAGTGTACCACTTTAACCTTTCTCCAATTATTGTGTATGCCATTTGTTTAAAATAGATTTACTATACAAAAGCACTGTTACAGCTAACAGCTAATAATACCTGATATTAGCAGCTTCATGTCAGTATCGAACTTTTATTTTCAAAAACAATCTTTCTAAAAACTCAGTTTTCCGAGAAGTTCTACAACTGTATTGATGGCTTTTAGTAAGACCTGCACAACACTACATTTTTTGTTGGTATACACTAACCAATTACAAAAGAAACTGATTTAGTATCTAAAATGTAGATAGTATTACTTAAATCTAAAGAACATACTATACCTCAGAAGGCAAGCAATTTTTTACAAGTTTGGTTAAGCAGCCTCTTGCAAGAATAGTGCTGGCTGATGGACGATTCTTGGGATCTCTCTTAAACATCTGTTTTATTAAGTAATGAAGTTCATAGGAATAGTGAGATGGTAGTGGATTGTAGGACCCTTTGCATATCTTAAGGATTAGATGCTTCCAGCTATTGGCTTGAAACTGTATTAAAAATAAACCGGTATTAGAAAATGGAGTTTAAGCATAAGGTAAAAAGAAGCTGATATAATTTAAGAGCAACTTTCACATTTATTACATAAAAACACATGGTAGGTATCTATGTAGGCTCTCTATCACCATATCGATCTGACTCACAGTTTGACAGTTTCAGGGCTCTGATTCAGAGGTGTGGAATAATGACCCTGAGTGGACACATCTGTAACTTTCCTTTACATTTTGTAGGGCTATTACATAGGCATTTCTTTATGTTAACAATGACAGAAATATAATTTGCTGAGAATGAAAGGATCACAGTTTGCATAAAATGTTTGACTAAAACCAGATCATAATGGACACTGCAAACAACAACCTATACAACTGGAAACAAGGTGGGAGTTACTCCTGTAAGTTCAGGCTTGTTCAAATTTTATTTTTGTAGGAATATGGCATTGAGAAAATCTGGATCATCTTAATGTCCTTTACTTCATATACTTGAGATCAGAATCAAACTGCAGGAGTGGAACTGTGAGCCAGGAAAGATGCAGACTTCAATTTTAAAGAAAAAGAATAACCATCCAAAGCAGTCTATCAAGACACAAATACCCTTTTGCAAATGTGCATGAAATGGCTGAAGTTGTTACTTTCCTCAGCTGACAAGCTGACCGTTAACCAGCCTTCAGCCAGGAATTCCTGCTTCCAAGTACAAGTCATCAGATGACCGCAGTATCAGCAGCGACAGCTATAACCGTGGACGGCAACGGCCTGAGTAAAAACGGCTGAGAACTATCTCCATGCAGAAAGTTTTCTTGAAGTACACCCCACTGCCACGGCTGCAGAGTGCCAAGAATCCACAATGTGAAGCATTCTTTTATATCATCTCTTATAGATTATGCAAAAACATATGTGACCATCACATAAAACCAGATACATAACATTTCACTGCTGCTAAAGAGGGAAGGATCACAGAATAGTAGGGGTTGGAAGGGACCTCTGGAGATCACCTATTCCACTCCACCCTGTCAAAGCAAGATCACCTAGAGTGAGTTGTGTAGGAATACATCCAGGCAGATTTTGGAAGTCTCCAGAGATGAAGACTCCACAACCTCTCTGGGCAGCCTGTTTCCAGGGCTTTGTCACCCTCACAGTAAAGAATTTTCTTAGTTCAGGTGGAGCTCCCTGTGTTCCAGTTCGTGCCCATTGCCTCTTGTCCTATCACTGAGTACCACTGAAAAGAGAGCGTTCCCATCCTCTTGACACCTGCCCTTTAGATATTTATAAACATTGATAAGACGCCCTCTCAGTCTTCTCTTCTCCAGGCTAAATAGATCTCATTTTCTTGCAAAACGAATATATCCTGATAAGGGCTCTGGTGTTAACCACGTGTCTGTATATAGAAGCCAGAGAAAGTTAACACCTAAGAAGCAAAGTATTCGCACTGTAAAAGACAGTGTCCCAGAAATAACAGATGCAGAACCATCCATCAAGGTCCCCACTGACCCAACAGGAGGATAGTGCTTGAACTTTGATCTGAACAATAAGCAAACAGGTGTAGCACTGATGTGAGGTATTAAGACTGCTTATTGCTTATTGCAGTTTGCTGTACTTGCACGTGAGATATGCTCTTTAGCAAAGATTATGAGTGTCCTTGCCTTCATCTTTAGTGGTCATCTTGATCTTTTAAAATACAACGCTTATCACAAGATCCCTGCAGATATCTGGAACCAGACTGGCACCTGCTGGACTCCTTACTAAACCCCAGATCACTTCACTAATATTAAGTCAAATGAACCAAGAAAGACAAACAAAACAAAAAAAAAGAAATACTTTTTTTCTATCACTTTAGAAAACTGAGTGTTTCACCAAAGAGTCCAATAGGTACAAAAGCTGTTGAAAAAACAGAAGGCATGCGGTGGAGGAGGGGTGGGAAGGGTGGAGCAATACCTCCCTCTTTCAGAAGCAGCAGCAGCACATCAGTCAAATAAATAACTGGTCGTGAATACATCAAAATACAGCTAACTGCTAATTAAATTTTAAAGAATTCTGGAATTTTTCTCATAGCCATAAAGCTATACTTACTGGATGTCTAAGAGTGCACAGCTCATATAGAATACATCCCAGAGACCATATATCACTGCAAGTATAGAGAAAGATGACCAAAAATTACAATTTAATATCCTGCTTAGAAAAAGTGAAATTCATTATGTGTACATAACTAAATTGAATAAATTAAAAATAAACGTAAGTAACCATAAAAGACAACAGCACTGTGTTTAACCTCTCCAATGGAAATGATCTTGCTTATTTTATCCCACCCTGACGTAAAAAAAAGGACAACTGTCATACACTTGTAGTTGGCTTTTTATTCCCAGAATGCCTCCTAAGAAACTTGTTACAACAGTATTTACCCTTCCACACTTCAAAGCCCTTGTATTCCACGGCCCTTAACACCAGATAGCAGACACACGATTCTAATTTTGAGAGTCAGAATTCTGGCCTTGCCCGTGAGAAGTCTACTACTGAGAAAAAAAACATCATATTCCACCCAAAGTGAGCACCGCCACCTGCACAAGAAGCCTCTCCTGGAATAGGAGCAGGAAAAAATCGAGCACTAGAAGGTTTCTTTCCTCCTGCGGAACATGAGTCACTTTGTTCAGGTGCAGTTAGGGTCACAGAACAGATCTAAGGGAGGGGATGTAAAATGACTTCATATTTTGGAGTCTAGGAGGAAGCCGTAAGTACCATATTTTCAAGATGTTCTCAGAAGTTCTTGTATAAGGACTAGAATAACTGGTCTGGAAATTTAAGTCATCAGTTCTATAGCCATTATCTCTATGTTACCGACTGGTAAGAAAAGCTTGAAAATCAGAGACCAGTCAAAAAAATAATACCAACCAAAAGACACAAACACAAACATATGTATGTGCATGCATACATACATATGCATGTTTATATATACATATTTACTCTCCTGAATGCACAGAGAGGTCTGCACACCAGTTTTCAAACTCCTAAGACTAAAGATATTGTACACTCTGTTACCCAAGTAAAGAGGAACTTAAGCCTTTTCATCTTAAAAAAAACCCGTAATTACCTCTTTCTAAATACTCCTCAGTTCAGTATCTTCTCCCAACCAAATACAGACAAGCCACAAAGCCAGACTGAAGCACTTAGAAGACGTACATCACTCAGGCATTATTTGTGACCACTGAAAGACAAATACCTTTTGTTGTTGTATGGCAGGCTTTCCCATATTTCTGGAGGTACATAATAAGGAGTTCCCACATACGTGCAAGCGTATGATGCTGGACTATCGAAGCGACAAAGAAAAAACGTCAGATGAAAAATAATTATTTAAGAGGTCTGTACTATTTATCAGTGCTAACATTAAACTCTACACCACTGAGATCAGCGGAGGTATCCACGTACTGTGCAAGAAGGCGTGCGGATCCAAAATCTCCCAATTTGACTTTTCCGTTTTGAGTGAGGAAGACGTTCTGCATTTCAAGAGAAGGACAGATTGACATACTTAAACATTCTTCTAGGAAATGCTTTTCTATTTTGTATATACAGAAAAAACAGTGACGATCACTTCTGACATTTTGTATTTCCTTTTACTTGCTTCTCCTAATACTTCTACCAAATAAAAAGCGAAGAACTATGTTGTGTTTAAAGGAAGATGGAAAGGTTATATGGGCCTAAAGCCCCAGAATCAGTGGGAGAAGAAGAATCAGAGCTTAGAAAGGCCTTAATCCCTGTGCTGTACTCAAACTACTAAGGTCACACCTTCTTCTTAATTCCTATCTTTCTGCTAGGAAAGAGTAAAAAAAAAAAAACGAGAGGCAAGATATTTAACAAGCTGTGTACTTCGTACACATTTTATGCTTCTGCTATGATTTTATATTGCACACAGTCTGTCACGAGCAACTGGCTCTATCAGCAGCATAGACAGGACGGGTATAGGTATACTTAGGTAATGTTTGCACTCATATTATTACATCATCCCATACAGTCAACAATTTCATTTACCTAATATTCTTAAGTCTAAATGAAAAACACAGCATGTGGCAGTAACAGGAAATTAGGAAAGAGGGAGTTGAACTTTTGCATGCAGAAGAGAGCTTATTAATGACAACAAAACTTGCTCTGTTCACCTTGGATTTGATATCCCTGTGCAACACACGTTTATCGTGAATGTGCTTCACACCCAGGCACATCTGCACAAACCAGTGAAGGATCTGAAAAGAGTTATAACAGCTCAATGTTGTGTATAATGAATACTCTACTACTAGATAAAAAAAAAAACAGCAAAGAGGAAAAACAACATGGTCAGAATACCTAGGAGTTAAAAGTAATAAGCATGATGGCCTCTAGTCAGCATAAAAGACTGAATTCTTTAAGATAAAGTATACTTTAACATGGCAGAAGGAATGTTTTCTACTTGTGTCTAGAAAACCCTAATAATATGTAACAATAATGAAGCTAGGAAGTCACTACATGGTACTCTATAAGCATGCCAATTATAATTTCATCATAAATGAGCAAATTAAAAAAACCCGAACAAACAGGTTCTTTTTAAAAGTACAAAACACAATTCTCAGAGATGCTTGGCTAATCTAAATATTAGATTAGGTGAGGGTTCTGGTCTTTTCATTTTAACTGAGATGACGCTTCTAACCGTGGCAGGAAGTAGTTTTCAATCACTTTGGACCTTCTAAGTAATTTTATAGCCTGTATGATAAAAGGAGTTAATCCCCGCTGAATGGTTTAAACATTTAACAGCTACATAAAATGTAAGCATTTAGGTTCCTGGCCAGTTTCATTTATCTTACTTGAGTGTTTTATTTACTTTTCATTTGCAGTACCTCTTACTTGTGCTTTAAATTCTGGCTGAAGTTTGTGTTAAATTTTTACTTAATTGCATAAATTCATGCATGCAAACCTGACTCTGTTTTTCACGCCACCTGCGCAATTCTCGGATACAGAGAGAATTTTCTTTTTTAGTCCTTTCAGTCCCGTTCTCATCTTGCTCTGCTGGAAATAGTCAAAGAAATAATGCTTCTATTCTAAGTGTCTTTGCTTCATTTAAGGTACTTCAAGGTGTTTGTATATCTATAATTTGCTTTATAGATATACAGGGATGCAGGGTGCTTCAGTTTTCATGAGAAAGGATTCCTGGGTCCTTGGTTCAAAACAATGTCTTTTCTTACCGTATCTTCAGGGAACAACTTTCCTCTTTGGTGTTTAATCTTTTGCATTAGATCTCCATCATCACAATACTCCATCACTATATACAGATGTCCATCAGCTAAATTTTAGGCAATTTAAGAATAATTAGTAATTTCATTAGCAGAGTAAGTATATTATTGTTACTAGAAAGCTCTGACTACATGCTATGTGTCATGTATTATAATAAATATATATTTTATTTATAACATGTACTATAAACAAACACAAAAAGCAATCTCGATCCCTCAGGACTATGCAATTTCGAACAAAATAAAGATATTCTAAGTTTTTATATTTACCTTCAAATGAATCTTTATAGGCAACAATATTTGGATGTTTCATTTTAGCCAAAAGAACTGCCTCCTTCCTAGAGTTCTCTACATCAGATGAAGACTGAAAAATGTAAGTACATTTATGTAAAAGCCACACTAACAGATTTTCATATATACACATGATGCACCTCACTTACCAAAAAGAAAATATTTTGAAGAATTGTTCTTCAGTTATTTTAGTAAGTCATTTAGAAATGAAACCTCCATTATTTTTTAATCTATGATTTATTATTAGTTGAAGACGTCTTTGGTTTTTTTTGGGTGGTGTTTTTTTTTTTTTTTTAATTTGAGAGGATATTTTCCTTCTTCAGGTCATTATTTTTTCTATTTTAATAATGCAGAGCTGTGTAACAAAGCAGCACACGCTGACTTTGGAACAGTTGACAATTTACAATGCATGAGCTTGGTATAAAGCCAAGTGGGCAGGTATTAAATGAGCTTCAGTCTCAGTAAAGCCAGTGCCTTCCATTTTGTGATTTTTTTGGTTAGCTAAGTGCAGAGAAGGTAACCTGAATAACATTACCAGCAACAATATGAGAGTAATTTCCTCATTTGATATTGCAGATGAAATCTGCATTCTAGTGAAATCAATGGGAGTCCAGCCAAAGGTATCAGAGGAACAGGGGTTTCATCCTAAGTGTCTTCCAAAAATGCAACCACACACCTTCTGAAGCAGATCAGATTTTGCTACTTTACTTATTATTAACAACATCAAGTCAGACATCACAGAATCATGGAATATTAGGGGTTGGAATGGACCTTGAAAGATTATCTAGCCCAACCCCCCTGCCAGAGTAGGACCACCTAGATTAGGTCACAGAGGTGGGTTTTGAACGTCTCCAGAGAAGGAGACTCCACGACCTCTCTGGGCAGCCTGTTCCAGTGTTCATTACCCGAAGAGTAAAATACAGTTTTTCCTTATGTTTACAGCTTGCACCCATTGCCCCTTGTCCTGTCATTGGACATGACTGAGAAGAGCCTGGCTCTATTCTCCTGACACTCACCGTTTACGTATTTATAAATATTAATGAGGTCACCATTCAGTCTCCTCTTCCCTAAGCTAGAGACCCAGCCCGTTCAGCCTTTCCTCATAAGGCAGATGTACCACTCCCTTAATCATCTTTGCGGCTCTGTGCTGAACTCTTTCAAGTAGTCCTCTGTCCTTCTTTAACTGAGGGGCCCAGAACTGGACAAAATATTCCAGATGCGGCCTCACCAGGGAAGAGACATAGTTATATAGAACCCATACCATACAACTGTCCAAAACTCTCAGCAGAAGTGTTTAACATTTCAAAAATATATCCAGAATTATGGGGGTTTTTTTTAATTCTAAGTGGTGGATGACATGTCACGCTTACCATAGGAAGCCTTATTTCCTTCATTGCATATTTCTGGTCACTGATTCTATGATGAACTAGGAGAGCTCTGCCAAAGGATCCCTCTCTTAGTACTTTCAACACTTCATATTCTTCCATTCTTTATAAGCCTAAATCAAACGCTTCTCTTCAAACACTCTCTTTCACAGGATGATCTTCTAAAATTTGTCATGACTTTGATTCATTTCTTGACATTTGTTAGTATAATCTGCATGAGGAAAAACACCCTGCAAAATAATGAGAATGGGTGATAAATGTGGGTACCTACAACTGTTCTGTATTACCATAAATACAATTCTAGCCACTGTTACCATGATTTTGCTGAAGATGAGGACTTCAAAAACTTCAGCTCAATATTACACAGCACATCTCTGCATTTCAAAATTCTGAATGCCAAACTTCTTTGAAAATTTTAAATTATAGACCTACAACTTAGTATCTTCTTTCTGTTACCTGTACTTCTGCAAGTAGTTTCATAATCCTAAACAAAACTCCTGGGCACAATAATGTAAACAATAAGCTTCACGCTTTCAGTGACAATTCTCACCTAAAACAGCATAAGCAGGATCAAACCGGAAAAAGTCACCAGTGTTCATGCACAAAAACCCCACTGACTGACAGATTTAGAATACGATAGGATAGAATAGAATATAGAATAACTTCAGTTGGAAGGGACCTACAATGACCTAGTCCAACTGCCTGACCAACTCAGGACTGACCAAAAGCTAAGGCATGTTGTTAAGGGCATTGTCCAAAATCTTCTCAAACACTGACAGGTTTGGGACATTGACCACCTCTCTGGGAAGCGAGTTTTAGTGTTGGACCACCCTCTTGGTAAAGAAATGCTTCCTAATGTCCAGTCTAAATCTTTCCTGACAGAGCTTTGAGCCATTCCCACGCATCCTATCCTTGGGTTTACACACTCTCTGGTTTCTTTAAAACGTTGGTACTTTTAAGCTAGTTAGGCACCACTTTATGTATCTGCCCGTGTGCACACACAGTGTTGTAGTGGCCCAGTGACTTGTTTTCAGAAGGCATCTCAGGGCTTGTTTCCCAAAGGATAAAATGCCAATATACTCTGACGCTGNCCGGCCCGCCCGCCGAGACAGCCCCTGGTGTGGTCATGGCGGATGTGTGTGTTTAGTCGTGCTAACGGGGTTTATAACCGGTATTTATTAGCAATACACAGTACCACACAGGCCTGTTAATACNTCTTCTAAAATTTGTCATGACTTTGATTCATTTCTTGACATTTGTTAGTATAATCTGCATGAGGAAAAACACCCTGCAAAATAATGAGAATGGGTGATAAATGTGGGTACCTACAACTGTTCTGTATTACCATAAATACAATTCTAGCCACTGTTACCATGATTTTGCTGAAGATGAGGACTTCAAAAACTTCAGCTCAATATTACACAGCACATCTCTGCATTTCAAAATTCTGAATGCCAAACTTCTTTGAAAATTTTAAATTATAGACCTACAACTTAGTATCTTCTTTCTGTTACCTGTACTTCTGCAAGTAGTTTCATAATCCTAAACAAAACTCCTGGGCACAATAATGTAAACAATAAGCTTCACGCTTTCAGTGACAATTCTCACCTAAAACAGCATAAGCAGGATCAAACCGGAAAAAGTCACCAGTGTTCATGCACAAAAACCCCACTGACTGACAGATTTAGAATACGATAGGATAGAATAGAATATAGAATAACTTCAGTTGGAAGGGACCTACAATGACCTAGTCCAACTGCCTGACCAACTCAGGACTGACCAAAAGCTAAGGCATGTTGTTAAGGGCATTGTCCAAAATCTTCTCAAACACTGACAGGCTTGGGACATTGACCACCTCTCTGGGAAGCGAGTTTTAGTGTTGGACCACCCTCTTGGTAAAGAAATGCTTCCTAATGTCCAGTCTAAATCTTTCCTGACAGAGCTTTGAGCCATTCCCACGCATCCTATCCTTGGGTTTACACACTCTCTGGTTTCTTTAAAACGTTGGTACTTTTAAGCTAGTTAGGCACCACTTTATGTATCTGCCCGTGTGCACACACAGTGTTGTAGTGGCCCAGTGACTTGTTTTCAGAAGGCATCTCAGGGCTTGTTTCCCAAAGGATAAAATGCCAATATACTCTGACGCTGAAAAATAAACACATTGATTAATTTACTTGAAAACTCCAACATGTTTGACATAACGCACCTAAGCGACGACTCAGGATGGTGCTTTTCAGGGGAAGGGCCACACGGCTCCTTTACCATCAGGAGAATCCGAGGCCTGCCCGGAGCCCCTCCAAGCGCCGCCGGCCTCTAACGTACGAGGCGCGGAGCCGGTACTCACCTCACAGGGCCGCGCAAAGCACTGGGGCGAGGAGAAAAGGCCCACGGGCAGTATCGGCGCTTTCTCCACAGGCGAGCCCAGTGGCACCGCCGGATTCCCAACAGCGAGCTGGGGGTGGAGGGTCGGGAAGTGGGACGGCGCTNTTTTTTGGGGTGTATGTTGCACAAAAAACAGGGTACAAATCTCTGTTCATGGTTTCACAAGTGGTTTCTCCGCTGTAGTTTCCCTAGTCACTCATTCATGCCAGAGCTTTGTGACAGTGACAGAAATAAAGGAAAGCTTGGGCCACATGAAGTGTACTTTAACCATTTTAAAAGCTACAGGTAAGGAAGTGTAAATAAAATTTTTAACTCCAAAATATTCTGTAAGAAAAGGAAGTGTCTCAAGATGGGCACACCCAGCTAAAGCTGCTTGCAAAGCATGGAAATCTAGAGCTGTTCTGTTGACAGAAAGGTTTCCACTACATTGTTTTCCATGCTGGAAAAAGCATTTCTACTTCACAGGCTTCCAGGTTAAAACCATAAAAATTCCCCTGAGCTTGATGCCATGCAGCCCCAGATCACTACCCATAACAGAGCAGAAGTGGTAGGACGGCGATGCCCCAGTCAGCACACAAACCAGGAGATGCAGCAGAGTTAAATACCCCACAACAGAGAAGCAGAGGTGCCTGCCTAGACCATGTCCTGACTGGGACATGTTTGATCATGTGTTACTCCTTGTAGTACATGTGAATGGTTGGGATGTGCTTGTCAGGGATTAGGAGGGTTGTCTGAAGAAAACATAGTAAAAAACCATAAAGTTTGGTTTCTTGTTAGATGTAAAGCATGTCTCTTCTGAAGCGACAGAAGATTCTAGCTAGCCCTAAGGCCCAAGGTCTGTTTAAACACTTAAATCTGGCTGCTCAGCTAAGATTTAATTTAAAAGTTCATGCAACTCTGCATACTGAATTGATGGAAACACCCAGCTTCTGAACTTGAAAAATTCAACGATATTCTGCATTGACAGTTCACTTCCAAGAACAAACTAAAATAATCTTCAGAATTCCAGGCTCAAGTCTATAGCCATGGTCTACAATTAGTTTCAGGTCTAAAGTTCATAAATAAAGAACAAATACAACTTGGTTGATTTAGTTTAATAAGTCTACCATATACATTAGTTTGTAATACCAGCATTACAACAGTCACACAGGAATTAGTGTACAGACCATATCTATGGAAGATTACTTGCTCATAAATAATCCTGGTAACTAAAGGGATTAAACTCAGTTTTGTTGAAATACCCCCTAAAACCAGATGCAACAGTTTAAACTTAGTGTATACCTTACTAGCTAGTTTAAGTTTTCAAAATTAAATGTTGGTGTAGTAGACATTGCCTTATTGGAATGCCCTGTGTTATTTGTTTCTTAAACTACAATTTAAATTGTGCAATTCTAAAGAATTTATAGGAATTGCAACAGGAAACAGTAGGTCTTGGCAATATACTACAATGAATATGTTATATGAAGTGTTAAACCTAGTCCTTAATTCAATATTTAGTGAATCATGTGTAACATGAGGATACTGATGTTTATAAGTACTAAACCAGATCAGCTTTATCAGTTTTGAAAAGGCAGAAACTTATAAATTCAGAAGTCTAATGACTCAGGCAGTCACATTTCATGAGCTATCCACAGAAGTTTTAGGTAGCTCCTCTCTCAAAGCTGCTAAGAACAAACACCTCCCAGCTCCTTAAAAAAAAAAAAAAAAGCTTATCTTTAACCCCTCTGTAGCATTAATGCTACTTTTTACTCCTCTAGTCCTGCACTTGTTTCTTTGAGTGCATTGCTCTGTTTGTGGATAAGCACAGTGGCCTTTGATTCCGGTTCTCCCAGGTCTTCAAATGAAGAGACACATGGATCTTGATCTTTAACAATATCTGACAGCTTCCACATCTTCTCCCGAATGCGTTGAGAATATCGCAAAGGGGTTGCAATTTTCAGGTCTTTAGCACTGGAGTCATTTGCCTCATTATGCATCTTCACACTTAAGAAAAACAAAACATAAATCACTGAACATAGATAGGCATGCCATGATACAAATTATCTCTGTAGCATCTAGCACAAACAGCAAGCCATGATTCCTGTTTCAACTCTTTCCCATTCCCTTAGCCAAAGGGAACTGGAAACAGGTCCTTTCCCATTCATCCAGTTAAAACCAGATGTACAACTCTTCTCCTAGGCAAGATATTTTAATCTTGAAAACCTCCTGAAAAGGGTTTCCAAAGGAAGATTCCCTCCCGTTCCATCAGAGGGAAACTGTTCTTCCTGTTATGAAGGATAGCAGACAGCTGCCAGGAGTCTAGTTGCATCAAATGCCAAAGCTGAGCACAACTTTCCTAAGTTTGCTATCTTAGAAGAGACCTTGTGGCAAAAAAAAAAAATAAAAAAAAATGTTAAATGCTATCTGTTTTGTCTTGAGTTTACTACCCAGATTTTTGCCTCAAAGAATAATTAAGATAATCTTTACAGGACAGTTAGACCATGTTCACTTCTGTGCTGTATGACATACAACCACATCTACATTTGAAAATGGAAAGACTGGAGACACCTACTTGCTCTTTACCCAGCTCAGTGTGTAACTGCCACTGCTATGTGGGCTGTGGGAGGGGATCCTATACCTGGAATTTATGTTTCTGCCACAAAGAGGTTTCATTACTCTGTAGTGAGGCATTTAAAAAGCAGAACAGTCTGGGTAAATAGAAAAGTTTTTTTTCAAAAGACTTCTTTCTGGAGGAAGAGGAAGCAATTCCGAAAAAAAAAAATAGATCCAACAACCAAACAACACCTAAGTTCTTGACAGCTTGTAACTAAGTTTTCACAAATGACCTGCCTCCCTGCTTCAACAGGACACAAACATTAGTGTTGTCCCAGATGCTACAAGCTTTCCAGTTACCTCTAGTAATCTTACCTTTCCAGGTATGGTGTGGTAGATGGATTGTACCTCATTGAATATGATGTGTCATTCTCCTTCTCAGAATTAACTGCTTGGGCTTTATCTTTTACTGCCTCCTCATTCTGCTCTTCTGTTTCATATTTTACTTTCTTTTTTGTACGTTCCTTAGTCTTGTGCTTTTTATTCTTTTTGGGCAAGATGTCTTCTCTCGGTTTCAAGTCTAAATCCATTTCTTCTTCCTGTATTAC
This sequence comes from Baryphthengus martii, assembly GCA_013396935.1. Taxonomy (NCBI): domain Eukaryota; kingdom Metazoa; phylum Chordata; class Aves; order Coraciiformes; family Momotidae; genus Baryphthengus; species Baryphthengus martii. The sequence continues at coordinate 86,928 of VWZK01020638.1, read as the reverse complement.
CGCTACACTGCTGGTCTCTGCCTTCTTGTCATCACTCACTGCATTTTGATCATCATCATAGACAAGATCCTTGAAGGTCTCCTGAACTTGCTCTACAGATGAATTTTGTTCCTTGCCGACTCCCACTATATCACTTAAATGAGCTTCTATCACAGTTCCCCCTAAAATTGAAATAGTGAAGAAAGCACAACTGTGATTAGTTACAGCTAACGAGAAGTTCATGTTTTAGAGAAATCTCTGAAATCTTAAAGCTTTACATGAGAATGAAAGTTAAGTATGTGTTGAGTCTGAGTCACAGTAATTTAAGTTACTAATAATTTTAGTCACCTTCAAGAACTTGCAACTTGAAAACTCAGGCTAAGTACATCCTGAGAAGTCATTCTCTTCCTTCTCAAGTGCAGCTGCTCTGGACAAATATTTTAGTCAGTTTCTAGGATCAAATACTTCTCAGGCTATGTTATATTGAACAGGAATATGTATTGCTACTTTGCTTCCAAAATCAGAATATTTACAACCTTTAATTGACAGTAGGCATCTGTTAAAGGAGTTTGTGTCAAGAGAGGCAACTGATTTTTAGCTCACAAGAATGTTTTCATTCACTCTTTATCAGGCTAAAAGAGCTGGACAGCATTGCTTTGGTAGAATATAAGTAGGAAGCTTGAATATGAAAGCATCTCCACTACTCGTTTTAACACGCCCACAACTGAAAAGGATTAGTTTAACTAAGGTTGTTTTCAAAGACAATTGAGTATAAAATGATCACAGAGAAGTTTCCATTAAACAGAATTTAATGTAGACACAAATAGTTTCAACAATTAGCTTGTGTTGCCTGTCAAACCAGACATTTAACTAGAATAGAGTACTCAGACTTACCATTCTCAAGCTTAGGGCTTTCAGTTTTTCTCACGGTATCTATTAGTACATGTCGTAGTTCATCTTTAGGCTGGAAAAAATGTATTGTTTTAGGAAAACAATTGCAAAATTAATTATAATTTCAGCTTATTTGGTATAACAGTTACAGCAAAAGTGGTACAGACCTCATGATGTTCATGTCACAAACCCTTTATTTAATGCTATACAAACATAAGTCGGAACACAAATAAATCCTGTATTTTGGTGCACTAAAGGTGTATTTGATGCCCTGAAGCCTTGCAGATACTAAAGCACAGGAATTAAGTCCATCAGTAAATTTAAAATGAAGGTCTGTTTTGAGTTTCTAGTGATACTAGAAGTCTCAGTCCTTAATTTCTTCTAGGCAGATCATACCATGTTATGATGATCCTAAACTTCTCTTCTTGAAAGTAATACCTACAGCAGTGACAGAGCAAACCAAATCCATTTTTTATGTTCAAGTAGGTCACATGGCTCTCCTACTGTAAAAGTATTTATTAAAATCACATGTAGTTGTATTTTAGTATGCTATACTTCCATGCCTTTATATATGTCAATCTCAAACTTCAGGATAAGCTCCTTACCATTGCTCCTGCCAGAACAGCCTCATCATAGATGGCAAAAAGCTTTTCCAGAGGGCCCATTTGTTCGAGACGCATAAAGCAGATCCAGTATTTTGCAAGCTTTTTAGCCCCAGGAATGCTGTGTGTCAGATCTGCCAACATGGCACGTACTTCATCACCTTGACATCCCTAAAGTTAACACAAGAGCAGAGATTTAAATGCAGGGAACATTTTAAGGTGCTGTATTTTAGCTGGTTTTGAATTAGGAGGCAAATATTTTTTCTTTCTGTAGAGTGTAACCCTGAAAATTGAAGATGGCAAGTATTTCCAAGACCGAACAATGATCTTGAGCAGAAGGACTGTCATTCACCTGCTCTTCCAAATGAGAATTATTTGTCCAGCATTTAAAGTGGAAAGGACAGTAGAATGCACTGACATCTTCAGAACTACTTAAAACGGACTTTTTCAGAAGGCCAAGCAAGTTGCTGCAAATGTAAACTTGGTTTAGATTAATTACTTCATAGCTACTCTTATTACCTAATAGTTTTTCTACTTTATTAGGTTGCCATTGTTGCCTAATCTTATTGCATAGTTGTGTAAATGAGTGAAGCTTAAAGTGAGACCTAATTTCTTCAGGTGTCAGCAAAAAGCTGTGATATTGCTTAACTTGGGAACAGTTAATCCCTCTGCGTCTGATTCAGAGGTCCAGCACGTCCGCAGGACTTCTGTGTTCTAAGGACCTATATGATTGGAACTTTGTAAGCAAGGGACCGAATACCTGTTCGGTTAACTGCAGACATTCCATGAGAGTCTTGTTGACCTTTTCACTGTGTAATACACATTCTAAGGAATAATCAGAAGATTCTTCAGTTCTTGGCTGAGGTCCCAGAAGCATAGAGATAGGAGGTCTCCTCATCACTTTTCCTCTAGACGCCCTCCACTCATTCAGGCGAGCTCTGCATTTAAGAATATTATTAGCTGAAGTGACAGATATTTTCAGACAGACTATCACTAACTAGGGCAAGTTGTACAAAGTTGTACTTTCCAGATAGTCCTCGAGTCCTCTCCATTTTATCCTAAAAGAATTAAGATCTGCATGGAAATTTCAGAATCATGCATATCACTATTTGCTTTAGTTAGCTGTTGGGTCAGAACACTTAAATCTCTTCCCTTCCAGCAGCAATAAGAGACAGGCTATAAATCCTTTTATTTTATTTTTTTCTTTCTTCAAAAGAGGGTAAAAAATGCTTCTGATTTATTTGTGTTTCCAAACCAGAAAACTCTCTCTAAAGACACAAAACCCAGAACAACCCTATCACTCAGTTTTAAAATCTGAAATGATGCGTAAGTGTAGTTCAGTCCTTATACATTTCATTTAAAGCCCAGCCCCCTAAACCACCAACTTTTAGTAAATGGGACTTTCTACAAGGACCTCTTAGCAAGAATAATAAGTAACTTTTAGACTACGAATCTTCACCCCCTTGTCTAAGCTGCATTCACCAAGCTAAAAAATGTCATTGACTGGTGCTCTCTTTCAGTTCATAACATGCTCACTTCTATATACATCCTGCATCGGTATTTTTTATTTTTATCGTTTCAAACTGGTGGCATGCATGTGCAATTCACTTACAGGGTTATCTGTCATGCTTAAAGGCTGTCACAACATTTAGCCTAAAAACCAGAGAAACTGCGCAATATACATTTTTTGTTTATCACCATAGAGGACAAGCCGTAAGCCTGAAGAGCTGCTGCAGTTAGTCTGAATGCTGATTTCTCAGTATTAAGTCTACTGTTTTAGTCTGATGCCCAAGGGCATCAAGTTCAAACACTCATTTCTTATCTTTCAGCACACCTACTGCGAGAAATAGATCAAAATAGATATTATGAGAAAGAAGTTCTAAATACCTCCCAAGATCAAGCTATGACAGTAACTCATTTACCTTCTCTCTTCTGCTGACTCTTTTGGCAGAATAGATTTTCTGCTGCCATTAGTTTTAGAATTCTGTGCCATCTTTGTGTCAGGAGCAAGAGCAATTTGTTTTGCTGGAGCTTCTGGTTTTGCATCTTCACAAAAATTTGCACCTTTCTTCACTCCTAGTACTCTGCGGTCAGAATTGTTAGAAGCAGCCTTTGGGGGCTGTGGTCCCTTTCCACCAACAACCATTTTTTGGACTGTTACTTTCTTTGGAGCTGCAGCAGATGTCGGTTGCCATTTCTTCAGACTGGACTGTGAGATAATGGCAGTTTTGTTGGATGGCTTGCTCTGGAATGGAAGGACACCATTTGGTTTTACAGAATTAGAGTAGTTTGCAACTTTGATTGTCTTTAGAACTACAGTACAGCTGCTTGTGGACAAAGAACTTACTGCTAGTTTGGTGTCAGAAGGAAGAAGCTTCTTCTCTGGCAGAGACTTTTTTTCCCCCTCAGTTTTTGGTGCTTTTCGGAAGGAGTTTATCTTGGATTGGATAACTCTGCCACGATATGTACCAAGTGCTGGTTTCTTTGGTAGGTTGACACTTGAATTTTGTTTTTCTGCTTCTGCTTTTCTGATCAATTGCTTCTCTTTCATGCTTTTTATTTGCAAGAAGGACTTGCTAAGTGACACATGCTGAGATTTTATTTCAATGACTTCATCCTTGGAAGCATGGTCTTCAGGGTTATAGTTTGTGCCTGACATGGAATTTGTCAGTGTGATTGTGGAAGAGTTTAAAGTGTTATTTTTTTCTGAGGTTTCACTTGATTTGTCCCGTGACAGTTTATTAGCATTCTCTTTATTTTCCTGAAATCAAAAGCATATTCATGGCGGTGTTAGAAGTTCATTTATGCTGCATGTTACTTGTATCCAAAGAGGCTTTCACTCATTTACAAGACTGAAGTGATTAACAGTAAATTCCACTTCTAAAGTATCTACAAAAGTAGTGTGTATATGCTGAGTAGAATATTCGTCAACTATTATTGCAGGTTTCACATAAAAACATAAAATCAAATAAGGATTGTTTAACTCTGCCTTGAAAGTAAGAAGGCCTAATCTGAGGGCCTACACTCATCTTCCAGAAGCAAAACCCTCACAGCAACTACTGGCTTTTAACTGCCAAAATCGCCTTCTAAGAAGAGTCATAAATTAGAAACTTGCTTTACACTGTATGTAGTCAAAAGCAGTATCTCAGTTTTTGTGCCCCACCACTTAATGGCAGCACCGTTCCTCTACCTAGTGTGGGTAGCTTCTAACACAAGGTAGTAAGTAAAGCCTTTAATTAGAGGAATTACGAGATGTTACCAGAAAAGGAGAATTTTTCTTACTAATGAGCTATAGGATGCTGTAGTTAAGAATAGACATGCGAGTTATATATGGCCTTACTACTTCCTGAAATTCCCAACCATATGTTCTCAGCATAACGCTAGCACAGAGGCCATGAGAATGGGGACCTAGTCTTCCTCCAAAGATGCTCTGCAGAAACTCATTAAGAATTGTCAAAGCAGCAGCTTATGGAAGAGTGAAAGATCCAAAAGGCAGAAAAAAAATAAATGAATGACACATGGAAGTCTACAGAAACTGACACTCTCTTTTAAGGAAGATGCCCTTGAACTGTAAGAAAACTACATCACATCTCATTTTCTGGTCTGTCATTCAGGCTTAAAAATTAGATTCGACCAAGCCAATAACTAGAGCTTGAGTCCAAGGGACGTTATTTCAGGAAGGTATGTAAAATTTAACTCAACTTTAAAAATCACACACAACATTAACACAGACCAAAATATCTCCTTCAGGAAATTTCTAAACCCACCATTTGTTCTTACTTTGGGCATTTTTCCCCTCATCCTTCAGCTTTGAAGCTTTAAGGTTTTTGCTTTCCTCCTCAAATAACCGCAGGCATCTCAAACCTTTTGAAACTCAAACTCAAAGCCTTCTAACATGAACACAGATTTTTGTGTTCAGTTTTTTCTTCAGCTTTCCCTGAGAACAGGTCTGGAGAAGAATCTATATGTTGCAATTTCTAAGCAGCACAACTATGCGCATCTTAATTCTGGAAAACTGACACAAAATGATATAGGGAAAAACATTCCTTCAAACTAACTAGGCAGTAGCATCTACTTCTGATTACGCTAGATTTGCCAGCATCACAACTAAAAACACACACACAGGCAACAGTTTTGTTGGTTTTTGTTTGTTTGTCTGTTTTCCAAGTAACGGAGTACAATAGAATTCTCTGCTATGACAGGAGACCTTGTACAGATTTTAAAAGCACTTCCCCGAAGACGGAAAATATATCTAAAAAGTTCTGAAAGCCTCAAGAAAAGTTGCTAAAATTTAATCATTATTTCAGCAACGATGGTATCCTCTTTGATCTCCTCTCCAGTCAGGTACAAACTATCAATATGATCCACTACACACAGTAATGCATCAGCTCTCCAAAAAGCATATGATAAGCAGTCTGTGAATAAAGTTTAAAACTGCATCTCTGTACCTGCAATCTTCTCATGCTCTGGAAGTTGTATAACTTAAGAAATTTAAGTGAGTGGAATGTTGTAGCCACAGAAACAGGAGTGCCATCAGTATTTGAGTATCAGTCAAAAACTTACCATTTCTGGTTTTGGAGATGTTGAGAGCGGTATTTTGTCTTGCAGCTTACTGCTAGTTGCTTTCCTAGTTCTGCTACTGCTTAAAAAAAAACCCAAAACCAAAAAAGACATCTTAAATCATCCTGCAACATAACAAAGAAATGTATCTTCAGAGTAAATTCACATGGTCCAGGGGCAGTCTGAGTTCACACTAAAGCATTTCTGTTCAACTTGTACTCTTCTTCCAGAAAAAAATAATGCCCAAGGACCACTTGTCAGGGCCCAAGCTGCAAAACACCACTTCTTACCCCATAAAGAGCTGTCAAACAGAGAGGAAGAAACCCTGTTTACTGGAGGTGCCATTCTCAGGTTTAAGGATGAGCACCAACCCACCTGGTCTGATGCATCTGCTACAGGAAGTCAAGTTTCTAAACGCTGCAATAGAAGGGGAAGGGGGAGCAGCACAAGGAGTTGAAGCTCAGCTACTGCAGTCACCAGAGGTCAGGCCATTTGAGGTGAGCCTGAACAAAGACACATAGCCCCTATCAACCTGACAGGTTCCAAAACCTGCAGTCAGGCAGCAGAGCTGGCATCAGACTATGCAGTGAGGAACAAAACCATCAAGACCAGTACTGTCTCCTAGCAACTATGAAAACATATTGACAGCTCAGAAGAAAACCATCTCAGTTTCAAGTAACAAATCAAATTCTTCGTGATGCATCATATGAAACCTGTGACACTATTGCATGTGACCAAAAATTAACATTCCAGTTAGCAACTGATAATTTGGCATCAGATGATCTTCTGGAAGTCAACCGAGTTGAAAATGAAGATAGATTAGTGAAAATAAAGATGATTAGTGACTTTGAAATGCTGCAGAAAGCAGTCTGCATCATGCTGTTGCCTCTGTGTCACTTGTGATAGAGAATACGTGTTGAGGGAACTGATCAAAATTTATAAAATTGTTTAGGTTGGTGTCAAACCAGGACAGTTGGAAAAGACCTTTAAGATCAAGTCCAACCATAAATCCAACACCACCAAGTCCACCACTAAACCGTGTCCCTAAGCACCACATCTACACATCTGAAATACCTCCAGGGATAGTGACTCGACCTGTTCCAGTGCTTTATAACCTCTTTGGTGAATAATTTTTTCCTAATATCTGAGCTAAACCTATACTGAATAATCAAATGCAATATAAGCTGAGTAGAAAGAGAGGGAAGAAGTTATTTTCAGAAGAAACGTTAGAGGCAAACAGCAAAGTGGCGTCTGAAATAAGATCTTTGCCATGAAGGTATCCTATCCTGTCTCAATCTCTAGAGGAACAGAAAATATACTTCATGAAGTGCATCTATTATGCATTTGGTTAACAAAGCTTTCTAGCATTAGCTGATAATAAAAGGACTTCAGGAAATGCAAGTTGTCACCTGTCTCATTGCACGGTCTGACTCTCTGGTCAAGGTTCTCTGCAAGAACAGCTGTTTGGCACCTTTCCCACCAACCACAGAACTTTCTGAAGGAATGTAAGCCATAGCAGAAACGCTACCTGATCGATGCCTGGTTGTCTTGAATAGGCACACCAGAAAAGGTCTTTTTTCTTGATAAGTATTCTTCAACTTTTTGTCGTCTTTGTTCTAGTGAGTGTAAAAAAAATAACGCAGAGACTTACATTTTCTGTTAAAATAGTGACGTCAAACTTTGTCTCTTAGAAAAAAAGGAAATTTAATTAGCAAAGCATCAAAATGGTATGAAACAGACATTGTGGATTAAGAAAGTCTTTAGTTTTATATTCACATCTTATGACGTCTTACACATTTTCTCATTTCTTGAAAACAGCTGAATGAAGCCCGAGAGGCAGCGCTGGTCACCTGCTTCTGAAGGGGTGTACACCAGAGGTGCACCTGTCAAGAGTTGAGCTGGCTGCCGTGCAGCATCAGGCATCCTAGAGCCTCCCAGGCACCTTCTGTTTCAGAAACTCAGGTCTCACAGCTCCAAACAGCAAAGGCCCAACAAACAAATCCCGTTCGTTTAACTTGCAGAAGCCGATCAACAAGTAACAAACAGAAGAGTGCAGGTCTCGATCAGAGCATTTGCTCGTTTCATTGAGATGCTCTTAAATCAAGGCGGACCTTTTATGATGAATAAAAGGCTTTCAGTCCAGAGCCTTGCGTGGGGGGAGAGCGTGGGCCTCAGCCCTGCCAGGGGAGGGTGAAGTCTCGTAGACCCGCTCGCACCGATCAGAAGCTCCAAAGCCACAACAGCGGGCGCTGCTGCCGAAATCTGCCCGGTCTCCGACCCTACCTGAGGCGCTTGCCCTCGTCTCCCTCTTCCCGAGGAAAGCGCCCAGCTCCCCTCTCCCACCGGCTCCTCCCTTATNCCTGGTCTGCCGGTGGCTGCCGGGGAGGGCAAGGGGTTACGCGCCAGCCATGGATAGGTTTGCGTGGACCAGCGGGTTGCTGGAGCTGGGGGAGACGCTGGTGGTCCAGCAGCGCGGCGTGCGCCTCTACGACGGGGAGGAGAAGGTGACGGGGAACGGCCTTACGCGGGGCCTAGCGGGCCGGGAGCGGGGCAAGGGGGTTCAGTCGTGGCCCTCAGCCAGAGGGGGGCGGCAAGGGGACGTGAGTGTGGGTGGTATCGGGGGCGTGGGTGGCGAGACGAGAGAGGCGTGCGAGGGCCTGGGCTGCAGGTGGAGCATCGATCCGATCTGGGAATGCATTTCGCTGCTGGGTCTGGCAGGGCATGGTTCCGTGAGAAGACTGTCAGGGAGGAGAGCCAGGCTTTGTGGGACCAAGGAAGGCCTTGGAGGGCATGTGCCCCAGGGAGTGAGGGTTGGCATCCTCGTCGGGCGTGTGTTGCTGGTGTCACGGTCATGAAGCTTGGCGCTGTGACTTCCCAGGTCAGAGGTTAAGAACGCCTCCGATTGTTGCCCCCAGCAAGCTGGGCTCTTTGGCTTTGCTGTCGTGTACAGGGCGCGCCATACAATTCACACTCGAGTTATCTTGGTAGCTGTAAAATGCTCTTCAGCTCTCGTCGTGAAGGGTGCTTTCTTGCCCTCTGCTTTTATCAGAGCCTGCCCACTTACTGCTTCCCTTCTCTGCTGGACTAGCTCTTGATCTCTTCATTTTTCCGTGCCACGCTGGTCGCATACCCTTATAAAAAGCTGTGAAAATGTGGTTCAGGTTTACAAGTAGGAAGCAATTTGTCAATACAGGTTTTCCACATGCTAGCTGTGTCTGATAAATAAAGAATTTTTCAACAGGAAAAAGGATAAAAACAATACTTCTAGGTGATAGGCCAGAAGACTTCAGGCTGTGTGTAGCATGTTCTTACTAGGTTGCTTTGCCTGTTTGCATGGCTTTGATTTGCCAGCAAATAGTGCTCCAAAGCCAATAGCCCTGCTTAAAATGCAATATTTAAGAATGTTTATATTTAAAAATCTATGATTCTGAGCTATACAAAGATTCTTAGAGTCATGGATTCTAAGATACGTCATAGATTCTAAGATAATGTANCTCCCACCGGCTCCTCCCTTATGCGCCGCAGCCTTACCCGGAGCTACGCGAGACAGTAACCACAGACAGCCCCGGCAGGGAATAGCCTGCGCTCCGCTATACCGGGATGGGAGCCCCTCGGAGCTTTGTCTCCCGGTGCCCGCCCTTACCTCGGTACGCCGGCTCGGACCTGCGGCTGGCGGGGAGCTGCGGAGGAGACCGCGCCGCCATCACCAGCCACGGGAAAAACGGCGCTGCCGNGTGCCCCAGGGAGTGAGGGTTGGCATCCTCGTCGGGCGTGTGTTGCTGGTGTCACGGTCATGAAGCTTGGCGCTGTGACTTCCCAGGTCAGAGGTTAAGAACGCCTCCGATTGTTGCCCCCAGCAAGCTGGGCTCTTTGGCTTTGCTGTCGTGTACAGGGCGCGCCATACAATTCACACTCGAGTTATCTTGGTAGCTGTAAACTGCTCTTCAGCTCTCGTCGTGAAGGGTGCTTTCTTGCCCTCTGCTTTTATCAGAGCCTGCCCACTTACTGCTTCCCTTCTCTGCTGGACTAGCTCTTGATCTCTTCATTTTTCCGTGCCACGCTGGTCGCATACCCTTATAAAAAGCTGTGAAAATGTGGTTCAGGTTTACAAGTAGGAAGCAATTTGTCAATACAGGTTTTCCACATGCTAGCTGTGTCTGATAAATAAAGAATTTTTCAACAGGAAAAAGGATAAAAACAATACTTCTAGGTGATAGGCCAGAAGACTTCAGGCTGTGTGTAGCATGTTCTTACTAGGTTGCTTTGCCTGTTTGCATGGCTTTGATTTGCCAGCAAATAGTGCTCCAAAGCCAATAGCCCTGCTTAAAATGCAATATTTAAGAATGTTTATATTTAAAAATCTATGATTCTGAGCTATACAAAGATTCTTAGAGTCATGGATTCTAAGATACGTCATAGATTCTAAGATAATGTAATACTTAGGAATGTTTGTATGTCTTGCACAGCATATGGAGGGAAGATCCTTCAGGATCCTAGGGGAAGTTTGTACAGTTGAAAAAGGAAGTTAGTGTATATCTATCTAATATTTTTACGCTATTTTCCTCTGTTGTTTCATTTACTGTGTTTTCTGGAGAAAAAAAAAAAGGGAGTGTTCTCAAAATATCGGCTGGTTGAATCTGTTGGCTGGCTATGTTGTGGTAAAGTGTGATGTTTCCAGGATCAGTATTTATGCAACTTACTGGTTAAATTTGTTGTTGATCTGTTCTGTTTTTCCTGTTTAGGTGAGATTTGATAGTGGAGTATTACTGCTTAGCACACACAGACTACTCTGGAGGGATCAGAAGAATCATGTAAGTCCCGCTTTTGTCTCTTTTATGTCATTCAGTCGTAAATCTCATAATAAACAACAGGTAACTTGCAATGAGAAGACTGCCCACTGAGAGGAGATTTATCTTTCGTTTGTTTGTGTTTTGTTTTACAAATGTAGTCCATTTTTTTGGCTCACAGTGGAAAGAAAATTACGTACAGGAATGTTCTTTCACCCAGTTCTGCTTTAGTGAAGTAATCATGCAGAGATGAGGAGGAATGGGAATGAATCCTGTACATTTTCATATTCTGTGGCACAGAAATAAAGGAGAAAAGAGTCTGGTATCATGTACTAATAAACACTGGTTTGAAGACTGAAGTTGAATGTGTCATGCAAATCATAATGTGAACTCCACTCCCATCCTCCTTGTCTAGGAAGATCTTTTCTTCCTCATGGTTCTCGGTTCCAAGTTTCCCTGTCTTCTCCTCCCACCGTATAGTGCCAGACAATGATTTGATAATAGGATGTGTTTGGTGGCAGTATTATTTTGTATGGGTCTTAATCCCAGTTGCCTGTTCTGGTGCTGCACCATCCCTTCAATAAGCCAGAATATCTGTCTGTACAGCTATGGAGAAGTGACTCAGAGGTTAAGTGGCAGTGTCAGGACTCCAGTGTTGTCATACTGCTGCCACATGCTTTGTGTCATTAAGCCACAGCCTGAGATTGCAGGTTAGAAATGGATGAGAAAGGCCCATTGGTTCCACAAACCCATACAAAGCTCTGAGCACCAGCTGTGACAACATGCACCACATTACAGCTGCAATTGAAGAAGTCACAATCTTTTAGAAACTTAGCCCTGGCAGCCGAAGTTTAGACAGAGCCTGTTCAGACGCCTGCTTTTCAAAGTCGAATGATATTCCTCTGGCCTAGTTTTGCACAAGGTTAGCTTGCATCCAGAGGCTGTTGCTTAGCAAATATCACATCCTTGCTCCAAAGCAGGGAGCTACTAAATGCTCACCAAGGGTATTCTTAATTTGGTGAAGCGATGTATTCTTTTTATTCAGGGATTGTTTGCAGGAACAGCAGAACTATTTTTAGTACACATTTATCAAAATGTTTTGAGAGCTGGTCCCAGGGTGGGGTTACTGATAAACAAGTAAGGGGTTGATTGTCCAGGCCATGAGCTATTCTGTATAAATTAACCTTGTTTTATGGCACAGTCAGTATGAGATAAGTTATCTATGCTAAACTGTGTTAATACTTCAGCAGCATCTCTTTTTGACAGATGGGCACATACGGCAACGTGCACTGCCTCTAATCTTCTCACATGGCCTTCTTCCTTGCTTGGAGTAACATTAAGGATTATGGCTTCAGCAAGTCTTAAAACTGCCCATGTCCCTGTTCTCTCCTTCCCAACAAAAGGATGACATTTGTCCCTTTTCCCCTGGCTTCGCTCCCTGTTCCTAGGCCACAAGGGGTTTTGTACTCTCCCAAGATCATTGAATTTTCTAAATTAGCAGAGAAGAGCCTTGGAGAATAATAGTATTATTTTAACAAATTAATTTAACTTTGCAGAGATTGTGACCAGCTCCAGACATGATTAACAGAAGGGACAGAAACATATGGCCAGGAGACTGGCAAAAATTACCCAGTTCTGATTAGGGAGATATAAATAACTTTGTTAGTGTGATAAAGAAAGCTGATTCTTTTTCAAGGTCTTAGGACTGAAACATGGGAAGCGCAGTCCTCTTTTAATTTCATGGTGAGTTGTTGGCTAAGCTCAGCTGTGATATAATGTCAGCCTTAGAAATCTTAGTTACCTTACCTAGGATAAACCTGTAGAGACAGTCCCCTTTTATTGTGTCAGCAAACTTTAGTAATAACCTTGTCATTGGGTTACACAGAAGAGCTTTTTACAAAATCAGGCAGCTGTGTTTTATAGTTGCTGTCGTTACAAACCATCTGCAGTTGAACAGTCTAGAAAATCCAGTTATTTCCAAAGGAAAAAAAACCCATGTAATTCTTCAAAGTTTGTTACATAGCTAGATTTGTACAACATTTTAAATTATAAAATTACATATAATGTGGACATGAGACATTAGGAAAAAAATACCCAAGTAAACTCACAGCATTTTTAACACGTCTCTCTTGTCATATCTCTTCCTCTTTCTTCTCCCACGAGGAAGGAGTCATTCTAAGTTCTTGTACTTTCTAGCAGTGAACTAAATGAATCAATCATTTTGACAGTGCACATACTATATATAGGTGGACTCTTGTGATTTTTCTGAACTTTTTTTTTTAACAGAAGTATCATTTTGTCTATATTTAAAGTGTCTAGATTTATGTGGGTGTATTACAAACAGTAACTGTTGTATATAATGACTGTAGAACCTGGAGTTGTAGAAGAATCTAGATAGCTTGTATTAAAGAGTTTCTAGAACCCGAAATACAACCCATGATTATTCCCAGTGAGAGATTTACTCATTAGTCAGAGCTGCTGCATGTATACTTTGCTAGTTGAGACCTAAATGAGTATTTATTTATTCCATGCAAAGAGGAACAATTTTAGTAGTAGGGATTGAGAGGGCCGTGTAACAGTGTAAGCTGATGTTAGGCCCACCCTGATGGCTGATGGAAGAGAGAGGTTCAAAGAGGGAATGAAACCTGTGTTTCCTGTATTCTGGGTGACCGTCACCAGGCTGTTGTGCAGAAGATGATGTTCACCAAAGGATATTTTCACCAAAACAAGACGAGGCACTAATTAGATGCTTTGAGTCGCTCCCTTGAGCAATTTCTGTCTCAAATGCATATAGAAAGAGTTTAGCCTGTCTAGGTTAACCTCCCACAGAGGGATACAATCTTGTTTCTTGCTCTGCTTTTTTTTTGCTAAAGCACAGTCCCATAAATGTGTGTTGAGATGCATCACTTGCTGGATCCTTGAATGTGGGATAGATGGAGAAATTCCTATTCCACTCAGAGGATAGTCTAGGTATTTAGACGTGCAACTCTTAAAAGACTGGTGCTTTGGGATATTGTTTTAGCTCCCAAAGTAACATCAATACAGAAACATTAAGAACCTGTGAGTATTGTGCACCTACTGGGATAAACTGCATTAGTGTGGAAATTTTAGTGTTTAAATTTTAGTGTGGAAATTTTAGTGTTTAAATTTTGAACTTAGGTACTAAAGATTTGTTAAATTCTTGAGTTGCCCTGTGAATCTCTCTTGAGGTGTCTACAGTTGACACATTGACACTTAAGTTTGTTTTTTGATTAGCTAGAACTCAGTTTCAACTTTGTATTAGGTTTCTACTTACACTTGTCTCTAAATAGATTGTTTCTATTATCATCATATTTCATGTGGAGTGCCTCAGGCAGCACCTCTTGAAATCCATAGTGTTTGTGAAATGGGGAGAGTGCACACTTGGTTTTAGAGAATGAATAGTCAGGATATGGCTTTCATTTCACTTCTGTTTGCGTTGATTGTTCCAGGAGTGCTGCATGGCTATACCTCTGTCTCAGATTGTCTTTATTGAAGAGCAGGCGGCCGGGATAGGAAAAAGGTAAGGTGATGGTCATTGTCTTTTTCAGATGGATAATTTGCACGTGAATGTTATGCAAGGTATCCGAGATTATATATTCATTCATAGTAGGTTGCATTTGCAATCTGAATTTCCAGAGTGACAACCAGAAAGACCTACATTCTTCATTTGAGGTCAAATATTTAAGAGAGCCGTGGCAAGTCGGGGTTTGATGTGATTCATTAAATAACTGTTTTGTAATCACTAAACAAGTATGTGTTCTAGCTTGCCATTTTCATTTGATTACTCATAAATGACAACAGTGATTTTGCTGGATCTAAATTTGAGAGCTAATTGTAGTCTTTTGTGCCACAAAAGTGTTTGGGAATAGAAACTGCCAGATCTTGTATTATATAACTCTCATGACCATACGATTGATTTAGAGCATGGAAATGGTGGTTACACAGAGCTCAAGGCTTTCCATTCACTTGAATTACTAATTCAGAATGGTTGGTATATAAAGAAGTTTCACCAGAAAAAAAGAGGAAAAAAAGCTTACTGGAGAAATATGTCTATAGTTGACATCTGCTTGCAGCCTACAGTCAGATAGATGGGTAAGGTAATATGCTGAGGATATCCAGAAGAAATGAGGTAATTTACGAATGCTGGAGAAGTCAGGGAAATAAAAGACCCATGAAAAAAAATACCAGTAAAATGAAATGAGAATGGCGGACTTGCAGTCATGCTGAGATAGCAGTCTGTTATGTTCCTAAAATAATGCTATCTCAAGGCTTGTTTTGGTGGTGGGTGTCATTTTAGACTGTTGTTTCCATGCATTTTACCTTTGAATGTTGGTTTTGGACAAATTCACACACAGCATTTTCAAGTGACAAGTACAAGTGGGATGGATTAAACATAATATTGAGACCTTTTGTTTTCCTGTGACAAAGATAGTGTGTTTTGGCACTAGTTATTGCAAGTTAAAAGCCAAATCAAATGACTGCTTGATGATTAATTTTTATCTTAGCTAAAAGATTTTTCAGAAATTATTGCTTGAAATGTTAAAATTTGTTATGTTTATTTCCTAAGAATTGATGGTGGGTACAGTTTAAATTTGTGAGATGTTGCTGTTTTGGACATTATGATAGTTTTTATGCAAGACTACTGTAATACTGAATCAAAATACTTAAATGTTGATGCATAAACATAAAGCATTATTTGATGTGCTTTACCTCTTACATGAGGTACAGTTAATAGTGGTTTTGATGTTAGCTTTGATTGTAGAAATTTTACAGAGAGCCGCCTCTTCTCTTTCCTTTCATTTTTCCTTAGTGCCAAAATAGTAGTTCATCTTCATCCCTCTTCTTCAAACAAAGAGCCTGGTCCATTCCAAAGCAGCAAATATTCCTACATCAAGCTTTCTTTCAAAGAACATGGGCAGATTGAGGTAAGTTTTGTACCATGCAAGCCCAGTACGTCAGATCTTTGGACAGGCTTTTCTCTTTTTGCTGCCTCGGTGATAATTTTCCGTGATCTTTCTGTATTTACTTTTGAGGTGGAGCTTTTTCAATACATCCTTTTGGAAGACAAACACTGTGAGCCTTCAGGGTTCTATATTTTGGTCAAATAGTGCAAATAGAGTTCCAAAAATGTCAAAAGGTATTATTAGGCTCTGTCCTTACTTTAATAATTTTAATATAATCTTAACACTTTTAAAGTATTTTAAATTGAACACAGGATTTTCGAAATTGACAGCTTTGAAGTCTGTTAAATGTTCAACAGAGTGAAAGATCTTTCTTTCTATCTAACCCTCTACTGAACACGAATCAAGCAACTTATTCCTAATCATCTCTCTAATTTTATTGCTGAAGACTTTTTGTAGCCTCAGAGTTTTGAGTTATTTTATATTTTTAAATGTTTTTTTTACCTACACCAAATTTCAAAGGCTTTGAGCATTCAAAAAAAACCCATAGTGTATTTTTTAAAGAAAGTTTATCCTAAAAACCAAAGAAATTTCACTCTAAAAAAATCCACAGTATAAGATCCTCACTTGAAGAGACTGAACTTAAACTTTGAGCAATTTAACAAGCTGTGCCTTTTCATGGCAGAAAAACAGATTTTCAGCTTGAATTGGTTATAAATGTCTTAGAAATGTATGTTTGTGGAGACTCACTTTCATTTCTTTGTGGGCAGTCTTCAGCTTAAGATAAATGTAGATTTATACCCAGTTATAATTAGATAGGTGTTTTGCCTAATCGTAACCTTATTTATTTTAATGTTAATGTTTGTGTCTGCAAATCAAACTTACTATGTATTCTGGTTACCTAACATATCGATTACACTACAGATCTTTTCTTTATGACTTCAGAATGCTTTTGTGTGAGCTCTGAACAACCATAAGAGTGGATTTTTGGTCAGTGGGATACACTTACTGTTAACTAATTAACTAATGCCATCTTCTGGTATTAGCCGTAAACAGATAAGTGTAATTGATCTGTGCAGTTGGTTTTATATTGTTGAATTAACAAATCAATAGTAATTAGATTGTTCAACGTCCTTTCCTTTGAAAAGCATGCATTTGAGCAAACTTCAACATTTTTAACTTAGCATGTTTCGGAACATTTTGAATGTCCGAAAAAAATATTTTCTAATAGAAGTCCTCATGCAAGTTTAACTATCAACTACATGACTTCCCCTCTGACATGTACATTTTTGAAGATTGGACATGGAGAATTTCCAGATAATGAACGTTGTACTGGCGATGTGTAGGTGTTACCATGCATTGTTGTACAGTGAAGTCTCTTTCATCTACCACCAAGACGCTAAAAATACCCAGAGGTACTCTGCATGGTTTATGAAACATCTGCTGTCACTCTTCAATATTTGCAGTTCTACAGACGATTATCAGAAGAGATGACACAGAGAAGATGGGAGAACATGCCTACTGGTCAGACCATTCAAGTCAACAAGGATCCACGGGTATGTGCGGAGCTTCTGAGCAGAGTCTGTATGTAATCTCTTGTTTCCACTTCTTAAATTAGACTGCTCTGATCCATGGTGTGTGTTTCTGTGATTGTTTCTTCAGGCTACATTTCTTGAGGAAACCGTGTTTACCTAAACCCATGCATTTTGACAGCTCTAGTGTACATGTTCACAAGGACCTGGGAGGCTTTAACTGAGATGAGCTGGAATGTTCAGTCTGGACCAGGCTATAAAGCATCTTCATAGTTATAGCTGCAGTATAATAATCTTACTATCTACAACACCAAATTCATACATGCTTCGCACTTATTTTTTGGATTTTTTCCACTGGTTTAAAAAATGCTTTCAAGAAATATATGAAATATTGTATGCGTGATATCCACTCTTTGGGGGAATGTTTCTTGTCTTCTAATGTAAAGTTTTTTTCACAGCAAGGCGGATGAGAAAACTTAGCCTTTCCTATTTTGATTCCTTTCATTATTTTCTTTTGCAGGCAGGAAGAATAAGGGCTGTAGGAATCGTAGGGATCGAAAGGAAATTAGAGGAAAAAAGAAAAGAGACTGACAAAAACATTTCCGAGGTAAATACTATTGAAGTTTCAAGGTCAACCACCTGTCTGAGCCATTTACATTCATTCACACTTTCTTTTAGGGGCAGCTGAGAGTATTTATTTGATTATTTGTTTGGGTTTTAAAAAATTTTTTTAGTATTCTGAATTGATAGAGTGTATTGTTTATAGTTATTTAACTAGCTTTTCAATATATCTCAAGGTACTTCGTTTAAATTGTTCCTTTCGAGAAGACTGTTGTTTGAAACTAACTGTGTGTTTTTAAAATTAATTTTGGTAGAATTAGAAATCCAAGTTCAGTGACTTTTCCTCAGGAGAAGCAGAACTCAAAGACATCTGCAGAAAGAAAAGTTTTTTTCATTCCTTTTCTTTTTTTTACAACTAATTTTTATTTCAGGTGAAAATCTAATATATCTTAAGAAAAATACTCTGATTCAAGTGTTTGCGCATAACTGGTGAAGTTTTCATCTTCTAAGTCAGTTTTAAAATGTTAGATTTAGGCTTATAATTACTTATAATTACAGTAAAATGTTCTGCAGCCAGGCATAGGCAAGATGTTACAAATATCTTTGCGAAATACCTGGGCTAGATGGAGACCATCCTTCTCCCCAGAAACAACACAGTGGTTGAATTTCAGATACCAATACTGGTGGACAACAGAAGCAATTAATTTCTTCATATATACCAGGGAGCAATATCCTCAAAAATAGTCTGATTCTGTCTTGGTAGTAGAGATTAATAGAGAAGTATTCATAAAATACATGCAACGGATTCGTTCTTGTGGCAAAACTTCATGGGAATCAGCGTGTCACAATTAAAAAAGGCATTCACTGCTCTGATATGTAAGAAAATTATAATAGCTTTGCAGGCCATGAGCTGTTTCAGATACTGGTAGCATTAAACTTTTTCCTTTCTGTTTATGAAAAACATAATGAATGAAGTTCTGCGTATAGTTCAAAAGGTATTGTGGTTACATGCGTGTCTGTATGGTTCAAAAGGTATTGTTTGGTTATTTTTTCCTTCAGTAGCTTTGTAAGAGAGTAAAAGAAAGCCATTTATGCATGTTGTATGAACAGAGGAAAACCATGACTTGTAAAATCCTGCCTTCCTCCAGCTTTAAATGTTATAAATGACTTAATTTAAAAAATGGTGCCCTGGCTTCCAGGAAAAGGCTTCCTGCATCTGCTGTTCACTGCTGATAAGAATTCAGTTCTTTAGCCCTTTGTTTATCTGAGGAAGTTCCTGTTAGGTGTGTGCACATTCCCCTTTGTTTCCAGGCCTGCCCTCAGTGAGTCAGGCAGAGGAGGAGTTAGATGCTGCATGCTGTTTTTTTAGCTAAATCAAGGGTTCTTTTGATGAATGACTTTTTCATGCAGGTTAGAGAGATTAGAAATAAGCTGGGAAAAGCCTTGATAGAAAACTTGTTGTTGATATCATATACAAGTACTTTGATTTACACTAGAGATTGGGAATTCTATTTTAAATTATTGAATTTGACAGATGAGGAAGTAAGAAGAAATATTCCAAAGAAAAGCTTCTGTTCTCATGGCAGATTATTGTTAGACGGTGGTATATTTTTTCTCCTCTTGGACCTAGCTTTGTCCCACTTAATTTTGGGTGCCTAATTTAGGTACCAAGAGTTAAGAGGCTAGAATTCTCCAGTCAGTGGAGGAACACTGGCACCATTAGGAGGGAGGGATTCAGATGAAAAGCAAACCTTGTCCCTTCCTGGAGGCATCTCTTTCTCTACTTGTTTAATCTCAGACCAATAAGCTTCTAAGGCACCTAAATGTAGATGGGAACAACTGAGTCTTCCAGTGCAAATGCTACTAAAATGTGTCTTTCTGGTGGGAAATCAGTCAGAATGAGCTAAGAATCATGTAGAAGCAATGGCTGAAAGCTGTGACTGGTCAATTAAAATACTGTAACTGAACAACCTTCTCTACTTGTGGTGGGAGAGGTTGGGTGCTGCTGCTGGGCAAGCTTTAGCTGAAAAGATTCAGGAATTTTTCTCACACCAGTTTGTTCAAAAAAGATTGTTAGAGAAGGCTGACCACCTGGGCATGTTGTCATGTATTTGCTGAGAAGACTGAGTGTGTGTTCATGAGGATGGGAGAAGTGAGAGTTGCTTTTTAATACAGTTGCAATAATATAGTTGCTAGCTCTTTTTTTTTTTTTTTTTTTTTATGAAAAAGCTTTGCTACTGCTCTCCTCTACTAACGCACATAATTTGTGTAGATAGAAGTAATTGCTGAATAAATAAAGATTATTTGTACTTGGTGAAGTAGCTAAAATGAAATCTGTATTGACTAGAGCTCTCTAGTGGTCTGCAGTACTTCTGGGGATTCCTACTTGTAAATAACTGGTAAAAAANGTTTTTTTTTTTTTTTTTTTTTTTTTTTACATGAATTTTTTAATGCTAGTTGGTTATCCTTGCTAAAACTTTTGAATTGCAGTATACCTTTAGCTTTTTTTTATAGCATGTTCTGTTTAAGCCTAAAAAATGCCCTTGTGGGTTGTTGTAGAATTGTATTTGAGACCATAGCACCTTACTAAGCTTAATAGACTTGGTATAATTGTGGACTTATAATGGATATCCAGTTTATTACATACTTTCTTTTGTGGATGCAAGGCTTTTCTTAGACTAGAGAAAAATGGTTGTGTACAGTTTTCCCTTGCTCTAGCTGATGTTTTGTTTTTTAGGCCCAAAACCTGGAGTTTTCAGAGGACGCCTTTTATCTAGTTTTTTGTCTTAATGTATTTGAATCTGATCATTTGTCTTGTGGACCTTAGTTCATTTTTTAAACTGTTTTTTGCTTATTATGGTAGCACTGCTGTTCCTATGTGTGCTATACTTAAATGAAGAGATGTTGCCACACATTTTCAGAGGTCTTTGTCTCTTCAGTTAAGCATACATGTGAAAGCATGCTCATGTGAAATGACTGTTTCATGCTAACAGTAGCTTCTGCCAATTAAAATAAAATTGTCTTGTCAAGAGGAGTACTACTATAGCTTTACAGGTGGCTTACTGCTGGCCAGGAACAGCAGATCTCCTTGAGCGAGGATTAACTCTTGGAAGAAAGCCTACCATCACTACTGAGAAACCTTCCCCCAGCTTCTAGGAGAGCATAATAAACTTGGGGCAGTTTAATCTTTTATGGGCCTCAGTATCTCCTTGTGTCCTTCCTTCCTTATCATATGGACTTGATATAGCATACTGAAATCACATTTGCATACTAGCAAAGTGGTTTTGATTCTTTTTTTCATTCTTTGTTGTTTATGTTATGTTATATAATTTTGATTTTAAGACCTGATATAAACCAGATATTAACGAATTATAGAGAGTATCTCCCATAGTAATGTAGTCATCTAAAGGGATAGCAGCGCTTAAAAGGCAGCTCATTGTATTCATGAAGCTGAATGCTGTAGTTATACTGACCTGCAGTGTCTGCTTTTCATTTCAGGCTTTTGAGGATCTTAGCAAACTAATGGAGAAGGTATGGTGTGTGTCACTTACCCAAGTAGACTTACCCTTGTTTTCTCAGTTCTAAGAATGTTTTTCTCTGTTGAGCTGAAAGTTGACTTATCTCTGTGTCTTTCTTGATAGGCTAAGGAAATGGTGGAGTTATCCAAGTCAATAGCAAATAAGATTAAAGAAAAACAAGGTGACATCACTGAGGATGAGGTAAATGAATTTTGTTTCTAAAGTTAACAGAAATCTTCCTGATGCAAAGCAAAAAGCTGTCCATTTAGAACAGAATCATAGTATCATGGAATTCTCAGGGTTGGAAGGGACCTTAAAGATCATCTAATTCAAACCCCCCTGCCATGGGCAGGGACCCCTCCCACTAGATCAGGTTGCTCAGAGCCCCATCCAACCTGGCCTTGAAAAATTCCAGGGATGGGGCTTCCACCGCCTCTCTGGGCAACCTGTGCCAGTGTCTCATCACCCTCATGGTGAAGAGCTTCTTCCTAATGTCCAATCTAAGTCTGCCCTCCTCCAGTTTGGATCCATTCCCCTAGTCCTATCACTACCTGACATCCTAAAAAGTCCCTCCCCAGCTTTCTTGTAGGCCCCCTTCAGATACTGGAAGGCCACAAGAAGGTCTCCTGGCAGCCTTCTCTTCTCCAGACTGCACAACCGCAACTCTCTCAGCCTGTCTTCGTAGGAGAGGTGCTCCAGCCGTCTGATCATCATTTAATACATGTCATGTTAATGAAGAATATTTCATGGTTGGGTTTTTTTGTGTTTTAATTATACATGAAGTAAAAGTGAGTTACTTGTTCAGTGTTACCTTTTGTTTTGACCATTTCTTAATAGCAAAGTTTTTTCTGCTTTTGTGTAAATTTTCTTATATTTGACCTCTGTTGGTTGAAAAGAAGTTGTATTAAGTCTTGCCTTCTCTTTGCTAATAATTGACTTTCCTGGTAGTAAACTGAGTGGATTTATTCACCAAAACTGTCTTACAGTAATAAAATCAAAGACTTGTAAAAACCAGAGTGATTCATTAGCTGATGTACTTTTAAATTTAGTTTTTTCTTTGCTTAGACTATTAGGTTCAAATCCTATCTACTGAGTATGGGTATAGCTAATCCAGTTACCAGGGAAACATATGGAACTGGTACACAGTACCACATGCAACTGGCAAAGCAACTGGCTGGAATACTGCAGACACCTTTAGAGGTAAAGTACCTCCTTTTGCATGAACATTTTCCGTGCATTGCTGAATTTTGATGCAATTGTGTTTTGGCTGTAGTTCTGTGCCTCTTTTTGAAGCCTCAGATTTAGCAGCACAGCCTCTATGTATATAGAAATATGTATTCTCTTTCTGAATAAGAAAGTTTAAATGTAAATAAGAGGTTTTCTTTGGAGTAATGGCATCTCAAATTCTAATTTGCAAAGTATCAGTGATATTTAGAAAACCTTACTAGCAGTCTTTCTTCTATTTGAACAGCCCTGTATTCATTTGCAGAATATTACTTTTTTAAAGAAAGTGAAACAACACTGACTTTGAAAATATAAGTAGTCTTTAAACTGCTTTAAAGTTATGTTTTGCAAATATAGCACAGAGCTATTACATAGATGACCCCCCTATAGTAATAGCTCATATTTTAATTTATCTGAAGCTATTACAGAATTCAGGATTCTCACCAAACAGTTATATTTTTTGTTGCAACCAATAAGGCTATATATGTGTTGACTAAAAAGCATACATATTACAGTATTTCTTTGAAAGCAGTGTGCTGCCTACTATGATCAGAATGGAAAACTGAGTGTGTCTGAAAGGTAAAAAGAGAAAACTGACTGATAGATTTAACACATTGAAACTCTTTGTTCCCGTGATTTATTTTCTGTTTTAAAAGCAAAGCAATCAGTATTTTGCATTTGAAAATTATTAGAGAAAGATACAACAACTTATGTCTCATAATAGAAATACGTGGTATTGCCTGAGTAGGGGTTGTTTTTTTTTAAGGCCCATCATTTAACTCCTCTGTTTTACCTGTTCGGTCAAATTCAAGTTGAGATACTGTGTTTACCAGATTAATGCTGTTTCTCTTGTACTTAACACAGGAACGAGGAGGGATCATGTCCCTTACAGAAGTGTACTGTCTGGTAAATCGTGCACGAGGATTAGAGGTGAGAAATTGGTTTTATTAAGTATTTTGTGAAATGTACTTCGGTGATAAGGTACTTGAAGAAAAAGGGTAAAAATCTTCCCTACCAATTGCTCACTCTACCGAACAGCATGAAGTGATCAGCTCCTAAAATTAAGAGTTTTTACCTTTTTACTTTCTCCTTCTTCCAAGTAATGTTTATGTTTCCTCTATGACTTGTTGTAATGTATGCTCTTTTTATAATACTGTATCAAAGGGAAAATCCATCCTTATCTGGAAACAAAGCTGGAAGGACAGAGATGGTGAATGGATGGGGTTTTTTTTACAAAAACTAAAGGATGGTGAATGCTGGGGTTTTTTTTACAAAATATGTCGATTCTTTCTGTAAACAGGGCAAGAAGGATTATTACAAAACACATAGTAAGGGAACAGAAAGGAGCATAGGAGCCAAGAAAACAGACTGCACAACAGAAATGGAGAAAACTAACAATATTGTGTAGTCTGGTGTATTTTATAGCTGTAGTTATTAAAACTGTTTGTTTTGGTGTTCTTCTGCACACTTGAAATGAAAGCGGTGAATAAATATGTTTTACTATTTTAATAGTTGCTGTCACCAGAAGATTTAGTAAATGCTTGTAAGATGCTGGAGTCACTGAAATTACCACTAAGGTAACTGCTTTACAGATTTATTTATAAAAAAATGGCACTTGCAAGTCAGACCATGGTGCTTGGATGACTTCATATTTTACCCGCAGTAGATTTTTGTTGTTTCGTTTTGTTTTTTTTGAACAAAGTCATCCTTCACTTAAAGGATGCTGCTGTGTGCACCAACATTCACACTACATTAATGTGTGAATTTTAAACTATGATCCACTTTGCTCAGAAGACAGTATTATTTTCACTTCCAATATAGCTTTTTTGGAGTGGGAAAGGTGTTTAACTAAGCCCAGACATATTCACTGCTTCTTTAGCATCTGAAGATGCTTTTAATGTTGTTAATTTTACAGAACCTTTGGGTTTTTTTCTTTTGTAATGTGGTTATGGGTGTGGATCTTTTGGAAATGTGACCATAGGCAATATGCACAAGGGTTTTAGTTACTTTGACTCTTGCTTTTAGGCTTCGGATATTTGACAGTGGTGTGATGGTGATTGAACTCCAGTCTCATAACGAAGAGGAAATGGTAGCTGCTGCTTTAGAGACAGTAAGTGCACTTCATTTCCTTCAGAGTTCTGACCATGCTTGGGAAATTTAAACACATTAGATATAAAAACTTGAGGTACAGGATTTCCTTCTGAAGTCTTAAAATACAAAATATTCCACTTCCAAATCTTCTAACTTTAATAGCACTTTTCATCTTCAAAGTGCTGTGCAGGCAGTAATCTTTGTCATTGCTTTCTCCTTAAGGAATAAATCACTTTTCCATCTCTTTTCAAAATTCATTAACCTTCAACCTTCCTGCAAATCTTTTGCACTGCAGGATGAAATTCATAGCATGTATTAAGGACTTAATTTAACAGAAGCAGACTTACTGTACACAATGTGCTTGAAGTCAGTGATAAGTGTTACCTTACATGTTGATACAGGCAGTTGTTTGGTTTGGATTTACTTAATAAAATAGCACATTTTACATGTAATATAATTTACTGAGTTTGCTGCTGTGAAGAGCACTCAGTTGGAGAGTAGTAGCATGTATAGGATTAAGCTCACCTCATCGAGACCACAAAAAAAAACAGTATAAATTGCTCAGTAGAGCAAACCTTCATGGTCTTGCTGCCTCTGGACTCTTGAAAGTCCTGCTATCCCATTATGTGATGTGTTTTCCTGTGTCTTTTTCAGTGAGATGCAATTTTCTGTTTTTCATAAAATTGAGTAAAGGCTGATTCAGTGTATCCAAAATTAAACATCAAAGCCAAAGAGGACTTTGGCTTGGACAGTCAAGAAAAGGAAGAGCTCTCACAGACGCCTTCTCATTTGATACATGAGGTGGACTCTTCAGTGCGTTTTGTATGATTGTCACCGTATAGCTTTCTCTCATCAAAGAGACAAATGTATATAACCATCTGAAAGAGTCTATCCTAAATTATCAAAACTAAAATGCTTAAATATTTCAGTATATGTTAATCCTTTCAGCTTATTTTCTTATATTTACAGACAAATACCTAGTCCATTTTAGTTGTTTTTTTCCTGATTATTTTTGGTTTCTAATTATTTGTTACCTTCAGTAAGAGTGCTTATCTCTTTGAAAGGAAAAACTTTTTCTTGATAACAAATGAGGTCAACTGCAAAAAGCAACAAGTGGTGAATTTATTATTGAAGTGCCTTTTTCCCTTTATTTTCTTAATGTGAGACTGACTCTATAGAAAAAATGGGGAGAGGCTTTGAATGAGGAAGGCTTAGCCCATGAGGGAAAGGGAAGATGAGATCAGACTTGTGGCCAAAAGCATCCTGTACTTAGTCTATAACGTACAGTAACGTGAAACTTCTGAGAAGAAATGAAAGGAAGTCACAGGGTTTCAGACAGGAGAGAGATGTGGTTTTGAATGGCTGGTGAAGACAGGAAATGACATGGAAGTCAAAGGAACCCAAAGTCACCGTTGATGAGAGGAGTGGTTTGGAAAGGAAAGATAATTAATCACCTATATGCATATTAGCTTGCACAGCTGACCTCCATTACTCAGACTTGATCACTTAGCTTCATAAAATCTCAAGTTAGGACTAATTTAATCTGAGTTTCTGTAAAAAGACCACTGCTTAGAGTGACGCAGAATAAACCCCTCCCCACCCACTTCTGTGGGAAGCAGGAAATGGCAGCTACAGCTGGATTGACAAGTTTGCGTGAATCTGAAGCAATAGAGAAATGGAAAAATTACTCGGTTTTAGGTTAATAAAACATGTTTATTTTGGAAACTTAAGGCAATAATACGTTTAGACTTCATATTTAACATTTTAAGCATCCCCACGTCCAACCTGTGTGAGAAGGTTTCATTTTAGCGTGCGTTAACTAGCGTGGTGGAGGCAATGGGGCCAAAGTTTTGAGTCTCAAGACGGAATCCGATCTTTAGTGTCCATTGAACGTGACGGTGGCTTTTCCTGATCCCTCTAGTATACCGTAATACAGGGCGGAGTACTAATGTTTGGGGATGTTTTTTTAAATCCTGTTCACCTCAAAATCTCCATTTCTATCTGCGACGACTGAAATGTCTAAATTGATGACCTGCCCTGAACAGGTCCTTTATTTCTTCATTTAGGCTTTGCTGTTCGCAGGATCATTTAGGCTGCGTACATACTGGTTTTTGACAATATGCTGCTGAGGTAGTCTATTTTTTCCACCAATTTTATCCCAAGGCATCTTTTAAAACAGGAAAGGGTACCATGTGATTTTCTTTTTTTTTTTTTACAGACTTAGCTCTTTTCTACATTGCTTTTTTTTTTTTTTTTTTGTACTTGGCAATTTTTCCAGGACACAAAAGAGATATTTTTAAGGGGAAATAATGATAATCATTTGTACTTTTTAAAAATACGAACAACTAGTTGTCTTCCAGGGATTTGCTACCAATTTATCGCTTCACAAGGCTAGACCCGATTCAGTAGCTGAGAGAACTTCACTGTTCTTTTAATGCCACCATTTGTTTATCTGTGTGTTTGTCATTTGACAGGTGTCTGAAAAGGGTTCTCTCACAGCTGACGAGTTTGCTAAGCTGGTGGGGATGTCTGTTCTTTTAGCCAAAGAAAGGTACGTAATGATTGCTGTGTTTAATACCTTCCTTATTCTGTTGTCCTTAAGTAATACGATACGCCTTCTTTTGTTTTCTCTAGGCTGCTTCTTGCTGAAAAGATGGGCCATCTTTGCAGAGATGATTCAGTGGAAGGCTTGAGATTCTACCCAAACTTGTTTCTGACACAAAGCTAATGTAGTTTGTGTACAGTTTGTTATGTAACTGTTGAAGAGAGCAGAGGGCAGAACACTTCCAACTACTGACTTAAAATTTTTATTTTGTTAGTCAGCTGCACCAGAGATGAACACTGCAATGCTTTACACTTCTCAGGTATTTCAAGTGCTGAATCCTCTTGCGTGGAACTGAAAGGAAATAGGGATCACTCAGTCAGAAGTATGTTGTCTTGTGCCAGCTAGCTCTCGTCTCAAGTTTTATTTTATGTGCTCTGTAGTTTCTCATTTCAAGAGAAATCAAATGAAGATTCCACACAAGTGAAAGTGGACAGAATATCCCTGTAGCCTGGCATGGGGTCAGCACCCAGAAGATAGGTTACTGCATACTCCAATTTCAATTTGT
Organism: Baryphthengus martii; assembly: GCA_013396935.1. Taxonomy (NCBI): domain Eukaryota; kingdom Metazoa; phylum Chordata; class Aves; order Coraciiformes; family Momotidae; genus Baryphthengus; species Baryphthengus martii. Next base: position 59,151 of record VWZK01020638.1, on the reverse strand, counting down.
TTATGTCTAGAGCAACAAAGCAGACAGATGCATCCGTAGCGATAAGTGACTTTGGCGTGTTCTGAGGTATCAGGAACAAAGCAGTGTAGAATAACCCCTTCTCCCTGAAGTGATGAACAGTTTCTTCAGAGAGAATCTTGGGGTTCTTGTACTTGGAAGCAGAAAGAACCTGCTGCAGGAGAGATTAACATACGTGAATCTAAAAAGCACTGTGTTTATTTTGTCATGTCTTACGTTAATATCCCAGATAGAATTATTTTTAGCACAGACTTCCTCCCTTCTCTTCCCTTGCCATCTTCCTTCCTGTTTCATTCTATTGCACTTTGGGTGCCCTTTCTCTGTCCTCTCTTCACGTCGCAGAGTGTGGTAGCCTCCCGTCACTTTAGCAGTCTCTGTGCTTTCATGTGCTTGGCTTTTTATCTTGTACTTCTAACAAAAGATCATGTGCTTGTTTCATCGGCCTATTGTCTGTTTTGGAGGGATGGTTCGTTTGCTTGTATCTCATATGCAAAACTTAATAGGCTTTCAATATTGAAGGGAGGAAGAAGACTATCACCCTCTGTTTAAGTCATGGGGTATCGTATTGTTTGGTATTCCTCACCCTGTGTTCACACTGAATGCAATTCGATAGTCTCGGTTTTCATAACTCCAGTGGAGTTGTTACTTTACTTGAAGATCTGTTGTCATGGTAATAACGGTTAAGTGGATATTTATGATCCACGTCACTTAAATTAATGGCGTTTTGAAGTGACCAGTTTTAATAAATAAAAAAATTCAATCAAGGTATGGGCGAAGACAACATACAGGCATCGGCACTGTGGTTGTAACGGCCAAATTGACATTATAAAACAGGATGAAAAGGCTTTTAAGAGACTGAAAATATTTTCAGAACTATTTCAATGTTACTGCAGCTTAGACAAGGGTTAAGAGCCTGCCAAGAAGGAGTTCAGTGCAGAGGTCCCAGCAGTGATGATGTTTTTGGTTCATAGGATGCTCATTTAGATCTAGGGAATCGTGTCCTCTTCCCCTTGTCATGAGCAAACTTTTATGCACTGCTTTCTTCAGGGCAGTTTTCTTCTGTTTCATGAAGGTGCTAAAACTGATGTATTTGACACAGCTGAAGGAACCAGTTCCATGCTATTCCTACTGTGTTAGCTATCTAGTATCCTCTCTTCAGGAGCTTTACAGCTTGCTGCTTTTCTTCATCCTTCCCACGACCCACAGAAGAGACCTATGTGAGGTAGGCCAAGGATCACGCATCTAAGGAGGGACTGAAAAGTGAGAAATTCAGAAGAAAAAAAGCTGTTTTGTGACAACTTGTTTCTTTTGTCGGATACCCAAACCGCTCAAGGGAGACCAGCAGTTTGTGGGCCTGAACCTCTCCCCACAAGGGGGCATGTCTTCTGCAGAAAGGACAAAACCAGAAAGGATATGCCAAGTGTAAATTCCCAGCCTCTGTTGCTCCAACCCTCACCGTTTCATTATCTTAATTGAGCAATAACAATACAGCCTGTTTAGAATGACGGTACCTTCTTGAGCTTTCCTTTTCAAAAATTACGCTTGATTTTTATTTTATTTTTTTCTACAGGGAAGAAATCTATAGGGTAAATTGTATAGCTGGTTTCGAATTTAAGCATACACATGAGAAAATGACTACTGGAAAGTAGTAAAAAATAAAAGATTTTCTTAAATAGCCTGTTCTGTCTTGTCTTTTGTTTTTTTCTTCCTAAATGTTTTGGACAGCTTTAAAACCTTTACACATCAAAATCCTGTGGTTCCTTGGGGCAGGCTTTTAAAGCAGATCGTAGTTTTGCTGTCTCATGTTGTGCCTAAAAAGGTACAAGATAGTTTTGATTTAAAATTAAAAGAATTAAATGTAATTAGGATGCCCTCGTTCTGTTGCAGAGTAACCTGTGACCCATCCCAGCCAGAACCACTAAACTGTCAATGTATACACAAGCACCAGTTCCATAAAGGTATCCTGTTTTCCCAGCTGAAAGACAACAGGAATCACACATCCGATACTCTTGTGAGAGCCAGTTGTTGGGTAAACAAATGGAGCGACATGTTTACAGGTGTGTGGTATCACAGGAGTACATCACATTGTCATTTTTCCATGCCCAGTCTTGTTTTCATTGGTACTACCAGCAAAAAATCTATATTGAAGCAGGATTAAAGGAGAGAGGAAAACACAGGAGTTGCCATTCTCACAGATCATTCTAGTTTCATAAAGAAGGTGCCTACATGAACCTTTCATGTTATTCCTAGAATATTTGTATCGTGATACATGAACATTATCTCATTTTGCCAGGGCTGCCCAATTATAGAGTCCTTTGAACACAGGTTCATAAGAGAGGTCTGTTCAAAATGTGCTTGTTTTTTTATGGAGCGACCTTAACCAGTGATTATGTTTTTCATGTGAAAACACAAGCCTTTTATACCCCTGACAGGAAAAGGACACTGCTCAGGAAACTGCATCTTTTTCATTTCTCTCTTAACTTTGTGTTCAGGTAAATTATGTTCAGCCCTATGGAAACGTGGATCTGATCTCAACCATATTTCTGAAGGGCAAACATTTTTCATTTTTTCTCTGAAAGATGTATATGTATGTGTGTATATTTGGAAGTCTCTAGAAGTGTATCTTTAATAATCGCTACTGGCTGCATATCCATTAGGTAAACTCCTTGATGCTCAGCTTTTCTAACAGGACTTTTACAGTTCATCCAAAGGGCCTGACACTGCTTCTTGTAAAATTATTGTAAGTATTGCCACCGAATTCATGAGGACAGTAGCAGGAGACAGCAGGAGCCTATTGCTGAAAGTAGAAGTTCCTGCTTCCTCAAGCCTGGGAGGCTCTAATTTGCAACTGGGCAGTTCTTTCAAAACACACTGAAAAGGCAGGAATGGCTGATTCAAAATTATTTGTGGATTTGTTATGAATTCATTGTTTTCTTTGGGAGGAACCCCCGCTCCATTTTTTCTTTTTCTGAGCTAGATTTGCAGGTCTGACAATTACGTTGCTTCTATTCTAGCAGTTCCTGTTTCATCCTAATTCTTGGTGCTTCAGGCATTCACGTGAAAGACAAGACACTCTAGTTCCAGGTTGTCTTCTGCTGGGAAGGCATCAACTATCCTTTTGTTCTCCCCAAGAATGAGCTGCAAGTATTTATGCTAGGAGGATATTCTGAGTATGTCTGTTGGCAACTTTCATCTCTATTTTAAGGAAATACTTAAATTTTTGGAGCAGAGGCCCAACTGTCATACCTCCCACGTAGTTGTCCTGGCTAGCAGGCTTGAGAGTCATTTTTCTTTGTCGTTTAGAATGAAAGTAGTATTCAAATATTCTTTTAAAACCCCACCAAAACACAAAAACTTCAACCTCAGTTTCAGAAAACCCCACAGCCTGCTAGTTAGCACACACTTGTGAGAGGTAGACCTGACAGAAACCGCTCTGCTTCATATCCCTGCTCCAGACCAAAGACCAGGTAGGATCTTGGGTGTCCTGCCATCTCACTTGTCTCTCAATGCTGTGACTTCAAATTCCTGCTGATGACAGAGGGCATTAAACCCTGCTCTGCCCTGCTGACAGCAGCCAAGGACAGCAAAAGCAAGTTTAAAGGGACTGGTACTGCTCCACAATAGTGTCAACACAGTGGTGAATCTAGTTCTGTTCTGAGCATAATGCTCAGACTATTTAGACATTTTGCATTGTTTTGTTCAAGTCAAAGTATTTTAGGTACTTGGAGAGTTTTACTCAGCTGATGGTGAATTATCATCAAAGTTATCTCAGGGAGTAAGTAAAGGAGGGGATTGATACAATCTAAATGCTATTTCACTGTTTTTGAAGTCAACAGTCGAATCTATGCTCCTGTGTCCCTTGCTTCATACATGCAGAACACTCCTAGAAACTTGAAAACGGGGTTTGTTACTTTCTTTTAACCAAAAAATTTGCAGGATTATAAGTGCTATGTGAAGTGCTCCTTTTTTTTTTGCAAAGAAAAGCAGCACAGTTGCACAAAATATTTGTGTTTGTTGCTGGTGTGGCATTTATACTGTGGCTATTTAATAATTTATTTCATGTAGGTAGAATTCTTTTCAAATGTTGCCTAAATATAACAGTATTTGACATGGCATATGAGAAGTGTCTGTTCTTTCAGCCAGACTCAGCAGTTGTGTGTGTGTGTGTGGCCTAATCCCCCTGAGTTTCACTTCACCTCGGATGGAGAATTCGAGGTGTGTCCTTAAATTGCAAAGATACTCTGGTTTGATCCGTCCATTAAATGCGAACGGCAAAACTCCCGCTGACTTCAAACCCAACCTCTGTTATAATTATCAAACATTGACTAGTTAACAGTTCTCAAAATGGTTGTATTGAGTATGATTGAGCTCTGACGGCAAGAAAGAAGAGCTTAAAAGACATTCTGAAAAGAGAGCAGAAAATGTTTTGGTCTCTTCAGTAAAAACACCAAACTAGGCACAACCATTGCTGACTATTTCTGATCTTGCTGCATTCCTATTGTTTTTTCCACAGGGTTTTTGGAAAGCCTGAGATAAGGATACCATTTTTTTTTTTTCCACTGGGAATCTATTTATAGATTACAAAGCCAGAAAAGACTATTATGATCATCTCGCTTGACCTCTCGGGTAACAGAAGCTGTAGGACTTCCCTTACTTAATTAGCGTTCAAAGTAGAACTCCTCTTTTAGGAACAACAAGAGATTGCAGCTTCTGGGAAATCCCACCACAGCTTTTGGCAAATTATTTCAATGACCATTACCTGTTGTAAAAATGTTTTTCAGAGTACATAATTGGAGTTTGTTTAGCTTCATCTCCTAGCCACTGGACCTTATATTTATGAAGTCCTCTATCAAGGGCGAGTTCCCTTCATGCCAAGTGTCCTGAAATGTAACTGTTTCTTAAACAGAGAAATCATTTGGAGTCCATCCGCCCACCAGATTCTCCTGTTTTCTGCCCTTCCCAAGGTTTTCCATAGTTACTTTAAATGGCGACCACCAGCACTAGAATAACAAACGCTATTGCAAAAGTACTAATTGCAGAGGTAATTTGTTTCCCTGGCTTTTATACTCCCAGCCATCACATAGAGACTGCATTGCCCACGCTATCAAACATGTGCTTGAGCCTATGTTCATGCTCAGTTCCACCCCCCATCCCCGTAGCTCAGATGCAAATGGGTCTTAGATGTCAGTCTGCTGCCGGACTCTCATTCCCATGGGTGTCATGAGGAAACGAGAAGGTGGGGTTTGAAGGTGGCCTCCTGTAAAACTGCAGTGGGTGAAGTGCACTGCATCCTGGTTTCCTGGTGGGTGTCCAAAGCTAGACTTCTGAGCACGATATAGAAACTGCGAGTCTGAACCACAGTGGGGTTATTGACCAACAGTGTAGATGGCTCAGGGCCTCATCTGATGGAACCTGCCCTGCAGCTCCCCTGGCAGCTTACAGATGCTTTCCTGCAGATTTCCTTCCTCAGAGGTTTTTTTTCCTTCCTTCCTTCCTGCTATGGTTGTGTGATCATTTCTCATAGTGACAGATGAATTTCACTCGATCATCTCTTCATTTTGATAAGGTACCAATGGTAACCACTATCTCCTCAATTTTCCTGTAAGTTTTGTATTTCCTCATAGTAAATTGATCAAGGCCATATTTCTTGCTCTTGGTCATAATGCTTTCAGGGGGGATCCTGGCAAAAGACTTGTACAAGTAAGGTGACACATTCTCTGCTCAAAATGTGGGCAGCAGCACAAACTAACAGATGTGACAGTGGGAGTTCAAGATTAGCTGACAACTCAGTATGATTGCCAGATCTTTGTAAAGTAACGAGTTCCTGGGAAGGAGCTGAACATCCTATAAAGCATGTCCTGCAGTCTTTGTTCCTAGATATGTCATTTTATGGGAGCTATATTAAAATACATATTGTTTGCTAAGGCCTGGCTTATTCAGAGTGCTCAGTGCTTGTGACACTTCTTTAGAACTTACTGTTCTCTCAGTTTGAGAGCAGTGGTGGTGTTACATCCTCTTTCAGATCTTTGATAAAAGTTTAAAATTGCTAAAGCCTAATCCATGCTTAAATATTTAGGTAAATAAATCCTGCATGAAGATGACACATTAAGAGGACACTTTGAGAACAATTAGTCAACATTGGTTCCTTTTTATGCATACTGTGCTAATTTTGCAGGTGTCCTTGGTGGAAACATCAGGGTTTACCAAACCAAATGTTCAATGGAAATGTAAAGTACTATTACACTGTAAGTTTCCTACCTTTACTCACCAAACTTGAAACTTTATCTACAATGCATTTTCCACCTACCTTTGTCAGGTGGCATTGATAATGGCACTCTCTCCCTTTTTGTTATCAGCTTTTCCATCCCTGTGTCTGGAATCAGGGTAAGGCTGACAGGTCTGTATCAGTCAGGGCTGCTTCCACTTTGGAAATCGACCAAATCCCACACATGAGCATTCATCCTATGGTCTGAAACCTCCACAGCATCTTCAGACTGATTGGAAGAATAATATTACAAATTGTCGGATGCAAGTTTATCCAGAATTGCTGATTTTCAGGCTTTTTTAATCTGGAGCTGCTCTTATTTTACACTTAGGCTTGCATTGGAACAGTAACGATTTTGTTACCATCCTGGAACATGGCTGCATCACCTACTTTTCACCCCAAAACACAACAGAAATATTTTTTGAACAACTGTGTTTCTTTTGCATTCCGACTGACAAGTTAAAATTTCCACCTACCAATAAATCAGTAGAATAGCTACCATTCTTTTGTTTCAAATATATATTACAATCAGAAAAATCTTTACACTTATTGCTGGCCGCAGATCTCATCTTCTTGTAAGGTCAAGATTTTATCCTTCTGATTTCTACCAATTCCTGACAATTTTGCCTTTTTTTCTACTTATTTTTACTAATGCCTTCTGTAATTAAATTATTAGTATTCTTTTCAGCTCTCCAGTTAAGACTGTAGTTTTTTTTCAGCCAGTGCAACCCTTTTTAAATTTTTTTTGGAGTGTGTGTGTATGTTTTTGATAGCCTAAGATATTTTCTTGAACAATGCAGAGGTATAATTTCCGAAAGGACATGTTTCAGTTTCTCCCTGTTTCCAGCTTTCTAAAGTTTCCCACTAAATCACCAAATATTTATATTACTGTTTTGGCTCTTACCTTGTTCACCCATAACAGATGATCAGCTTGTATCCCAGCCAGCAGTACCTTGGGGGTTTCACAATTAATTCTTCTTTGCCAGCGCAGATGAGGGCAAATAGAGATTTCTCTTGTTCGCACGCTCCTCTTCCTGAGTCAGGATATTATTACTGCTCCCATTAGGGAGCTTCAGGTCATTTTAATATCAGCAAGAGGAGACTTTTAGCATATTTTGCACAGATAGAAATCACACACAATGTCGCATCTCTCCCCGCTACGCAGAGCAGAGAGGGAGTTGGGTAGCCAGCCATTCCGCTTTCACACCTGGTGGTCTGTAGACAACATGTGCTACTACACGATCTTGGGTTTAGGCCAACGGAAAGAAAGAGACATTTTCTTCCCAACCCAACTGTGCTGGCAGGAGGGAGAGAGCCACAAACCAACACACCACCTTATGCTCACTGAAAACCACCAACACAGCCAATCTGGTGGTGGTGCCCTTTGTACAAATGCCTTTAATTTGGTTTGGGTAAAATCAAGCAGATTTGTTGGTTTCAGTTCATAGTTGCTTAGTCTTGGCTAAGCAGGGAATAGCTGCCCTCTGACACCACCCATCACTACACGTGCAAATGTCTTCTGCACAGCTGCCAGCAGCTGGAAAACAGGTGACCCCATTTTTACAGGCCAGGATGCTTTTCCCAGCTTGACCTTCCTGTCACAGTTGTCTTTAACTTTTCAGCCATGTGGGCCACCTCAGCACAGCAGGTAGCTGGGGTCTGCGCTCTGGTGGGCTCCATCTGCACTCTCCCCACTTGCTTATCACGCCAGTGGCCTGGTGCTACAGGTCAGCAATTAAAGGTCACTCTCTCTTTGTATTCTTTTGTGTCTAAATTCATTCTATTTTCAACGTTACACTTGTGGGCTAAATGAGTACTCATCTGCTCCCTCTTTCTCCTGTCCCTTCTGTTATTAGTTTCTCACTCTCCAGGGAGACCAACTCTAGTGGCAAGGAACCCAGCATTTCATCCACCGCTAGCCAGATGCCTCAGAGACCGGCTCCGTCGACGTATTTTAATGAAAAATATGTTCCTGATGAAATTTGGATGGCACGTTAACAAAGACAGATCTTAGTCCTTAGCATCACAGCAGGTGTGTTATGCACAAATATAATTCAGCGTGCTTCCAAGGGTTTAATAATGGAGCCTGGGTATTTTTCCTGCGCTCTCCTGTTATCTGGGGTCTTTACAATTTCTATCATGGAAACATAGGGGCGACTTGTGTCTTTTAATCACTATTTTTTTGGACTCTGTCCACTCTTGGAAATGGTGACACAAAGGCAAGATGGGCCTAAAACGAGGCACAGAGTGGGAGCAGTGACCTGAGCTGCAGTCTTGGTTTTGTTTCTGGCTTTACAGTTTGAGTATAATCTCAGTGAATCAGTTTACTCTGGCAGAAAAAATGAAGACAAAGCTTTTTTCATCAGGAGTGGAAAGCAAAAAGACCAGAGATCACTCATAAAATACTCCAAGGCTATTGGATCAAAGGCACTATAATAAGTGCAAAATACTGTGACGTAAAACACCTTGCCACATGTTCCAGCCTCTTTCCTGCTGTGTGGATTTCTTTACTTTCTCCTTTGCATTACGATGGAGGAATGACATTTTTTCTTAGCAATTAAATTTTTAAGAAGTTGTGTTCATAGAGGAAAAAAAAACCCTAGCAAAACACTCAGCCATGTAAGATTTCTCAGATGTTAACTGTAGGCAGCAAGAGATACGAGAGTTTCAGTCTTGGGACTCCAGCAGAGGTTTTAGAGCAGGGGAACCATTTGCTGCACACTCCCTTTGCTCTGTACTTCCCCATCATCTGTAATCTCCTTACAGTGTTACTTTATTACCACATGTGATTTATTACCTATTTCGTTCAAGCCAAACTCAGTAACACGGCACATCCGCTTGTGTCAGCTGGTAGCATACTCGATCAATATGCAAGGAGCTCCTGGCATGATGGACCTGCCTGCGTTAGGCCCTCCAGAGCAGCACTGCCGGGAGCCAAATTCTTGTTGCCAGACCAGTCACACAGACCAGGATCCGTCACGGGAAGCTCCTGGGCAATCAAAGAAACCATAGAATGGTTTGAGTTGGAAGGGACCTTTAAAGATCACCTAGTCCAAACTCCCCATCATAGGCTGGGACATCTTCTACTATATCAGGTTGCTCAAAGCCTCATCCAGCCTGACCGTGAAGGTTTCTAGAGATGGGTTATCCACAACTTCTCTGGGCGACCAGTGCCAGTGTCTCACTACTCTCATTGTAAAAAAACTTCTTCCTCGTGTTCAATCTAAACCTACCCTCTTCCAGTTTAAAGCTGTTGCCCCTTGTTCTGTCACTACAGGCCCTGATAAAAATTCTCGTATCCTTCCTATAAGCCTTGTTTATATATCGAAAGGAAGGGTTGAGCTACATCACAGCGAGACATGGAACAGGTCATGTAGCTGCATCTTCTGTTTTGTCTGGCAGCAAAATACAGTGACCTTCACTTATTAGACTGGACACACACGTGAATCCCTTCTCCTATAAAATATTAAACATTGAACAACCCCTTACAGACAACAAAAAGACAGCCGAGTTAAAAAAACCCAAACATACACACCTGTATTAAAACAAAACAGGAGAATATTAAGTATCCAGATTATTCAAACGAAAACGTTAAAAAAACAGCCTGGAAAATCTTTCTGATACATGAATACTTCACTTTTTGCTGTCCAGAAATATAGGCCAAGTTTCTCAGCAAGTGTTCATCTTGCCTTCCGGAAGGTTTTTGATGGTACTCCAGGTGGCAGTGTGCCTGTGAGGAGTTAGCCACCGCAGAGCCCAGCTAGCACATGGGAAAGGGTTGTAGCGCAGGTTGATCAGAGCCGAGTGACAGCAGGAAGGCTGGAGGGACAGTGAGGGACTATCGGCTGCTCGGGCTCAGCATTAACATGGGGCAGGGGCGCTCGTGTTGTGCAGAAGTTCTATTTTCTTGGTCATGCAGATAATACAAGTTAACTAGGAGCAACGTTTTGGTTTGATTTTGGACACCAAAAGCGGGAAATTACTTCCTCTCGGGCCTTTATGTCATACCCACGCTTACTGTAGATGAATTAGGGAAAGCGGGAAAATTCATTACACATAACACCGGCTGATCTAAACATCCCTTGAAATCCTTTTGTGAGCGCGTGGGTATCCATCGGACACAGACTCTGTCAGGGAAATAAATTTAACTGTGGTTTGAGATAAATGGATGAGTTGGTTGCATAAAAAGACAGAAGTTGTTTTTTTAAAGAAGTCTCTCCGCAAGAGGATAATTTTCTCTTGTCACAACAGTCCCTGAATATGGACGTGACAAATGCCCGTGCATACATGACCTTTAGCTGCAGATGGGTACGTAAGGAGCCAGCGTTGCTGTTTTTCACTGCTGACGAGATCATTTGATGCCTCATCTTCACTGCTGGAAGTTGACTCTAAAAAGCAGCCTCCCATCTACTTGCCTCTCTTTTCATGAGACGACAGCCAACATCAATGCCTAGCTCCAATGTGCAAGCTTGTGCAAGGATGGATGCCTTTACAACACACAGCAGGAGGTGACCAATTTTGTGGTTTGGACTCTATTGGACACTAAAGGAAGCGTGCAGAGAGGTGCAAGTGGTAGAGACCGCCATGCGTTTGTGGAGAACATCAGCTTAGGCAGGTCTGAAGGCCTGGCCCGCCTGCAGAGTGTCACCTCGACTCACGCCACGGATCTCCAGCTTCCTTATGACCAAAGGGAAGTCCACGATCGTTCACCTGTGGCCATACAAAAGCACCGCACAATAAAGTGAACCGTGAAAGGAAGAGTCCTCCCAGTGACCGAGCCCGCACCTCCGGCTGAGCCCGGGGCGCACGAGGCGAAGGATCCCGGCGCGTCCCTCCCTTCGCGGGCTGCCACGGCCGCGTTCCTCCCGGAGGCCCCTTTCCCACAGGGGCCGCCACACCCCGGCGGCGGGCGGGAGGGCGTGTGAGGGC
>VWZK01020638.1:0-47898 GCA_013396935.1 Baryphthengus martii | reverse complement strand
GGCGGCGTCTACCTCGTCTCGCCGCGGGTAACGAGGGGTTCGGGCCGTGGGGGAGCCTCGGGCAGCGTTGGGCTCGGTGCAGGCGGGGTGGCGGCTGTCGGCGCGGACCCCGGGCAGCGCCAGGCAGGGGACGGACGGTTCGTAGGTCGCCTGCGAGGGGTACTAACAGGACCGTGCTGTGTTTTGCCGCAACGCTTGGTTATTGAGGTTTATAAAGATACTCGTGTGACTGGAGGCTCTGGTTTTGTATCTGCCCTCTGCCTAAATTTTCCCGGGGCTCGCCTGCTCTCTTGAGGCAGGGACCGTCCCGCCTGGGAGCCCCTGGTGTTTTAGCGCTCCCGAAGCGCAGGTAGCGCGGGCACTTAAAAGTAATCGTTATGTTTGGGTTATTCCCAATCTGTGGTAAGTAGGATTGATTTTGGTGTTTTTTCAGGGCGTTTTTGTTACTGTTTAGTGGTTTCTACTTCGTGTCAGTCGCTAGACCAGACGAAACCATGTGGATATACAACAAAATCAGTGTAAAGCGTGCGAGACAGCTTCTCAGTTCTCTTTTTAGTACTTCATGCTATTTCAGACCTGCTACTCAAGCATATTTCTGATTATTTCAGCTGTGCAATATATATTCCCTATACTATGATCTTTAAGACAAGGTCCACTAAAAGGGGAATTTGAGAAACAGTGAACATTATATATATATGTATATTTTTTAAAAAATGAAGAGAAGAGAGGAAAGAATGGATGACTTGTGCCATGAGAGATGATCTAATGTATTTAATTTTTTGCATTCATTATTTATTATTGCTTGGACACCTTCCTAAATCTCCTTATGCTTAATAAACTTATTTTTTACTGTATATTTCCCAAAGTACATCCCATCCATATATTTAGTCTACTGTAGCCCTTGAGTTTCAAAGGATGACTGTTTCTGGCCAGCCAGCTCATGAATTGTTGAGGTGATATCAAAAGGAGCTGAGAAATCCCAGGATTTTGTGAGATCAGACCCCAAATGTTGATGAAAATAGGCTTTACCCGCTAATTATTGGTTGATTGTTTTTTTGTTTGTTTTTTTTTTTTTTTACTTGCACACAGAGAATCTGGTGCTGTCAATTTTAGCCTAGTGAATTTAGATGCATAATTTTAATAAAGCCATTATCTGATAACAATGTAAAATTGTCTGATGTGTAAATAAGAATGAAAGATGCCTTTGAGGATGTCAGCTCTAGCCCCCTGCTGTGGCAGACATCATATGCATACCTCTCTTGCTAAACTCAATATCGGCCGAGAAGTGCCAGATTTTTTTGCCCAGACCACTCTGACTGGTCAGCAGTGATTAGATTTTGATAAAATGTGATGCACACCTAACGTGCTCCCCCTTTAATGTCAAAGGGGGGGATTATATGGAAAGTTCTGAAATTCCCAGCAGGTGGTAACACTTCAATAGCTGCCTAATCCCATTGCAATAAGCAAATGCTGGTTGAAAATAATTAATCTCTTTCCTGCCAGATAAAATATCTTAAATTTGTGGAAATGTTGCAGATAAACATTTCTTTTTGCTGCTTGGCGTCCCTCAAGTGAAATGGAGGGAGGATTTAGGGACTTTCAGGCTTTTCCTTCTCTAGCCTATTTTACTGTCAGCCTCTCATGCATAACCAAAATTGTGCAAATTTCAGGTTGCAAATACGACTGAGAAACGTTTGCTAATGGACAGCTATTAAGGAAACTGTTTTTCATGTGGGATTTTTTTTTTCCCCTTCACATTCTGGCAACTTTTTGCTTGCATTAAATTCCAGTAAATAACTTTATTTTTCTGACAGCTTCACTGCTGGTTGCTGACTCCGTTCAGGTGGCTGGGGTAGGTGCTGGTGCTCAGGGGGGACGCAAGCTGGCTCTGAGGGGATCAGTCCTCAACCTGACACCACCCCCTCCACACTTTACTCCTTCCCTGAGCCTTTCTCCCATTTTGCTCTCGCAGATGCCCTGAGTCATGGCGGGGTCCGGTGCTGTGGCTGGATCCACCTTCACCTGGAGCTGTGAGAGCTGGGGGACAAGGAGGGAGCAGGGCTGTGCTGAGTGGAGACATGAGTGAGAACAAGCCCCTTCCCAATTTCTGAAGGAGGATGAAGCTAGGGCAGGGGATGGCTGAGCTCCTGCAAGGGATTCGTGAAGAGGAGGAGGACTGCAGGTACCCATGGTCAGGGAGAAATGCATAGAATCATAGAATGGTAGGGGTTAGAAGGGACCTCTGGAGGTCATGGAGTCCAGTCCCTCTGCCAAAGCAGGATCACCTAGGACAGGCCACACAGGAATGTATCTAGGTGGGTTTTGAAAGCGTCTAGAGAAGGAGATCCATCAGTGGCTCTCCTCTTTGTGTGAATGAGGCTCCAGAGCACAGAGGTTTTGAGCCGTGAGTTTGTGTTCTCACTAAACTCAGTGCTCGGTCATAGAGTAGCTGATAAAGGGCCACAAGGAATTACTTTTAACTTCAGGGCTCATTTGCCTCTCATCTCCCTTTATGAAGGGGGAGTAGTAGGTGCTGGATGCTCTGCTGAAGCTGGTAACTGGTTAGCTGTGCTCAATCAGCAGGTGACAGCACTCAGAAGAGGTGGCTGGTTTGTGAAATGTCATGTCTGCTCTGTGGCCTTGGATACTACTGCAAGAAGTACTGGGAGTCATAAAACCAGTTTGCTTGTGGTTTGTTCTTTTGGTTTGGTTTTTATTTTGTTTGTTTTGTTTGGTTCTTACACAGTTCCTGACACTATAGCGCCTGTAAGCCTTTCAGTTCTTGGTAGGTTTACTTTTGTAACACCAGTACCAGATAGTGAGGTACTATTTCCAGTGGAGAGCTATGACACAGGAAAACTAAGTGATGTGACCAAGCCTACAAAGGAAATCTGTTGCAAAGCAGGTACTTGGAAATTTTCCTGTGTCATTTGCTCACACTCAGGCCTCTTGGTCTTCATTTCCACGACGCTTTATGACTTATCCCTTCCTCATCTGTCATTTCCAATTGCCTTTAGAGAGGAAGTCTTCCACTTCCATCAGCCCATTACACCGTCTGGTGGAAGAAGAAAGCATCTTTTTATGTTGCTGTGCTTCTGCTGCTCCTCACACAATAGAGCCTTAGTCCGTGCTTGTCCACGAGAGCAATAAATTAAAAAAGCCAATTATTCAAAGTCTGATAGCCTTCTCCGTTCCATCATTTTTCATCTCATTAAGTTAATGAACTTGAGGTAGAAGATCTGAATAGAGTAGAAACCATTTAAGATGTACTGTCTGCCTTGAAAGCAAAATTTTATGTGAGTATGAAAAGCGGAGAAATAAATAGAGTGGGGGGAGGAGGCAGAAGAAGACCTAAAGATGAGAAGAAGTCTAGAAAGAAGTTGGCTTAGGGAAGATTGAGAGGAGAGGGGAGAAGTCTGAACCAAGCTTAGAGGTCAGTGTAAGGCTTGTCCAAAACCAAGGCAGAAAGAGGGAAAACTGAGGGAGAGGAGAGGAAGGACTCTGTGGGGAAGGAGAGGAGAAGGAGGGGGGCAATGCTACACCAGAAATGGGCCAGAAATTCTTGCATTCAAAACTGCTATTCAAATTGAGCTAGCAAAGGTGCAACAACTTCGGGAAGCTTCATGGAGGCACTTTAATCAGAGCGTAGTTCCAAGGCAGGGTTGGATTTGAGGTGGGAGGGCTCCTGCTGCAGTGCAGTGACACGAAGTGAAGTAGCCCCAGGCTAGGCTTCCAGAGGTACCTGATCTCACTATTTGGAAGTTAGTTTTGGTATTGTTTCAAATACTCTGCTTCTAGCCTGGGTGTTGCCCGCGCTTCACGCTGAAATCTTTTTTTTCCCAAGCGAGAGCTGTGATAACACGGAGGAAAGGGTGAAAGGGAAGGAGGTTTGGGTCTGACGAATGGTTGGCGTTACCAAAACACCCAAGGGCACCAGTGCTGGGTTCTGTCTGTGGACTTGGTTAGAAAGAGTCTCTCTCCTGAAAAGTCTGCGCTATAAATCCAGAGCGGGAGAGAAAGGGTGGGAAAGAGAGGAGCAGATTAATGCCACAGTTTGCTGACTTCTGTTCCTGCCATCGCCAGGCATACGGAACAGAAGTCAGGTCTCCCGTGCCTCCCGCTGGCTCCCTGCCTTGTGAGCCACACTGCTTTTCCCTTGGTCGGACTGATGTGCAAATTAAGATGTAAGGCAACTATCTCGACAGTTCTCTCCCACACTGGCTTTTTTTATTCTGTCTTCCTGAGGATTTATTCTCCCTTCCATAGCTTCGTTTCTTCTCTGCAGTGTATCGCTCATTAGACTACGATTAGGATTATTTGAATTTCACCTGTCAGTGTGCAACTGTCTGAAAGGAGTATTTGTAAAAGCCATTTGAAAAAAGCACAGCTAGGGAAGATAGAAATGGAAAGGACACAGTAAATGATCCAGCACAATCACAGTTCTGGCCCTCAAAGCATTTTTTTCCCCTCTTTATTTCAAAGCAGTTTAACAGCAACATCATGTAACTTCTGCTGCTTTCCATGAGCAGTTAACACTAGAGGATGAGGCATCTATTGCAATCACATTTTTTAAACAATTTTTTTTTATGAAACCTGCTTTTTCTCCTTTGGACCACTTTGATTGTTTGTCTTGATTAACAACCAGGATTAATGATAGAGGAAAGGAATGCCATCCTCGACGCGATGCTGTGCCTGCTGCCGGTAGCGAGGGGCAGTTTCAGAGCGACCACCCCGGGAAGCAGGCTGGCTCTCCACCAGCCTCTGCTAGAAGCCCGCCCCTGTCTTGAGGCATAAGGTTTGTCTTCCTGTAATTTATGGTGTATCAAGTGAAATTGTGGGTGGTGGCGGTATCGTTGTCCCTATCTAATTCATTCTGGAACCTTGTCAAGTTCACGGGCCGGATGATGATTATTCCCTTCAGATATGTGCAGCTATTATTGTAATGGGCTTTTACTGAGCAAAGCCGTGCTGTTAGTCTTTTCTTAGAAATTATTCTCTCGAGCCTCTTGGCACAGAGAACAGTTTAGAAAGCTTTCAAATAACACGTCTGCTGTCTCAGTTAAACAAGTCTAGCAATGTAATTGTTAAAATATCTCATTGTGATTCCTAAAGACGTACCTGGTCTTTGCTGCACCTGGTTCCTGCATTGTACCTTTACGCTCCCTGGTTTTGTTCGCTCCTTACTTTTGTCTACTCCAATGACAGATTTCTCTCATAAAATGAGATTGTAAACTTTATGGAACAAGAACTTTCATGCGTGCCGGTGAGCACATTAAGACTGACTTGCCAGCGCTCCTACTCAGCACAAAAGAACGATTCTTATATTTTGAGAATGGTTCCCTTGAGCTCGATCTTCTCTTTTTAGATTCTCCCCTACTTCTGTTTCTGAAGCAAACTGTTGGTTTTGCTGCTATCGTGGTGCTTCCAACCTGTTTTATGTGATTGTTGCCAGGCTCATGAAAACTAGTTTAAAGCACGTGGACGTAAAATTGTGAAACTTGCCAAAAGGAACTCTATTTTTTGTTGGCTTAACCAAGGGTACGGGGAATGTAAACCTAAAAAATGGTGGAGGAAAAAGTGGAAGAAAGCACTTTCTCCATCTGATCAATCTGAATGACATAAAAGGCAGTTATAGATATATTTAGTTATCTTACTAGGTCTATAAAATATTACTAGACCTGAATAACAGGACAGTTTGAGGATCAAAATGGTAGTTTTCTACTGTCTTTTCCATGCTTGAAAGCAGTTTACAGTAAGTGATACAAACTGCGTAGTAGCAGTAAATCTCCAACATCGATATATGCTGAGGTCAGTAACATTTTTGTACAAAATACTTATTATTACACTATCAGAGTCTGATCTAGATATAAGACATACACAGCAGCCATTACTGCAGTGCAAAGGTAAATTGTTGTGACCTGTCTTTGCTGTTCTGACTCAGGAGCTGACATTTCAGGAGGGGAAATTTGTTGTCCGGTGAATTGTGGTTGTTCTTATTCAGATCCGGTGATACAGTATTAGCAATTGTTGTGTAAATGGGAGAAGTGTTAATTAATAGTAATTTTTTTGACTTATTAGTGGGAAGGATTCCTTCTTGTGTTTTATGAATCAAAGGCAACTCAGCTGTAATTTTTTTAATTTTCAGGTCTTCTTGGAAAAAAAGTGCCTGTACTTCAGAGCTGAATAAGGACATGAGGAGTAAAAGGACCTGGGATCTCACTGGTCAGAATGAAACAGATGTTGAAAGATTTTTCAAATCTCTTGTTAGTAGTGCTCTGTGACTACGGTGAGTATTAGAGCTATTAAGGGAGAACTTTGAGATGTGTATCCATGAGTTGGTTTTGGATGGTGCTCTTTCCAGGTGATCTGTTGAAATCGCATGCCACAGAAGCCACCACTGATATGCACAGAATATAGTCTAGATCTTATGCAATATTTAGGTGGAAAATGCAACTTGCATAAACTGCCCCTTTCCTGCTGTAAATTTGCTCAGAGATAGACAAGATAAATGAACAGATTTCCATGGGCGTCGTTGAGGGACTGGCTGTATTAGAAGCAGTGACTGGAGCTCTGCTCCTTGTAAGACTCATATTTCATAATAAATAATGAACATCATGGAAGATAGGCCTATTTTAGGTATCCATACCAGGATGGGATGGTGGAACTGCGCCATACAACTACCTGTTTCTCTCCATTAACTATAAAAGGAACCTATAGCGGTTGACTGAGACGTAAACATTTACAGTACAGGCAACATGCTATGATTGAGTGAGCCCCCATCTGATGGATCTAAGCTGCCACATAGAGAACTTTTGGGAATGGAACTGTTCTTTCCTTTGACTGTGTAAGAAGCGAAAGGACGATAGTCATACTCATTCGGTTTTAGTTGTGTAAAATTTGGCAGCTCGTCCGAGGCAATCAATCTTGTTTGAGTAGTCCCTGCACAAATCAACACATTTTGAAAGCAGTTCCAAGCCATTTGCAATCTGAGATGTGTGGAAGGAAAATACACCTCCTTCTCACCATCACCTGCCAAGGCGGGAGGTTAGACACCTTAAGGTCAAGTTAGACAGCTATAAGATATCTACAAGCTGAGGGGCATCCTATGTATCATGTCTTACCTTTTCCAAGAATGTACAAAGTAGGAAGAAGATTTGCAAAGGTAGTTGATTCCTTGTTGCACAGCGAATTGGAAATTTTGAAAACGGGACTCCTAATTCTTAAATAATACATATGTTTTTGAAAATTACATTCCTAATGTAAAAGCAGATGTTGTTCTGACAGCTGCAGTACATTGTCAAACTGTGCTAAAGGATTAAGCCAGGCACCGGTGAAATGTCTATAGCATGGAAAAATATGGAAAAAAGGATTGTTTAGTCCCTGCGTATGGAATAAGCTGTGGTAGCAGCAGTTCACACACCAAACAGCTGAAGATGTCTTACACAGGAGAGAAATGAACCAAAAACCTGTGCAGTTTGCTCTCCTTATATGAATGAGAAAAATCTGATTATAGGTAAGTATACTAAGTCTGCTCACTTACACATGCCTTTGTGCTTGCTTCATCTCCGTTCTAGAACAAGGGATCACTGGAAGGTGTAAAGAACCTAGAATTGCCATCTTTTAGATGAACTTAATTCCAGTAGAAGTGGAGATACTTGTCTATGGCTTTTAGAAGTATTTCTTCTTTTAATCGGACAAACTTAACTAGCCAAGTTAGGAACACTGCACTGAGTAGGGAACACAACAAAGGCAAATAAATCCAGTTAACCCAAGAAGTGAGGTGAATGATGCAGTATCCACTGGTTCTTGGTGAGCCAGTCCTGTAGGCGTTCACAACTAGTTGACTCAGAGGTAAAAGCTATTATTCCTGAACTTTATAGAGTATGGCACAGTAAGTAATTATAAGGTGCAGTTAAAGAGATAAATCTCTCCTGCAAACTTTAGGTGCATCATCTTTTGCCTTATTCCCAGTTAAAGGGTAGTCCATGCTTCAGAAAGTGTCTTCCAGTTCTGTCTATACCTATCTTTGAGTGTCACGTGTGTACGTAGTTTTTAGATAACTATTTCATTCATATACTTCTCTGTTTCAGACCAAGCTTATTTTTCAAATGATCCAGTAGGCTCTGGAAAATTACTGTAATGCTAAAAAAGGCCCTAACATACAACAAAACATTATTCTAATTTCATATCAGTTTTTCTGATGTTTGTTCTTCTTAGCTCTGTGGTACTGGTGGCTGGCAAGCCAACAGCAGAACCCAAGTTGGCTTAAACGCAGTTAAAACCAAATAAATATCAGGACAGCACCCTCAAATAATTCTTCTCACTCTTCAGTGAAAACACGGATTTTCCTTTTGATCTTTCTAACAGTGAGTTGTTGCATAGCCTCCTCTGGCAGGTTGTTGGCTCCACAGCCAGGCTCCATTCACTGGGGCACCATTGTAATGACAACCGAAAAATATACAAATGCGTTGAAAGCCGCCCCTGACTGGCTGTCCAAACAACTGGGACCAAGTTTTGGCATGTGACACAGCCATGGGTATGCAGAAGGCTGGAGGGCAGCTGAGGGAACTTGTAGTGCAAGCTGACAGTTTCTGACCGGTGCCTTCTGGAGCATCGTAAAAAAACCTGCAATGTGGGCTGTTCTGGAGTGCAAAGTTCTTGTGTTATTAAGCAAAGAAGGGGAGAAGGTGCTGTGAACGGGGGCGCACCAGCTGGAGCTATGCGGTGCTGTTAACAGCATCCTCCAGTAACGCTCGCTTTCCACACTTCCCAAGTCATCTGCATTAGGGATGAAGGGAGCTCCGCAGCAGTCCCCTGGCCTCTCTCCAGTCCTCCCACACACACACATACACAGTGGTGTTGCTGCTTCCCATCTGAGCCATGCCAAATAAAAAAAAAAAAAAGTAGTGCTAGAGAGTCAAGGCAGTTGTAAAAGAGAACGAGGACTGTCGAGCAGTAGGTACAAACATCGATGTTTTTCATTGCTATCACTTTAATGGTTTTGCTGTAAGTTTAAAGCTTGACGCTGAAATTTTTCACGCTGGATTTTTGCCATGGTCTGATTTCTTTTTCCCTTAGAATGTTTCGTCTAAGTTGTACTCAGCCGATTCCTTTGTAGAGAAATGTATCATTTTGCTCACGTTCAAAGAGACAAAACCCCAGCAACTCGCACCCATTTCGCTGGGAAAGTCTTAACACAGCTGTGGGAGCTTCATATGTTAGGGTGCTGATGGTAGCCTGGGATATGCTTTCTGCTGTCCTTAGGAAGATTTGCCCAGACTTGGTCTAGAGCTAAGTCCTTGCAGAGGAGTTAGTGATGAAGTTCTCTGAAGGGTTGAGTGTGCCCCAATTCCTGCTGGCTCCTCTTGGCAAAACTGTATGTGCTCCAGCCTAGGGCAGTACAGTTCCCCCACGTTTCTAATGCTGGGCACCAGAGTCACTTGTCCTGTGCTCTCTGCTGTCAGGCAGTGATCAAGAAAGGTGGGAACTTGCTGGAGTTAATTGCAAGCCCAAGGAATTTCTAATGCATTAATAAACTATAGCAAGAGCACAATAGAAGAATCCATGGGGGAAATGAATAATTCTGTGTTATCAGGATGGATTTTGGATGGTGTGCAGTCAATAATACATGGGACCACCCATGGAAAAATGAGAACAAAAGAGCCCTCTTGGTAACAAGCACCATCCATCTGCCAAATGAAGCAGTGTCTTGTGGAAATGCTAATCGAAGGCTGAAATACAGTACATATATGTAAGAGCATATGCATGATTTATATGTGTAAGGCTGTGCATGCCACCTTCATTTGGACTTTATGGATGTGGTTGGAGCTGGTTATTTTAAGCTGGTATTATAGCTGGTGGAGAATAATAGGCTCTTCTAGTGCACACTGCACCTCACTCTGATGTAAATGGCTATAGCTGGTCAGATGAATTTCTTCCTGAAAATTTTTCCTGCTAACAAGGAAGTGAATCCAAGGTGACTAACTCAAATTGAAGCTCGGAGTGGTAGGTGCCTGATATTATGTGAGATGAATCCTGCTACTCCTGACTGCCGAGTGCTTGCCTTGGCAGTGGCCGTGTTTTTCCAGCAAAGCTTTCTTTGAGGTCATCTTAAGACATGTGTAACAGATTTAACAAGTCAAAGTATTGTTAGTTGATACTACTTATGAAAGGATTGCTTTAACTGAAGTTTTATACTTCCATAGCACCTTCCATCCAATTCTCAGAAGCCTTTTCCCAGACAATTAATTAAATAAGGATGTCTCACAGCACATTCTGTATCTGGAGTAGCTGTATGCAGTTCTCATTTTTTCAGATAACCTTTCTATGTCTGAAATCCTTAAGGTTCAAGCGACGTGGAAAAGCTAGCTGAGCTGAGAATGGAAATGTGATCTTCCCAATCCATTGCTTTGGATGTATCATCTATCCCCACTAGTTACAGCACGTCTCAGGATAATTTGGCAACTTGCACAAACACGGCTGTGCAAGAAGTGCATTTAAAAAGACTGCGCCATTTATAATGAAATGATGTCATTTAGACATGTTGCACCACATCTGATACAAGAAAAGTGCTGCAGTCACCATCACTGTTATTTTCAGCTCTTTCACTCAAGTGTCTCTGCGATGCAAATGAGCAAAATGAAAGATTCATAAGACAGAGCAGGAGAAGAGGCTTCAAAAAGCATCATGCAGACTTCCTATTTTGTTTAATTTGGGGGACATTTTTCATGTTTCTGTGTTAAGAAACTGCTGTTCTTTTTTGCTAAATTATAGCTCAAGTAAGTGGCACCACAACTGGCTGCTGTGCAGTGGACTTTAAGACTCTGTAAGTGAAAGAATTTGAGAAGTTTGAGAATCTATGCTGATAAATAAAGTTTTGTGTGAATCTTTTGAGTTGTTTCAGGGGTTTTTTTAAACCTTAATTTTAACCTTCCTCAACATGTTACTGCAGTGGACTTTGAGCTGCTTCTAGACTATGTTCCTGTGCAAAGGAGAGGTGCTGGGCTTTATTTCATAGCTAGGATTCTTTTTGTTTTTTTTTTTGTTGTTTTTTTTTTCCTGTGAACTGATTCACTTGACAAAGTTTGAGAACCACTTCTTAAATATCCACTTTATACATCTTTATTTTCTTCCATAAGGTAGATAAACAATCAGTTATCTCTTTGGTTATTCATTCTGTTGTGAAACTGTTTTCCTTTCAGTTCTCGGTGAAGCGGAGTATCTCCTGGTGGAGCACCCAGGTCATGTAGCCTTCAGCAATGACACAATATCTGTGGAATATCAGTACTATAGTGGTGGTAACATGACAGCAGAGCATCTGTCCATTCTGTTACTGGATGCCAGCACCAACGAGATAATTGCAAGAAAACAGCTTCCAGCAAATCAGTCTCAGGGGAGGGTAGAGTTTGAGTGTTTCCATTTTAAGAGTGCCGGGGACTTCTTATTCAGAATGGTCCCTCTCAGCGATAACGGCAGTGCCGCCCAGTGGAACAGAAGCAGCGTGCCCACCCTCCATGTCCAATGGCCTGTCTTTCACATGGATTTGAACAAGAGCTCCGAGGTACTTGGGAGCTCCCTTCGTGTTGGACTCTTTACAAATGAGCGGTTGTGTGCCGTGAACAAGACAGTGGTTTCACTGGATGCAGTATTCACCAGCACCCTTTATGAATTAGGAAGAATAAGCTCTGATGAGACTCTGGGCATTAGAACCAGCAAAGGAATCCCTCTCTCTAGGTCCCAGTGGGTGGAGTTTGATTGCCCACCTATTGGCCAAGCAACATACATCACCGTGTTACTGAAATCATTAGAAACGCATTCCGTCATTGCCTCCATAGGACCCATAGATCTCCTCCACAAGTTTGGATACAGACTGGTCGTGGCACCAGAAGCAACATGCAAAACTTTGGTTCAGGTCTTCGTGGTCTCTCCACCGTGCGCTTCTGTCAGCGGAAAAATTGTCGTCTATAAAGAGGCTCCCAAGCATCCTAGTCAAAGAACAACCTGGCTGTATGAAAACGCCCTTCACCCAGGAGACAACAAGACAGAATTTAACTGCACTTTGTTTGATGTGGGGAAAAACAAATACTGCTTTGACCTCTTTAATTTCTCAAACCGAAGCCACTTCCCAACGCGAGTTAAGGAATGTGTGATGATCCAAAGGAATATGGGTTTGTACTGATGTTTATCCTCTTTTTGCCAAAATCGTTGCACTTCCCAGCCAACGTGGGTAGTGATAAATAAGTTTGATTTTGGTGTCCCTTACTGAATAGCTACTTTTTGAGTCTCCTACACGAGACTAAATTGTTGTAATGTCATACGCAGATGGGAACAAGAAGGAGTAAACTGTTATGTGGAGGTGTACACAAGGACATTCGGTAACAAATGCCACTGGGGTAACTTAAAACTGTGATACGTTGACACTGAGTACCAAACAGAACTGTTTGGGGCATTCTGAATGATGCTTTCCTCCAGGTAAAACTGAAACTTGGCCCTTTCAGTAAGGTAGATCTGCAGTAGATCTTACTGCAGTGGATCTGGCCCATTGGAGACACTGCAGGTAGGATTAATCTTAACCTACATCTAAATGTCTAAAAGCCAGAGCTCCAGCATGAAGTAGTTGTTTAGCTTTTTAGTTCGGAGAGCCAGGCCATCTCACAAGGGTGATTCATGGGCTGAATTCCCACCTGAGTGTCTTTTTTTTCTAGCCCGTCTGCTGTGGAGTTGTGTGTATCTACAGGTAGGACTGTAATTTTGGTGGGATCAATCAGGATTTGGCTATAACAAATGACACTGTTGTGTCACTTAGACAGCTTGCGAATTTTTCAAGCAGGCTTTCAAGATTTGTCTCTGCTGCTTAAAACAAACCAGGGTGCGTTTTCTGACCCATGAGGCAGATCATGGGTCACATTCATAAAGCTAAACTTTTCCTCCCTGTAGAGATTGGAATCATACAAACTGCCAGCTAGGACAGTCTGTGGTCTGCATAGTCCTTCGGGCTGTGACCAGGCATGGTCTGGGAGAGTCTTGGTTGGCAGAAGCCAAAACCAGGTCCAGGAGTATGAATGATCATGACTAAGGAGTGATCATAGTTAAATATGATCACAAGACAGAGCTTGAGCCCGTTCCTCAGCCCTGTTTAAGGAATATCTATACATTCTATTATGCAGCTGTAGCGTCAGAGGAGCCAGTCCATGGTTTGGCTAAATCACTATAGCATGGCTGGGGAAGCAGATAAACCAAATGTCCTTCTCATGCCTTGCTTGTGGAAGGCAACCACAGTGAGAGCTGGGCTGTACGTGTGTGAGGAGATGAGGGTTGAGTTAGGTTGTGTTGCCTAGACCCTGAAACGGAAAAGTAAATGTTCTTATTTGGAGCAGGCTTGTGTCTATAGGTAATGAATTAATGTTTTCCATCTGCGCACTTCAGAGTTTGGGTTGAAGGGTTTGAGATGTGCACCATTTTCTGCACCTCCCCACCCTGTTCTCCCTGAAAAGGAAGTGCAGGAACTTGAGCCAGAAAAGGGTCATTGTGTTTCATGGGCAGTTATCTGAGCAGGACCATCAGGAGACCAGGAGTGCAAGACATGTTTCATAGCACACAGTCCAGACACAGCCTAGCTTAATTAGGTTCCTAGTATCTTGTGGTCTTTGTACTATTTCATAAATTCTAGAACTGTTAGCTGTTTAATTAACACTATATACTGAAAATGACCTCTATTTTCACCACATGCCAAACTCAGTACGTAGTTCTTCCCTTCATCTTAACTTCCTATCTGCATTCTCTGTTGGCACTCTCACTCTTCCTTTGGCTTAAGAACATCTATCTAAAAATGAAAGCGTATTGTTTTCTTAATGGAGATAATTCTCAAGGAAAAAGGAAGAGAGAATTCTATTTCTTTCTCTGTGCTTGGGTGGTACGTTACATTGATACGATCTAGATAATTGCCCCGAGAAAGGAATACCTAGGATATGACATAGATATACTTCTGTGCTCAATATTGGACTGTTTTAATTGACAAGATCCACCTTAAGCAATGACTTCTTGAGATCTGCTTTGTTTTCTTGGATTCCCCGATAGCACCGTCCTTACAACAGCAGTCGAAAGAATCAGGCTACGCCTGCAAAGAACCGGAGTTAAGTCAATAGCTGCCAAGTTAGAAGTGTCAAATCTACAAAGCCGATGAAAGCGAAACCACACCGCATAGCCGTAAATAAAATGTCAGCCTGAAATTAATTAGACTGCAGCACATCTGACTTCGTGCCTCTATCCGCACGACTTCAAAGCCTGCAGGCAGCGTTTGGAAGGAGCAGGGCGCGCTGGGAGGGGCACGGCAGCCTGAAGCCTCGACGGGCACAGCGACCTTGACTGCCTGCGATGGCCGTCCACCTCCCAGCTGCTTCAGAAAGCCCTCTCCTGAGCTCTCTCCCTCAGGGCACTGCGAGATGGGGCACCTAGATCCGGACCCCTCGGGTAGAACATGTGGCTGCTGCATAACAGTCGCCTCTCCTCAAGTCGCTTATTTTCTGCTTTGGACTTCCTGAACTAACTCAGTTTAAGGCAAGGAGAGGTGATAAATCCTCTAGTTTGGGCTCCTGTGCAGCTTGGGCCATCCCTTTTCATCCAGTTACCTTGGTGTTAATTCCCACAGCCAGCTAGTCTTTGCATTCCGCTGCCACTTATCCTTCAAAGAGTTACCCAGTCTTTTGTGGAAGGCACCACAAAAGAAAGACCTTTCTGGTAATTTTGCTCAGTGCTGTGCTCTGATTGTTGGGAGCTTTTTTATTTAAAAAGGGAAGCTCTGTGTTTCAGAACTAAGGCTCATCTAGCTTCATGCTCTAGTGACTGGCTCTTGCTACACTGCTGTCTGTTAGGAGACAGCTGTTTCCTGTCCACTCTCTCCCCTCTGTGAAGGCATTTGCACATCCAGATCATCTCAATGTTCTTTTTAATAAACTGAAAAAAAACCCCTTTAATTGGAAGGCATTTTCTTCAAGATTTAATTAATTTTCTGTCTTTCTTTGGCTCCTTTGTCATCATTTTAAACACTCCTTTTTGACAACTGGAGTTCCAGCTTTGGGTATTGTCTTCATTGATGCTGCCTGAGCAGTAGCACTCTCCGTACCCCTTACCTCTGCTATCATCCCAGTGATTGCATTAACTAATTTTGCTATAACTTTTATCCCGTAAACTCCTCTTGAGCTGTTTTTGTGTAGTCTACCATCCTGCAGGTACAATTTGTATTCTTTCTTTCTACTCTTTGAATTTTGCTGATTTATGATCTCCTGTGCTTGAGTTATCCCACATTGCTTCATACAATGGCCCTGTTTACTTAGGTCATCACAGGAGTGACATATTTCCTCAGTAATGTTTCTGTATTTATTTTCATGTGAAATGAGCAAGCATTGTACGGCACTGAGCCTTATGCACATCTTTTTGGAATCTCTCAGAATTCATTCCCACTTGGTGATGGTTTACTGTTGATAATTGCCTATCAGATCTGTCACTCAGCCAGTTCTTACTTCATTTAGCATATGCTCTATTATTATGAAGCAGAGATACTGTCTTGTAAAAGATCAAAGTTCCTAAATCGTTAACATTATCTTCACCCAAACCACAGAGGATAAGATAAAAGAAGATTATTTTGCCACACCCGTTTTTCATGGATGAGGCATCAGTTATATTCCTGACCCTTTGTCCCTTATCCTGCTCTTTACTCCTCATCCCGGCCAAGTTTAGTAGAGCCTGTGAAACAGGAATCTGGCCCGTGCCTGGAGTAGGAAGGAGAAGGCTCCCAGTGGCCCTGAGTCTGCCAGGGCAGCAGCTCCAGAATGAGCTTGTGCTATCTAAGCCTGTGAAAGTATCTGTTAAAGGTGGGGAATACATCTGTGAATGTGAACCAGCACTTGTGCAGCTTTCTGTAGACTCCAACTGGAGAACCTGTGAAAACATAACAGTAAGATGTGAGTCACTTCATTCATCTCAGTAGGCTGTTAATTGTTTCACACAGGTGAGTTAAGGAGAGAAAAGCAGCTAGTTTTCCCTGTGTTTGACCAGATTATTCACATCTGAGGAAGATGATCTGAGTTTCTTTACCCAGCAGCCAGATGCAGTGCAGGCTTGTTCTTATCAACCCTCTATCCTATATCTTTTCAACACTTGGCACAACTGGGATTTAAGTATCCCCAGCAGTGAGACTTCTGCACTCCTTAGAGGGATGTCCTATGTCCTAGCCTGTATCCTACTTGAAACATTCAGGATAAGACTGGTAAAATTAACCAGCGATACTACAGCATAGAAACAGGCATATTTTCTTCATATTTCTGGTGTTAACTTTCTTTTTACAGTTCTTAGTTATACTC
The DNA here is from genome assembly GCA_013396935.1 of Baryphthengus martii. Lineage (NCBI taxonomy): Eukaryota > Metazoa > Chordata > Aves > Coraciiformes > Momotidae > Baryphthengus > Baryphthengus martii. The sequence goes on along the minus strand of VWZK01020638.1, from coordinate 31,540 downwards.
TGGAGACCAGTTTAAACTTCAATGTGACTCCCAGTGAAGTCTCTTGCACTTGTGACTTTTGCAAACTGTCACAAAAAAAAAAAGCTATCAGGAGGTAATCAGGGCATAAGAAGTGCAATTGCCAGCAAAGGGAAAAAGGAAGGTGGGAGAAGGGAAAAGTGGTCAGTAAGGGAGGAGAGGAGAAAGTGGAGTATCTGGGGGTCAGGCAGAGATACACAACTGCTTTCAAATTCTTGCTCCTTGACTCAAGACTCTATGAATCAGACCTACCTATTATCTGTAGGAAAATCTGGGAGCCAATTAGCCGTATTGCCTGAATCTGTACCTGGCTCGTACGCATTTATTTAGAAATGGGTGTGTGCAGAGGATCTGGGTATGCTGGGGGTGGTTCGTACCCCATCCACTTCTCCTGTTTCAGGGGATGCTTCATCTCTACACTCCCAGCATTTCAGGAATAAATTGGGTGTTACAGATTCCCTGGCGTAGCTCTTAGTTTCTGAAAAAAATTGTTAGGCTCTGCCTCTGTGATTCTTAATGATACCTGTTTGTGGGGAAAAAACCTGTAATTTGCCAGGGCAGAGTCTAGGTTTTCTTCCTTTAAAGGGATCCTCGTCCTTTTGTTGTCTGAATTAGTGACATGTTGGAGCATGCCACCACTTGAGTGCACCCAGGCTTTATTTCCATAGCAATAGTGAAACATGGGTGAGAAGGGTGTTTTCTCAGGTCTTACCCAAACACCGTTACGATGTGTGTACACCCAATCTCAGGACCTAAAAACTGATCTCAACTTCCACAAACACCCTGCAACCTCCCAGGCTAATGTAGACCTTTACAGGACGTTATAAATAATTAGTGATTTTGTCCTGTGTCACTGGTCTCGTTGAAGTGCTTGGGTCAGGCCAATTCCAGGCACAATTACAAACCTAGAAGGACTTGGGAGTGTTGACTGACGGCGCAACATGAGCTGGCAGTGTGCTCATGCAGCCCAGAAGGCCAGCCGTATCCTAGGGTGCATCAAGAGGAGTGTGGCCAGCAGATCCAGAGAGGTGATTCTCCCCCTTTACTCTGCTCTTGCGAGACCCCACCTCGAATACCGCGTCCGGTTCTGATGTCTCTGTCATAAGAGGGGCATAGATTTGTTGGAATGAGTCCAGAGGAGGGCCACAAAGATGATCCAGGGGCTGGAGTACCGCTGCTGTGAGGAGAGGCTGAGGGAACTGGGATTGTTCAGCCTGAAGAGGAGAAGACTCCAGAGGGACCTTACAGCTGCCTTCCAATACCTGAACGGAACGTACAGGAAGGCTGGGGAGGGACTTTTCACAAGAATATCCAGCAACAGGGCAAGGGGAAGTGGTTTTAAAGTGAAGGCGAATAGGTTTAGACTGGATCTTAGGAAGAAGCTCTTCAGTACACAGGTGGCAAGACTCCGGAACAGATCGCCCAGAGAAATTTTGGATGTCTCCTCCCTGGAGGTGTTCAAAGCCAGGTTGGATGAGACCTTGAGCAACCTGGTCTAGTTGAGACGTGTCCCTGCCCATGGCTGGGAGGTTGGATTAGATGATCGCGAAGGTCCTTTCCAACCTAAGCCATTCTATCATTCCTGTATCACTGGTCTTGTTGAAGTGCTTGGGACTGTCCCGTGCATCAGGCTGGAAGGATGATGCTGAGCATCCCTTGGCTGACTGCGCCATCAGAGAGCCGTGCCTGCTCCACGTCTTACGAACGCAGAAATTTGAGGGGAGATATTTATGCAGAGCGACAATTAACACAGTTAATTGCATTTATCTTTCATGTCGGCAGATCTGCCAACTGTCAGCTATTTCAAACTAACTCATCAGTTAGATGGCTTCACGTTGTTAATTGATTCCTCAATCGCATGTGAAAAAATTCACACTTATTAGAGCTAGTTTGCAGTGCGCACCTTCTGGTTTTTCCCCTGGCGCTTTGGTTCTGTTTGTCTTAAATGGAGGTTAATCATTTCATTTCCTTGGGGGAGAATAAACTCTGCTTCATTTTCTTTTACGTTCTGGTAATTGCAGGAGGTTGCAGAGCAAGTTGCGGGAGTTTAAATCTCCCGTCTTTCATGGGAGCTGGAGCATTTCCCGCTCTCCTGCCGCTTAAGGCGCATGTTCTTAGCCCCAAAGCTATGGATGCCAAGTGTTTTCGCTAAGGAACTCTGTGCCCTCAGCTGAAGCCAAAGTCAGTGAAAAGTGCCCCGGAGCAATGGGCACATCTTAGGTTTGACGTCAAAGTTAGATTACTCATCCTTAATGTTCTTGTACGTTGAAGCCCACAGGCACCAATGCAAAGGCTGCTGAGCACCCTCCGCTATCACCAGCCCTAGCACTGGAGGCAGTCAGAGCCTATCTAGGTCTGGATCAATATCTGACAGTAATTAACAGAAGTTTAAATGAGCAGGGAATGTGGAGAGAGGAAAATGAGCTAGCTCGCACACTGGATATTACGGCAGGGACTCACCAAGCTGCTCACATAAAGTAGTTTGTGAGGAGGTGGGTGCTTTTCCAGTCAGCCCACCTCCCTTTGCCACTGCTGGAGTCTTTCATGATACTAATATGAAGAAAAGTGTCGTGAGATCCCCAAATACTGTGATACCATGAAGTCTTTTGGAGGAGGGATCAGTGAGCCCTTGACTGACAATTGGTTATGGCCATTTTTTGTTGCTGCTCTCGCTACTATCTCTGCTCGCTAGCTAGTGTGATTTTGCCACTGTCCAGGGTGTATACCTTTGAGGGACTCCTTACCCCAACAAAGTACCTCAGTTCCCCCCTCCTTGGCATCCTGTGACTCCCTTTCCTCCTGACACCACACGCCACCCGGTCTCGCTCCATTTCACTCTTGACTGGGAACGGGTGTGGCTGCAGACTGGAGGAGTGTGAAAGTTCAGCCTGCCTCTAGGTTCCTCTCCCCTGCTGTAGCAGCTCTCCAGCTTCAGAAAGGTGAAAGCAGAGAGAAGCACAAAGAAAGCCTGGGATTGCAGATATGGCTGGAATGGGCTGTCCAGAGAGGTTGTGGAGTCTCCTTCTTTGGAGACGTTCAAAACCCGCCTGGATGCGTTCCTGTGTGACCTACTCTAGGTTCCTGCTCTGGCAGGGGGGTTGGACTAGATGATCCTTTGAGGTCCCTTCCAACCCCTAACATTCTGTGATTCTGTGTAATATTGTGATAGAGTCTATGACAAATAGCTAGGGAGGTCACTTGGTGTTGTGGGGGCTTAAAACTGCTGCACCACCAGGGTGTCTCAACATGCCCATCTCCTGTTGTGAGGCAAGGCTGATGTGCTGGAAGACATGTGGGTCTGTGCCCACAAATGCTTTACAGCCTTGGCTGGCAGCACAGGGGTAAGCTCAGAAGCCCCAGGCCCCATCCTGCATCTCCGCCCAGGAGAGCAGCCCCACTGGTTCCTGCTGCGCTGCTCCCATTAACGTTATTCATACTGGCGTGCTCACCAAAAATTGTACGACCCAAAGCAGTTAGAATTTCATCTTTATTAAAAGACAGCTGTATTTGTTAGAGACTTTAAAAAGTAATAGCACGCTATGAACAATACAGGAACCAATATAACATGAAATCGTAAAGCCATTTCTACTCCTGCTACACCCTCTAGTTCTTTGACGTCATAACTTGGTCAGTGGTCAGGTAGCAGCAAAGCAACTGTGTAATAAAATTAAAGATCGGGACCTGTGTTGGCAGTAGCAACACCATCAATTATTTAAAAGAGCAAACTTTAACAAACCTAATCTACGTGGTTTTTTTTTCTTTTTGAATTTAGCTGATTTTCTACTTTGCGAGCAACAAAATGGAATTAAGTGATCTATTGTTTTTCTTCCTGGCATGTTTTAAAACCTGGCCTCTCGAGTCAACTGACCCATGGGAGTCTCCCCAGAGTTTTTGGTCATTAAGATTGCACCTGGGCTCCTGCACTAGTTTGGAATTTCAAGTTGTGGTCCTGCTTCGGTGTCACAGCTGTCAGATATAGGCAGGAGCAGTCCCTTTTTCTCTCTGGGCTCTCACTGCTGTAAAGTTTGCTTGTTGAATGCTGGGTGAGGATGTTGTCTAAGCACAAGAGGATTTTCATTACCTAATAAAAAATTGCGGTGTTTGAGGTAGCATTAGAACCTGAGTCTGCCTCCACTTAAAATAAATAAATGAACTTGCAAAATTTCATCTTGAGTTAGTTGCTAAACCATGAGCAATAAAGCAATAGGGATCTGTAAGCTGTCAGATGAATGAATCAATAACATGTTGGTGTGCTGAGAAGATAATGAAGAGAAAAACCAATATTGCCGTTTCATTAGGCCTCGTAGGCTTATCCTCCTGTCACAATCATATAAATCAAGAGTAACTACACTTAAGTCAATCAAGTTATCCTGCTGTAAATGTACTGTTTGTCAGGCAGGAATTGGATTAACATATAAATTATGAATCCATTCCAAAGATTTGTGGATTAATTTCCATTTGCTGCTGTTGCAGGCAGGTCCTACCAGCCTCGGTCAACTGACGTTTCTATCACTGGCTGGCATTGAAGTGAAAAAAGGAAAGAAAAAAAAAAAAAAAGAAAGTGAGAGTGTTGCCTCAGGCTCTGATGGGAACAAGAACAGGTCCCTGAATGCTGCTTGCTCTTTTGGGGTTGTCCTTTGCATTGTTTAGTTATTTATTGTTGACTTTCTTAAATAAGAGAAGACGATTGTCTCTGTCTTTAAAGGTAAGGAGACAGATGCATTTCTCATTGCTGTGAGCTTCTGTATTTGCAGAAACGTGGAGCCTGTGGCAGCCCTGGAGCCCCTGCAGTGTCACCTGTGGGGACGGTGTCCGGGAGCGCTTCCGAGAGTGCCTCACCTCATCGGCAAGACCCGGCTGCGCTGGATCACTGAGGGAGACTTCCTTGTGTTCACTGGAGGAGTGTTCGTGTATGTAGCTCTGCTTTTCTCTTCCCCCTGCTCGTGTGTCTTCCTTGCCAAAAGCAAAGGGCTTGTTATTAGAAGGGCTTTGTAAAATGGAAGCATCTGATCTCTCCTTCAGTCATGTTGATTTTGGAGGAGTGTCGCATTCCTATGGTTGATGGAGTAGAGCAGGAGCCTACCTGTGTTTGCGGGAGACGTGGAGATAGGCCTCCAAGGCTTAAGGAGATTCTGCTTGCTATAAGTGCCATAGAAGGGGTTCAATATCTTCAGCATGGCTAGGGACTGGAGAAGGGCTGAAAAGAGACATCTTGGGGCTAGCAGAACATGTTCAGTACCAAAGGCCAAAGACTCCAGCAGTGGAAACCTATTAAAAAAGTGAAAACCTGTTGTTAAAAGAGAGCTAGTTCCAGCTCAGACCCAAGACAGTGATTTAACAGGGTGATGGTGGGTGGTTTGTGTAAAACTTTTGCTTCTTGCAAGCTCCCTGCTGAAAAGGAGAGCGCTGGTGCCAAGGGGCCGTGGAGGTCCATCTGCTCAGAAACTGGCTGATCTACAAGCTTCAGCGCCTTCGTGTCCCACAAGTACCACAAGCGATGGGGAAGGGAAGGTGCCCAGGGACAGTGCAGATTCCTAGGCTCTCAGGCTATAATTTAGCAGATATTTTAAGCTATTACAAAGTGAGCAATACCTTACCCCTGGCTTTAGCTGCTTCCATGAACTTCCTTGTGCTGGTGAAGTTAAAGTGTGGAGAACTGGAATGGAGCCAGCTAAAATATGGACAGTTTGTGGATGTGAGGAAGTTGTTTATCGCAGGGCCATTGCGATGCTTCTGCCACTGAAAAGGGAGGGACAGCAGATGGGCGAGAATGTGTAGCTGGAGCAGGAAGAGGGCAGGACTAGGTTTGTAATTTCAAGGTGTTTGCTGAATGAAAGGTTCACAAATACACAGGCAGGGCTGAAGTGTATCTGTAAGCACTATAAGAAATGGGTTGATATTGAACAAAATCATAGAATCATAGACTCTATCTAGGTCAGGAAGGGAAAATATTAAAAAACGTGTTCTGTCAAGCCAAGTATTGCATTTTGTCAATGTTTGTGCAGCACTTGGGATGTTTTAGCAGTATGTTGTTAAGGGGTCTGATGTTTTTAAGGACTGGGAAGTGCTGGCCCTGTGGGTTTGCCTATTTCATAAAGCTGTGACTCTAAGTGGAGAGGAGTAAGTCAGATGTTTAGGAGCCCAACTTAAAGCTAATGCCCTGCTCTAGGCCTAATTGTCTTCTCTATGCCAAACTCTGTCAGACTGCTGCGGTCAGTGATGTCACCAGCAAAAGACAGTGGAGTGGTTGTTTTTTTGAAGCTGATGCTGAGCTGTGCTATTCCATACCTCCTGTTACCTGCTGGAGGGGTGTTTCTGTAAGCACAGTGTTCGGCTTGACTCCTTCCCTGCCAGATTCACCCCACTTCTCTGGAGCTCGGAGAGCAGTCCTGATGCACAGAGCTTCCCAGAGTGGGATCTGTGAGTGCCGAGCATGTGCTGGACCCATGATTTGGGCGTGCGCCTTGTTTACACACACAAGTGACAGGTCTCTCTGGTACTTCTTGGAGGTGTCACTCTTTCCATGCAGGTGTGCAATTGTATGAGGCTTGTGGTGGTTTCCAGAAAGGTCAGCAGTCCTGTGTGTATGCGGTGCATGTGCCCATGGCAGTCTGGTTGGAGTTACTATCTGACAGCACTCAGCAGGCCTGGACAATCCTCAAATTCCAGCAGGGTCTTTGGCTTAATAGAGAGGATTTTTATGTAGAAAACCCAGAAGGACAAGAGGCCTGCATCTGCACACATTGCCGTGGGATTGTCTAGAGGAGCTACCTCACTTCTCGCCTGCACGTGGTTTCTAATCCTTCTACTTCCACATCAAGCAGCTCCTTTAGGGAATCAACCTGCATGATTTCATCTCATTCAATTGTAGGTCGCCTGAGAAGTGACTTGGCACTGTGGTCTTCCAGTGTTCATCTGCTGTCTGATCTCAGGCTGGGAATGTCATTCCTCCCCACCCCCCAGCTGTCCGCACCTTTTTAAAGCGGGAAAGCTTTTTTTTCTGCATAACTATGTTTACAGTCATTAGTCCAGCAGATGGAGCAAATGGCTGAATAAATGAAACCAGCACGCAGTCTAGGGGCAGAGGTAGATGAGGTGGAGAGAAGCAAACCTAATGGCCCAAGTCGTGTTTCAGACCTTGCTGTTTGCGAGCTGTGAGCTTTCGGCTCCCAATGATGCAGCACAGTGTGAGTTACAGATGGAAAATGGAGTCTTTAGAAAATAACTGTGAGATTGAGAGAAGGATGTGCAAGGAATGAATTGCTCTTCTGTGGTGGTACTGAACACAGCGAATGCGGCTCCTGACTTCTCTCCTGGGGTCAGTGCGTTCATTTCCCACTCAGGCCCTGGGAAGCAGTGCTCGTGCTTCAGTCATGACGGTGTGGCGCTGATGCAAGTTTTAGGGCATCTCCAAAAAAGATTCAGCAAGCAGTGGTCTTGTTCTTTATGCTGATGTCGAGCTCTGAGAGTGACGTGAAGATCAAGGTTAATCCCCATGGTAGGATTTTTCAAAGGTCTTGGGGCTACCATGTGTCCCCGAGACAAAGAACTGTGTCTCCTGCCCACTCAGCACCCTGCGCGTCTGTTGCTGTAGCAGCCTGAGAACTTCTGGCCTGTGTTTGTCAGTGCATTTGTGCATCCTGCACACCTAATAGCTCTGCCACCAGCTTGCTATTGAGTGGGTGTTCTGGATTATTGGAAGTACACGGTGTCTGCTTCGCATTATTCTTAAGCGCATTTCCTATGGCTGAATAGTCACTGTCGTGCAGGAGGGAGCACCTGGCAAGTTTTACAGTAGACTGTCCATCACCCCAGTCATAAAATCATAGAATGGTATGGGTTTGAAGAGACCTCTGGAGATAAGCGAGTCCAACCCCCCTGGATCTAGCAGCTCTAGCTACCATACCCCTACCATTCTATGATTCTATGATCAGGGTGATGGACAGTTCTAGATACAACTAGAGACTGGGAGAAGGTTATTAGATGGTTCAGTTCGAGCTCACAGCTTCATGGCTGGCTCTTGTCAACCACAGCTGAGCAGCCTTGTCCTCCAACTGTGTTTTCATGGCTTTATGAAGCTGATATTTGGTCACAAGAAGTTGGGAAACGAGTGCCAACTGACACTAAAATTAGCTACTGGACCAGTTGATCCATCAACTGTCCTGTTTCCTGCTCAGGGCTACCACTGGAATGCTGGAGACCTTGTCCAAAACCAGGATTACTAATCTCTCATTGCTTCAGCCGTCTGTAGTGTGATGCAGCGTGCAGGTGAGAGGTTTAAGTAGGGCTGTGGAAAGTTCTGCGATGCCCACATTATAGGTTTGCAGAGTATTCTTTCCCATTCGAAGTCCCATCTGCAGTCCATGACAGAAGAGTGTCAATACCAGAATGCAGGGGGTACCAGAGAAATGGCCGCCTTCTCAGTTAGGAGCCTGATGTGTCAGGGGAGGTTTTGTCCTTTGGGGCTGCGACGCCAGGCGGCAATGGAAGCAGCACCTTCAGAGGACTAAGGAACTTTGCACTGCCGCTGCTAGTGCTGCCTCTCTGCTCTTCAAACTCACTGCAATTCTCACGTCCACTAAAGCTATCCTAAAAAGAATTCTAAAGTGATACCTGAAGTACTGGCATGGGGTGGGTTATTTTTCCCCCTTTTATGGCACTTTTCACCCAGGGATCTTAATGTACTTCGTGAAAGAGGGCAGATACTCTTACCTGGTTTTACACATGTTTAGAAGTGCCTTATAGAAGTGGCAGAACAGGCAAAGTAATGATTAAATGTAAATGGTCTGTGGGAGCCTTGTTTTAAAGTAAATCTGTTCCTGCCAGCTTCCAGTCAGTAATAAATCATCTGCAGATTTCAACTTTCTGTACTGTATTAATTGGTTATTTTTATCTTGGAGTAAGGTAGCCATCCTAAAATACCAGAATGCTGATGACAGGGCAACTCTGACAGACATGTGTGCTCTTTGTTACAGCTATCAAGCCTCCCACCCCACCTTCTGACCAGTCAGGAGAGAACCAGAAAGCAAATAATATAGTCACCATCACGGGTATCTCGCTGTGCTTGTTCATCATCTTTGCCACAGTTCTCATCACCCTCTGGAGGAAGCTCTGCAGAGCTCAGAAGTGCAGCACTGCTGTCCGCCGAAACTCTGTCCATTCCCCTGGCTTCCGCAAAAACTCTGACGAAGAGAACATTTGCCAAGGCAACAAGCAGCGGGACAGCTTTGCCGAAGGAGGGGATGCCCCTGTTAACATTCCTCTGACTTACAGGCGAAGCCTCCAATTTGCCCAAGAAGATGATGCCTCTGGAAGTGAGAACTTTCAGCCCAACGCCCAAAAAATAATCCCTCCGATTTTCAGCTACCGCCTGGCACAGCAGCAGCTGAAAGAGATGAAGAAGAAAGGCCTGACTGAGACCACCAAGGTGTATCATGTCTCTCAGAATCCCCTCACGGATACGGTTGTTGGTGCCACCACGATGCTTCCCCTGAGTGGAGAAAACCAAGAGGAGGCAGTGGCAAACAAATTTAGGATCAAATCTCCATTTCTGGACCAGCCAGTCAGTCAGCCCAAATTCCTGGGGGAAAGCTGTCACCCCAGACTGGATTTTCCATTCTCGCAAGCCAATCCTGCAACGAGCCCTACCCAGACCTTGATCAGAAGAGCTCATTTCAAGCACCAGGATAACAGAGGGGACTTGCCCGAGAGGGCCTCTCACAGAAACCCACAATTTAGAAGAACAGCCAGTTTCCATGAAACTAAAAAGGCCAGGCCTTTCAGAGAAAGAAGCATGTCCACCCTCACCCCCCGGCAGACTCCTCTTTACAACTCCAGGACCAGAACGTGGGACCAGGGTTTGGAGGACAGGATGCGTCCAAAATCGAGAAACGCGAATCCAACTTGTGACAAACCGGATCAGCCCCACAGCGCCGTGCCGGGGTGCGAACCGCCGGGCCATGGTGCAAAATGCCACCACAGGGGAGGTCCCTCGCTGAAGAAGCTGGACCTGATCACTGATCGCCAACCTGCCAGTCAGGAGAAGGCAGCTGATAAGCCTGAGCCCAGCCGAGGTAAAAGGGGCCCTTCACCTAACCACAGAGGCGCGTGGCGGAAGGAAACGAGCTCAGCTGGCAAAGATAATTCCCAGAGAGGCCTAAGTGGAAGCCCTGCCCAGTACCGAAGGGACAAGTGCCAGAGCTTCCCCTTGGACCCTGAGTTTGCCTTTTATGATAATACTACTTTTGGCTTAACGGAGGCGGAGCAGCAGATGATCGATCTCCCTGGGTATTTTGGCTCAAACGAAGAGGATGAAACAAGTACTTTAAGCATTGAGAAGCTGGTGATCTGAGTGACTCCCCGCGGCCCTGCAGGAGGGGCGTGCTCAGGCAAGGATCTGCAGGATCTGTTGGCTTCTGGTGGAAGGAGCAGCGGGAGTCGCGTTACCTCCGCGTGGAGCAGAAGGAAACAATGTCCCAAGTCTGGCTTGTGGGAACACATTCCTTTCTAATTACTGGAAAGTGCTTCCCTATCGTTATTTTTTGTATGTCCGTGTGTAAAATACACAGAAAATGCCCTGGAAAGCACAGGTTAGTGAAGGCGTGACGCAGGAACGGCCAACAGATTTCACTGCATAAAGCAGCAACGTTTCATGTATCGTACATGACGAATGCCACTGATCTAGCCTTTCTCACCCTGGGGACCGTGTACTAGTAGATTATGATGTCCTAAAGCATCCATTGTCCGGTATCCTCAACCATCTGTCCTAAATGAGTGAATCATTTCCCATTTAGAAAGCACGAACCTCAAATTGTGAGCAGTTTTTGTCATTTTTCCTGGTAGTCCTTACTGAGCTGTGTTGACTCGTCATAGTTGCTCAAATAAGTCGTACGGTGGTGTTTCTTTTAGCTGGTTGCATGAAAGAGCAAACAACTGATGCTGAATACTTGGAGTGAGTATAAAATCGAGGGGACATTTTTCATCATTCAAGACTTAGATATATTCTTTCTGCTGATATTTATACCAAGAAAACAGTGATGTACAAATAGTTGCAGGAAACGAGTAGAAAAGGGCGTGCTACTGGGACGGCAAAGAAAATGGATGATCAAATTTTAGTCCTCAGAAATGTCACTGCAGCATTTAAGCACCTGTAAAAGGCAGTGAGAGAGCTGTTCAGTCACCCATCCTTTCAATAAACATCTTTGCCTTTACTGAACTTTTAAAAAATGTAAATAAATTGACCGTAGTACTAGTACAGCAAGTTCAAAATAAATTATGAACAAAACCAGCAAATGACAAATTTATTTGATGAATATCTCTTTTATAAACAAAAAGAAAAATTTAAATGGCTTGACAACGTCTGGTGATTCTCAGAGAATCTTATGGTGAAGCACAAAAGTTAAGTTGGTTGTTTTTGTTGTGCTTCAAAACCAGAGATCCCAGTTGATTACACACCTCTGCAAATATTCAGTGCTGGATTGAAACCCCAATTAACAACAGAGACAGAGCTTGGGCCAGTGAGGATGAATCAGAGACTTTGCTTGGCATTTGTTAGGATAACTGTCTCTTCAGGGAGTTCGCAAAGACCAGGGGAATGCTGTTGGGCAACAAAAAGAGAAGAGGAGATGCTGCGCAAGGAGGATGGAATGAGAGAAGGTAGGTTCAGGCAGAGCATTGTCAGTCTTAACTCTCCCATAAGTGGCCCCAACCCTACATGCCCTTTAACCTGCCTTGTGAGTATGAAAGAAAAATCAGCCCGTGCTCAGCTCTCTGGCAGTAGGCTGCTGTCTTTCTCAAAACTGGCTTCCTGAGTGGAAAGATAGATTTCCCAATCCCACCCTTCTCTTTCTTTTTTTCTCCAAACCAATGACAATTTTAAAGAGAGAGCAGCATGGCTGTGCATTAGGCAGCTACTGACAGCACCCTGCTGAACTGTCCAAAGCAAGCACAGGTAATTTGACAGGTGCCCAGCGGGAGAGCTTGCTGTGACAGCCAAGAAGGAGCAAGACTCTTGGCATTTGACTGCCAGAGCCAAACCGTGCTGCTGGAACGGCCTGTTGGGTGGGTAATGCTTTGCAGCTGCTGCTGGAGCACCAGATCTGCCTCGCAGGGTGACGTGAGCTCCCTCTTCCAGGAGCTGTGCCAGTACACCGTGTTGATGGACGTTCAGCCCTTCGGCCTAGCGCGGTGTTCATACTAGCTGCGCCTTCGCATAAACCGTCAGCTCAAAGTGCTGTTAAAAGTGTTTCAGAACATGTCCACACTTGAGGACCGAGCCAAGGCTAATCAAATGTAATGAGTCTTGAAATTGTCTAAACGGAGCTGGAAATGAGACCTCTGAAGCAATTGCTGCTCAGTTTCCTTACCACCCCCGTGCTAGGGTAAACTGTACTGTGCGAAGGACGTTTGCCCTGAAGCGGTGGTCTGTCAGCATTAAGCCTACAGTGCTCCAATATCTATTTATGACTTTGGTGAGCCTCTCAGCGCAGGAGATCCTGGAGAAACGAGAGATCAAGTGTACAGCACAACAGCGTTCAGCAAGCATTTCTGTAACCGTCAGTGGGCGTGATTTGAGCTTGGCAGTAGCCCTCAGATCAAATAAGTACTTGGCATTAGGTGGACTTGGGTACATCTTGCATCTAAACCAGCAAGGCAGGCCCTTCGCCTCCCAGCTTGTTGGACCTTGGCCCTTTTTTCTTTCTGAGAGAGAAAAAAAAAACACTGTTGACATCTTGATGCTGACTGAAGGCAGCCCAGCTGTAATGCCTGCCTCTCCATATTGACACAGGCTCCGTGCTCTGGACTTTGTATCACTCTCTGGGGAACTGGACTGGGTAGCAGTTGTTTGACTAGGCCTTGTTGACTTTATCTCCAGCTTGATGCTCCATTATCAAATGGGTTATTGGCTGCTCAATGAACTGTCAAACCACTAGCGCTGTCCCTTTGGTGCTGTAGTTGATTCCCAGCATGCAGAGTTGAGCATCACCAGTCTAATCTTTACCATGCTTCCTTAGACCTCTACTGAAGAATGGGATTGAGCATCATCTGCCAGAAGGCATTAACTTATTGCACTCACATTTCTCTGTCTTCTGCCTAGGTGAAAATCATCCTTACTGCCCTCAGCACGGCATCAGTTGCCACATGGTTATAATGTGCATGCAGAGTGATTCCTTATGTTCCCAAGATGCAGTTAACAACCTTCCACTAAGATTCTATGACAGTAAAATCCAGAAGTAGTGATTAGAAAGGAAATAGTAAGCGCTGGCTCTTCCCAACCCTTTCTTCACAAGGGCAACCTCATTTCAGAGATGTAGGTGAGAGTTTTGGTCCACCAGTGGTTGGGAAGAGGGCAGTGGTGCAGTCTTGACAGGGCACAGGCTTTAGGAGCATGACTCCCTGGAGTGCTGGCCCAGTGTGCTCCAGTGTTCACATTTGCAATCACTAGGATGTCTAGGAAGGAGTGAAAACAGTATTTACCTCTTGACAAAGCAGAGCAACTGAACCAAATTTTACACTGAACCTTCACGTGTCTCCAGGACAGCTTGAACCATAGAAATTAAACTTACTTTGCAGACCCTTCTACCCAGGACAGCAGGTGCAAAAGCACCAGAGCCAACATCAAAAGTGGTTTTCTCTTACTATGAGCTTTCTCCAGATTTTAATCCAATTTTCTGTTTGAGTTCCTGCTGTTGAAAACCAGATACAAAGTGTTAAGTCCTACGCAGATGGTTTTATTTCACCCTTTATGGATATATAATACAAATTACAATATGTATGGATCTAAAAGCAAGTAAAATGGAAAAGAACTACCAGTTTTAAAAGTGATTGTAATTCAGAAAAAAAATAGGCTCATTCTACAACACAATAGTTAAATGATTTGCATCAAGCTGATATTACTGTCCATTTTTACTGTTGTTATTAACAGCGTGTGGAAAATAAATTTTCAGTATTCCATTTCTTCCAGCTGTTTGTGTTGCTCTTCCGTTTCACTCCAATGGAACGATGAAAGCAGTGTGCCTTATGGTTCCATTGCTTGCCACTTTCTGACTCTCCTTCACTAACTCAAAGTCTTCTGCTCAAGTACGCAGGACCCTACAAATGAATTGTGACTGCATTTTCTGAACTCCTAAGAATATCTGTGCTCATGTTAAATTTAGTTACATCAGCCTCATTTTAATATGGGGCTTAAGTCTGATCGGCAGCATCACGGTCTTTGCATTAACGTGTCGCGATGTGCTTTAGAAGGGGATCTGCAAGGGAAACTCTTGGCAATGAAGCCCGGTGTCCACACTCTCCGTGTTGCGGGGGTTTGCATTGACGTAGCCTTAGTCTGGATGCACGTGGCAGTTGGAGACCACAGGAAGAGTTGCTTAAAAACATTCTGATCAAGAGCAAAGCACACCAGATGAAGTCCAATTCCTCATCACCTTGTTGTTTTTATTCTTATATTCTTGTAACTGACATCCTGATGGTTAAAATCCAGATGAGAAAGATTTAGCCTTAGAAGAGGACAGATAGCTAGAAGAACATTCTTGATCATTCAGGGTCTAGAGAGCTTTTCATAAATGCTCTCCCGTGAAGTCTTGAAAATTGCTGAAAAGGAAACCTGTGGTTATTCCATGATTGAGATCCATATGTTTTCCATTACATTGCTGGTTAGCTGCACTCAAACAACTCACGGCATTAGCTTCAGCTAGTAGAAACGGGTGCAGCTCCAGTTATCACAGCGCAGATTTGGTGACTGGCAGGAGCAGAGGGCTGGCTGTTAACACAATTCTTTTCAGCCTGTCCATTTTTTCTTCCCAAAGCAGCAGGTTTCAGCTGCCCTGACCGTTCTCACCGTCTCCGCTCTCGCTGTCAACAAAGAACGGAGCCCTGATTTTCATGGCCGAGTATTTTAGTGAGTACCACATCCCATGCCACGTAGACCAAACGATGCCATTGTCATGGGTTCCGTTGTACCTTCCTGTTCTGTAGTATCGTCCATTGAGGTTTACGGCATGGCACCTTGTAATGATGTCAGAGAGGGAGAAAAGGAGATAAGGTTTCTTGTGGGAAGACACCACATCATTACAGTGAAGTGCCGGTTTCACACAACGTACATTTAGAAATACCAGGGTGGGATTCATTGACAGATCCAGCCACCCAGATACATCTGTCTGTACTGAACTGGTTAGCTAAAGTCCTACACTAACCTATGGAGATGTGGTTAATGCGTTTAGTGGAATTCAAGAGAAGTATGTGGCTCATCCTACAGACACCCGCACTGGTTAGATGATTCAACCTGTGGAATCCTTCAAGCATATTAACTAGGGATGTGACTCAGCTCCCTAAACAGAGGAGCGTAGTGCCATTCAGTAAGCTTTAGCTCAAATGTAGGCAGGTAACTATTGACACCTAAAAATGCAGATGTCCTTTAATCCAGGTAAATCCCACTCTAGCTACATTTTTGTAGCTCTGCTGATTGCAGTTTGCACGTGATGAGGGCCTGGTCAAAGCAGAGGCTCATCCTGCACTAAAGCAGAGAAAAATGCGAGCGGCATGTCCATGCTTCAGGGCTCGTGAACCTAAGTCCATATCTGTTGTTGTGCAGGGTCTGCCCAACTAGCAAACATACCATCAGGACTCTTCAGGGGTACCTTACCCCCTAGACATGCTTCACAATAGAGAAATGTCCTTTGTATACTCTTTACCTTGCAGTGGCCACCATTTTTTTCTTTCCTGGGATACAACCCAAAGCACTTACAGAAATTTTAATTGGGCTCTTTCACTTTCAGGTCATTCCCCCTTACACATTTATTCTGACCCGTTTTCTTAAAATGAATGCAAGTTACCGGCTTTGCTTCATCATGAAAGAAGCAGATTGCTTTCATTTGAGGATCTATAGATGTGAACACCTTAGGTTTGGCTGTGTGAGGTGGCAAGCGCGCTCAGCAACCTCCAGCTGCTGTAAGGCAGGCAAGTCCTCTCGGACTCTGTACAGCCACCCACATCCCGTGCATCTGAGAGAAATCAACTGGTTTTCATACCTGTTAAACCACCAACCGCCGTTGTTCTCTGATGCACAGTTGCCTGCCAGGAACCGATCGTGATCCTTGTCAGATGTGGTGAACTGCATCCCTCTGTGAGAGGCTGACCACTGGTCTTCGAAACTGCTCCCACCAGACAGAGCGTCGCCAGCATTACCAGAATAGGTGCCAAACCATAACCTGTAATTGTCCTGCAAGAATATGTGAAATATGTCTTTGGTATCACCTCTTTCTGCCTTTCTTCCCATTTTTTGAGATCACATTTGCTGTGGGCATTGTATCCACTGTCAAACACATGACTGTTGAAGCCAAGGGTGAATTTTGGCCCCATGCATTAATGATCCTAGTGTAGATCGATGTGGGGTTTAAACTTCTAGAAGAGATTGCTAATTACTGCTGTTTCTGCAAAGGACTTCCGGCTTTATTGTCTTTCAACAACCGTTTTTATACACTAGACAACAAGCTGGAAGGCTCTTCCTAGCTCATCAAGAATAACTTGGCAGAGAACTCTGCCAAGTAGTTGACTTCATAAACTGCTCAGTTGTTCAGCTAGAATAACTCCTGAGGAATTTTGCTCATCTAGGAACTAGAAGCCATCAGATTTCTGGCTAAATGGTCCAGTCCTGATAGGAATACTTGGAAGAAATACTTCCTCTGTGCACAGCTAACAGATCTAAGAGATATTTGATATGAGATGGTTGATTACTTTTGTGGTGTGGGCTTTCTCCTGTCATCATATTCCACTTTTGTCTATGCAAAAATAGCAGTAAGGTGTTAAAATGAAGCTGTTCGAACTTCTCGGAAAGAAACTATCTGCAAACTGAACATAATGCCTACATTCCTGGAGCAGTGATGCAGCTGGAACTAGAACTGATCCATGCGTTGGAACACATCCTTGATATTCGGGCTACTTAGGCGTAGCGTTCAGAAAGGCAAGCCTGCAAAGAGCAGCACCTGCATTGAGCGGGACGCTGTCTAAAGCTGGAAAGCAAACGTGAAAATACAGGGATGTGTCTGTCCTTAGGCTTTCTGTGTCTGTAGCACTGAGTGTAGGTAGAGAGGTACCTCTCTTCAAGATGGGAACTTAACACTGCTCTTTCAAAGCTTCGATTCACTGTTTTCTTTTAAAACAAAGCAGAGAGGGTTTGTTCTGGTGATTGCCTTTTATGGGACAGCCTGAAACACTCTCCTAGGAAGTAAACCAGGGTTCAGTTTCCTTGCAGACGTCCAAACCCTTATCTCCTCCCTCATGGAAGACTCTTTTAGCCATGAGGCCAGACCAATGCATGCAGGGATCTCTGTGCAGAGAGCTGCAGCAGAGAGCTGCCCTCCGTGCAGCAGCAGAGTTGCAGGAGAGCACACACAAATGATCCTGTCACTCACTGGCTTGGGCGCTCAATGGTTGTGAGGAAGAAGTCCCAGGCTTTCCTCCCTGCTCCCGGGGCTGTTTGTCAAGTCAGCCAAACCAGGAATCCCAGGAAACCAGAGCAGGTAAGTTTGGCAGAGCTGTAATTACAACCCTGATACTGAAGTCTGGTGCTGCATATGCAGATGCTCCACCCTCACAGACAAATCAAGCAAATTGCCACTCTCTCACTTTCCTACCTGCTCATTTGCAAGCTGGAAATTTTCATAGACTGCGTAACGTCTTTCCCCGTGCCAGTCCATCAGGTCAATCTTCAATGAGCTCTCTCCTAAACACAAAGTGGTGTCCTGTTAGATGAATTTGATCGTGCAAATTGGAAAGAAATCTCTGGAAGGAAAATACTTGCACCTCTAGCAAGAAGGTCATAGATGTGGTCATTGCCCAGCCAGTATTCATCGTTCTTGCCCTGGAATTTCCCAAATCCCAGTTTGTAATCATCCCATTTCCTGCAGTGAGATACAAAATATCAATTCCAGCATGTGAGGGAGTTAGTTAGACAGTTCGTGACACCCGGCTATGGTAACAAGTAAAACTTCATCTATATCTCTAGACACTGTTTTCTAAAAGTATTCATCGCAAGCTGAGCTGAGATTTGTCACTCTGCTTTAGAATTAAATACGACTCACAGCTTACTTCTCCTGCTAAACCTGTGCACACACATACATTGGGATCAAACCTTCAAACTGCCAGATGCAGGGCTTGCAGAATAAGGCTGTCAGTTAGATGGAAAGGGAAAGCAGTAGCTGTCATATTGGTCTTCGGCAAAGCATCTGATATTGGTTCTTCAGCAAGTCATAATTAAAATGCCCTCTTGGCCTGAAATGAATGTTGCAGTCTAAAATATGCTGCAATCTTGGATGTATCATGTGGCGAGGAATCGGAAACTGAAGAGAAGCTAAAAACAAAAACTTCCATATGAAGCTAAAAGGAAAATATCTGGGTTTCCTTTGTGCTCCTGTTCCATTTAAATCTATTTTTGTTTCATTGACCACTCTCACCTCTGCTTTTTCATCTGATCACTGTTTGACTGTGGTAATTTGTCATTCAAAGATATATACTTATTTTTCATCAGCATTCTCCGGCTTCATCTTTCTAAGAGAAATCTCTTGCTGTCAATGTCTTCTCATTTCATTCTCTTAAAATCTCCTCTTATTTATGTATTATTTTCAATATTCACATGTATCTCCTGTGTATCATCATTTCTAGTTTTACTGACCTCATGTTTATTCTCTTTCTCATGTTGTTATTAGGGACATTAATCCTGCCTGACCTACATACTAGTCAATGCTCCTCTTCAAAATGTTTTTCATTCACCTGTGCTGAGAGCTGAGCTATCATGGCGAGATACCTATCAGTCCCTGGGCAAGCCAGCTTAAAAGCCAGTTGAGGAACCTTTGCTATGGGCTGCACTCACCGTAAGAGACACTTAGACAGGCCCTGAAATGGTGTGTGCTGTGATAGTGAATTAATCTGTATGGGGACGTTTCTTCTTTACTGTGCTACCAGAACATCCCTCCTCCTGGAAATTTCCAGGTGAAAGTCACCTCTCTGGGATTTTGCATAGAGAAAGGACAAGCTGGACCAGTGGTTTGACGTCTTTTTGAATGATCATTATAGAGAAATAAATGTTATACCACGCTAAACATTCTCAATATGAGAAAAGATAATGTGTGCGACAAGTCTCAGTTGATGCCCTGGCAGCAGATACCTGCCAATTTAGAGCTTTCAGAGAAATATGCACACAGATACGGACTTACTCAAATGTGGAGAACGCATGGGAAAGCTGTTATAGGTCGATTTTGAAAACAGACTCCTGTTACCCATTACGTACCACCAGGTTGTCCTAATCTTCATCACTTATCATCACTGAAGTATAGTCTTGCATACCCTGCTTCTCAAATGCGGGGCTTTGCCAGGCAGCAGGATGGGGGGTGGGAGCTGGAGGCCTGACTGCAAGCCCTGTTGATGCAACCCTGAAACACCCACCTGTTGAAATTCTCCTTGCCATTACTCCGCCGCTGAATGACGGTCCACCCCCCGCCATCAGACATGTCACAGTACGCCAGGAAAGGCTCTTGGTCTGCTCTGGGCCTGATCCGGTAGTAGCCGGTTTTGGTCTTCTTCCGATTATATACCGCGGAACAATCTAAGCAGAACGGTACTGGTTTGTTAAATGGGGTGGAGAGGGGAAGCAAAAGGGCACGTGCAGCCAAGGGAAGACATCACTGAGAGGTTCCGTGGGACAAGGACACTTGGCCAGCCTGTGTATAGCTCTGCAAGCCAATGCAAAGCCAAAGCAAATGGTTCAGTAAGGTGGTAACAATGCTGGGTTGCAAACTGCTGGGCCTGACAAAGAACAGCAAGGTTTGGGGGACTTTACAGTTATGCCCTCTGAAGGAGTCATTCCCAAATCTTTGATGAGATACGAGCTGCAGCTCAGGCTGAGGCTATAGCATCGGAGCGACGCGGGACTGGGACCAGCTCTGTCATCAAGATCATTTGCAGGGAAGCTAATTTCCATGTGGAAGGTAACCTCAGCTGTACTTCAGATTGGATCAGGGCCCAGAATTTCTTAAATAAGTGTCTAAGCTCCTGTGACCAGCTCTATCAGGCCTTTCAGGACCTCAGTGCTTCACACTTTCAATGCAATGCCCATGAAGAATCTTGGCCACAGGCCACAATTCCAGTTCTGACCACACTCTCAAAATGACACCAAGGAACAGAGTATGCAGGCCTGCTACTGCACCACAGACGTGATGGAGGAGCTGAGAAACAGGGAGGCTGAGATCCTCCAAAGAGGTTTCAGTGCCTACAGCTGAGACAGACATTCTGGGGGACCATAAGTCACTTAGGAGAGATGGGATCTTCAAGAGCAAGACCCATCTCTTCCTAAAGCAGATGTCTGTCTAAAGCAGAAGTAGATCTGATGGAAAACATCTGAAGAGGTGCCTATTCCTCTGTGCACCAGAGTTCCAGGTGTCTGCGTGTGGCAGTAGCTGTCTAAAGCTGATCCAGTTGACTCTGGCCCCAGGGTATGTCTGCTGATGCCACCAGTCTGCCTTTTCCCTTTCCGTGTATCTGATTGCATTTTAAAACACAACCCACTTTAAAAATTCTAAAACTTTCAGTAGAAATACAATATGACACGTGGGACACTGCAGGAAGAAATAAATATTGTGGCAAGCTGAAATTTTCACATGCATTACTGTAAACTGTACCTTGGTCATAGACTATCAAATTTCCACTGGTTGTGGGTAAAGGCGTCTCATGCTGCATGCTCCTGTTGCCTGAGAGCAACCCACTTTTTGTTCTATGGTAAGTGTTCTCCAGGATGTCTTTCAGTTGCAGATCATATAAGTAAAGCAAGTCTTGAAGCTGTTTTAGCCTTTGTCTTAATTTGTTGTTGTCTAGGAGGCAGATATCTTTTTCCTATGGAGAAAATAAAACAAAACCCTCTGTACTTCAGTCAGTGGTAAGAACAGAGAGGCAGAGAGAGAAGCAGTGTTTGTTTCCTCATGACCCTGACATATTGCACTGCCTCTGTGCGTCAAGAAAATTTGATGATGGTCTCTTCCTAAGATGCATGACTCTTGCATAGCATGGGTTTAATCCAGTGGAAAAGGGTTTTCTACAATGATGTTACCACTGCTCAGAGCATCCCAGAATATGATCAGAAAAGCAGAAAATTACTTTGGACAAAAATTACTTGCCCGAACTCCCATTTAATGAACATAAAGGGGGTGTTTACAGACTATGGAACTGCTCAGGGTAATAACAAGAGGAAAACTCAGCTCTTGCACTACAGCCACGCCAAAACAGTGAGGTTCCAGAGACATCTTCCCAGAAAACTGGAATATAAAAGAGCTGGTATTTGTTGCAAATCAGCTGAAAGCAGTGAGCCTACAATGGTATAACTTCAGAGCTGCATTGCCGTAACCAAGACCAGAATCTGACCCGCACTGGCTGAGATAAACATTTTTAGCAACAATCTAGTCTGTGGATGGTGTTACTCCATTAAAAACGTAACAGGACAAAAAGTCTTCTGAGACAACCGATCAAACCCATGGGCTGTTTCCTCTCTGAGCAGGCTTGAATGATACCAAGTCAGGACCAGTCCTAGGCACCAGCAAAACAAGCGGTTGCCTGTGACAGCAGGCTGCCGAATGCGCTCAAATGTGGCCTCCCTGCTGCCTCTTCCTTCTCCTAGGCCTGCTGGCTTTCCTCCATGGAGGAGGATTTCCAGGCTGGAGGCACACAGGGATCTGCTGCAGGCAGCCCCGAGCTCGCCAAACTCTTCTTGCCAAGCTCTGTACCTCGTTGAGACAGCCCAAGAGAAACTTGCTCATTGGAAGAGTACAAATTGCCTCAGACTATGCCTACCTCCTCTTCCCCTGCTTGGTTCTTAATTGCAATGAATAAATGAAGGCATTCTTCCCTGAGGGAAAACACTGGAGTATTTCTTCACTGGCCATAAACCTACTTTTTTTTTTTTTAAAAAAATGTTTTCTTTTTTGTTGTTGATGGTGGTTTTGTTGTTGTTTTTAATTCTTGGCAATGTCAGTCCAGCCGCCCAGAGAGCTGCATGGCCCCTAATGCCACGAAAACCCTATAGTACCAACATGACAAGAGTGACCTTCCGTTAGCTGCAGGCAGGAGCTTTTTTGCTCTGCTCTTGCAAGTCTGCATCCCTCTTGTGGGAGAGCACCTACCTCTACATGACTGGGAATGAGAAGCCATTGAGAGGTTGTACAGATACTAGTTAAAAGGTACACACCGAAAACCTGGGTGCAGGTGAGCCGAAGCTGACCAGGAGAAGGAGCAGCGGTATCCAGGGCATCATCACACTCATTTCTCATCACCTGAAAAGAAGCATTGACAGGCTGCACTCCAGGCTTCTTTAGCTCCCCTCACAACTTAATCCCCTTTCACAATCATGTTTAATTTCCTAGAAAATGCTGCATGATTTGTTAAGGAGGTTGTTTGAAACTACAGGCAGCACAAAATCAGGGAAAAGCTGCATGTTAGAGAGAATCTGGAGCATCAGTGCAGTATGCTGACAGGGGAATGGAGGCTTAGGTCCAAGCTCTGGCTTCCCTGGAGAAATAAATATCCATTGTGGTTCTCCTCTGGCCATTCTCCACAATGCCCATGCAGACAGGCCCATTGGGGCTCCTTGGAGCTCTCCTGGCCAAAATCACACAGTCCTTATTCAGTTCAAACTCTCCAAACTTAAGAGGAATTTTGCCTCCTGGTTGAAGCACTGAGGCATTGCCCCTCCTCAGTTCATGGAGTGGTCTGTCAGGTGAGGGCAGAAGTCACATGTGGGATAGAGCGGGCATGGGAGAGTTTTTGCTTGGATTTCGGCGGAAGAGTTCTCTGCTGCTGACCAGCCCCAACGCACAGATGGAGCTTCAGTCAGAAAGTGTCAGCTAGAAAAAGCGCTAAGCGACTGCCACTGGGAACACGCAGCTGAACGCGAGTGAACAGTACATATTGTTCACAGTGTGCTTGCGTGGTGCTTTAAAAAAAACCCAACAAACACACCAAAAAACAGAAAGAATTTTTAAAGTCTGAAAAATAGGCTAAAATCAACTCCCCCGCTTCACATCTGGAAATGCTGCAGAAACTTGGCTACGCAACTCTGCGCTCTGAGCAACGTGCTTCGTTCCAGCTACGCCTCTATCAGCATCCCTGCAGCGGCTGATGCCAGGGGCTGCTTCCAGAGCCGACAAAGCCACTGCGACAGGGGAGCCGCCTGCTGAGCTGGGCAGGCAAGGGCCCAAAACAAGCTGAGAGAAGAAGTGCCCTGTGGAAGTCACCCATAAAAGATTTTTCAGCTCATAGAGAGAAGGGTTCAATATTACAGCAAGGGACCCCCAGCCCATGACCGCTGGTGCTGCTCATTTCCCCCACCCCACAGCTGTGCCGGTGGTTGCAGCACCGGTGCTGAGGCCAGGATCAGGCCCCATGCGGTGCCTGTGGGTGGAGGCGAAAAGCTAACAGGAAGGGCGGGTTGGTTTGTGCAACAGCTCCTGAAAACCAGACGGTGCAGACTGGAGGGAAAGCAAGCAACTTCAGCTATACGTTTAGCAACTTGTATTGAAATGCACGTACCTGTAACTCGCCTTTCCTTCAGACCTTCTCCTGATAAGATTATCTCCCTTAAAAGTCAACTGCAAAAGAAAGTGATCATAAACCTGGCTGCATTTCTAGAGGTTGATGAGATTTTCCTCTCCGGACAGCCCACATCAGGGATGCAGCCGAAGACCATGTCACACCACTAGGTAGTTCCACAGAAAAGACACTCGCAGTTCCTCATGTGAAAGAGTTACCCAGACCTTGGGTTACCTCTTGTTACCCAATACTCATCCTGCTGCTTCCCAGTGAGGATAAACAACAGGTTTCCATCAGCAGAGCTCTCCAAAGCACAGAGGCTCTGCTGGTTGCATACCATTACCCACCTTATTTGACTAGGAAGCTCAACAGAGACTGACTTCTTGTAGCGTTTATACGAATCACGCAGACTAATGCTCCCTGTGGGAGTTTTATCTCATGTTTAATACAGCCAGGCTCATTTCAGTAAGTCCTGCAAGGTGGAAAGAACACAGCTTTTCTGTTCAGCATTCCTTTTGCTGTTTAATCTGGTTTATATGTAAAAGCACAGCACAGCTGTAACGCCAAAGGAGTTGCAAATCTGAAGCAAGAAGTGAAGATGCGGGTATTAAGCAAGATTTGTTATTCGATTGAAATCTCAGGAGGTTTGCAGTTGTGTAACTCCCCTCCAAGATGGATGATTAGATTTGCTAGTGAACACAAACAAGGACACTTGTGGAAGAGAAAAAAAAACAAAACAACCCAAACAAACAGATGGGTGACTTCCTTTGCGCTATGGCCAAGAAATTACAGATTATTTTAAAGAAAACAGCAGGAATATTCCGTTTTACACACCCATGTTCAGAGGAGAGACCGTGGGGACAAAAGGCAAGGCACATAAGCCCATAGTAAACTTCTGTGTTACTCTCCAGGAAAGTAGGACTGTCCAACTATTACCAAATACAGAGATGCTGTTTATTTCTTAAAAACTGCATTCCTCATCTCCTGCAAGAACCACTGACCCATTTCACTGCCAAAGGATTATGTAATCAGAGCTGTTCTTCTCACTTGTTCCCTACCTCCAGTTTTAGGCTGGTTTTGGAAGCTGTGAAACTTAAGTGAAATGTCTCCTGTCCTCCTTAGTGGGTACTCAGCCCTTTCTTCCCCCACTCTGGTCAGCAGCTGCAGCCGATAGTGGGATGCTTAGGTACCGAGCTCCTGAGCACAGGGGGCTGCACACCATCCCCTGGGGCTTTCATCCACAGCAGCATCTCTTGCTCAGCTGGAGCCAGCCAGCCAGTGGTTGAGGGACTGAGCACCAATTTATGCACTTGCCTGGATGGCCAATGGCCTCCTCCACCCACATGCAGCTCCCAGTCCTGAGTGGGATAGCTGATGGGCCCAGGTCTTTGGTGGCAGTGCGGGAGTTGTGGTGCGGGCAGCATGGTTAACCCCTGCAGGGCTATACATCCCGGATGCATCAGGCTGTATGTCTCTAACTCTTGCTGATCCCTGGGTAGGAGCGGGTGGTGGAGCTGCAGTCCTGGTGGGACTCTAGCGTATATGTTATGGGTCTGCAGCTTTGCACGAGCAAGTCCAAATCTCCTTCAGGGACCTCCCAAATGCCTCTCAGAGCCAAGACACCTGGAGCACTCTGATGTTCTTTCAAGGATTCCACCAGTGTTAGCCTCACCAGTGTCTGCATGTGAAAAACTCAGTCAGCTGGAACATGTTTCCTGCATAACTGCTTCACGATGAACTTATTTTCCCAGACTAGATGAAGGTCTAGGAATATCTGAAGCACAAGAGAGGAGCTGCCATGAAGCTGAGGTCACGTGAGGTGGGTCTAGCAGGAGGGTGTGTTCATGTACGGCTCCACGGGCCCAGAGCAAAAATAATCAAGTACTTTAAAGAACGTGGACACTGTGTGATCACGGATGTTGTTTATTCACAGATGTTGAACTCTCTAGGCAATGGAGCTGCAAATGTTCTTGCTTGCTTTTTTTTTTTTTTTTTCTTGTGGAATACACATGCTTCCCACATATTCTGCAGTGCAAATCCCTGTTTAGTTACTTGGAAGAAGATCAAATTCCCTCTTCTTAAGATATTCAGTGATCTTGTCGGCAAATAATAAGTTTCATTAACTAAAAATGTCCCCACCCTGCTCTCCTCCACCCTCCTTCCAGCAAAAGTACGTAGGTGCTGAATAACAGTCACAGAAAACTATTATTCACACATTAAATGCCCAGCCAGCACAGCAAGAATGCAAACTGGTGGATAAATGTGAATCAAGAGACTGGCTCCGTGGTTCTGCAGCTCTTGGCACTGCTGCAGTCACGGGGTGCTGATCTCCCCCAGAAAGAGCAGCTCAGCATGAAGACATGGAGATGACACCAGCTGGCCATTAATCCCCCCAGGGTCCAAAGGAACATCGCTGCAGCCGGAAGACAGTGGTGGCATCTCTAAACTCTCCCAAGAGAAATTCCTTGTTGTTAACTTCTTCTTGAAGGGGGGAAGGGAAGAAACGATGCAGACTGCTTCAGGCTCCAAAGGAGCTACAGAGACCTGAGGTTTTCACAGCAAGAGTCTGGCTGCCTACCCGTGCCCTAGGAAAATTCAGAGCCAGAGCCAGACAGAGCCAGCTACGAGGAAAACAGCTCATTTACGCTGAATCCAGGTGCTTTGTGCATGTGCCATTATTTTTATATTTCTCTATCACATCCCAACTTCCATGAATGTCCTGCTCACTAGGAGAAATGACAGACCATGCTTCACTGCAGGCACTGCAGATGTGGAGGTACCAGGGGCCTGCAGACACTTGATGTGTGAGGTACTACGCATCTTCTGTAGGAATACGAGCTGCCAAGTGTTTTAAAATAAAGTTAGTGTATGAGATCTGAAATAAATATGTATTTATTTTTTTCTTTCTAATCTAACAATAAAAGGTTTCATCAAAAGTAAGATAAATTTAAAGATCAGGATGACATCACCCACCGTAGTTT
Source organism: Baryphthengus martii (assembly GCA_013396935.1). NCBI lineage: Eukaryota > Metazoa > Chordata > Aves > Coraciiformes > Momotidae > Baryphthengus > Baryphthengus martii. Next base: position 4,973 of record VWZK01020638.1, on the reverse strand, counting down.
CAATCTATGAAATAACCGAAACTAGCATATGCCCATTGAAAGTCTGTGGTTTGTTAGCAAGGAGTAACCACAGAAATCTGTGTACAAAGGAGGAGTGACGGTGGCAGACCATGAAACACGCTCAATCTCAATGTTTTGATAACGTTCAAAGAGCAAAGAGATAATTCAGTCTAACTAATGAGTCTGTGTTCGACCTGTGAGCATCTAATGGGTTGACACAACAAATGTAATTAGTTTCTAAGTTCCTGAGGGCAATCGCAGGTCCAAGAAATCATCTCACTTACATCAGGAATAGCTGTACCAAAGGGAATTAGTCACAAGGCTGGAGGGAGTATGTCAATTATCAGTGAGATCTTCTACCTACCTCAGGTCAGAGAACTCCCCTGACCTAATTCACTCCCATTTGAACTAGAGCGTCTTTTTGAGAAAAAGACATTTTGGGTATAAAATGTTCAGTGCTGAAGAGCCAGCCACAGAACTTAGCATGCTCTTCCACTGCTTAATTACATTGTTTGTGTTTTTTTTTGTTGTTTGTTTGTTTTTTTTTCCCGACATTGAATCTACCAAGTCTCATCCCGCAGCCTTTCATTCTCATGATGCCTCACTCTGTGAAGGGGAAGAGCCCTCTGCTGTCAAATGTCTTTTTTCCCTGCTTAAGGCTAGGTCCAAGTACATACAAGCTGTGTGCCTGCTGCTGGCTGGGACCCCAAATCCCAGTTACCTACATCTCCACTATGTGCTGGGCAAAAGCCAGCGAGGGCATGGAGTAAGGGGTTGCATGGAGCTTGTCCTGGGCAAGGCTGGGCACCACGGCACTAGCACATCCTGAGAGAAGAGCACTAGTGAGTAGGACACTTGGCCGGCATGGGGGGGGAGGAAAGGCAAGAACAGGTTCTGCTCGTGGGGTGATTTCATCGAGGGTTGTTTGATGCACAACATGTACACAGACCTCTATGGCATGTGAAGGAACAGAAGTGCAGGTTCTGGAGGGATCTCTGCAGCCCAACAGAGAGATGCCCACTCAACTTAATTGCCTCTTGGGTTAGGCATCTGCTGAACAACAACCTGTTTAGATCTAAACTTTGAAGCTTTAAGGCTGCTTACACCCCTTACTGGGCACTTAGACTTTTTTCCTGATTCAGCCCTGACCAACTGTGATTAAGTCACTCTTTATCTTTTCTTTCTCAACCCAGGTGTGATGAGGTGCTCTTAGTGTTTTTTTCACATGATGGCTCTTCCCTTTTTCTTCTGGAGTTGCGGTTACCAGGACTGCAGGCCTGAAAGCACACAGAGGCCAAGTAAAGAGCTCCAGCAATATTTCCAACTCATCGTCCTTCCTGTTTGTGGATCCAAGGAGCTTGTTATTCCTTTTGCCACAGAGCCACATGCCACAATCACCTGTGTCTGGCTATTCCCTATCAGTGTCTCAGGACTTTTCAAAGTTACCTGTTTTCATAATACAGTCACTGATGTTCCAAGTCTGACCTGCCATGGTGTTCCTCCCTGTGGTCAGGACGACTGTGATATGCAACACGTGAGAACTTACTTAAGAAATGCTTGCCAGCTTTTATGACATGTACACATGTATGCCTCATGCAGGTGGAAAGTGCCTCTCGCTGACAGTCAGTAGCACTGTAAGTAGACCAAGAACTTTTCCTAAAGACGTTGTATAGTCCTAAAAAGGACCATCCTGAGGTCCTTTGTCCTGAGATTGACAGTGGATGCATGGAAATGCAAGTTGCTCACTCATCTGCACTTACCAGATATTGTCATTTACTCAGTGCAAAACAGCCGTTCTTCTTCTACCCAATCACTTTTCCAACCTGTGTCTCAGCTGCAAACTGCATCACTCTGGATTTTATCCAGGGCATGGTTTAAAACAAAACTATGCAACCCAACATAAAACAGTGTAAGATAACACCCAGTCCCTGCAGAACCTCTCTGGAAAGGAATTGCTTAAGAACGGTTCTCCTTTTAGTTATTTTAAGGCTAGTGAGCTGGGGTTCCACCGATGTGACCCAGTTTGAGTTTATATTCTCCTATCTTTTTAACTAAAAGTGATTTTCTAGTCAGACAGTTTCTTACAGAAGCAACAAAATACTTTTATTTTACCAGTAAAACATGTAATCTTGTTTAAAAAATATAAATTGGTTTGACAGGAATTATTTTCCCTCATCCCATGTTTATTTGCATTATTAATAATAATAAAATAATTATTATTAAGCTACTTCAATATTTTGTTAGCTGAAGCCTCTGTCTACTCTGCTCTCATTTTGTCTGGGAGCAAAGCCAAGCTGATAGATCTAGCATCAGCAGGTCATCTGATCTACCTGCTTTTAATATTGGCAGAAAATTGATTTTTTTCCCTGCTTACCTCTATGTTTCTGCTATCTCAAGTCTTATTAAAAATAAAATTATTTTTCTTGGCCATCTCTCTTAAGAGTATCAGATATAAATAAGTCATACCTACTGGTTTTAAAATCTGTCAAGTTAAGAGATTCTGTTTACCACCCTCTCAGTTATTTTTGGAATGTAAAGTATGTCATCACCCCTGTGAGATATGCATACTTCATCCTCCTCTCTACCCAGTATGTAACTGGATTATTTACTGAACATTTCAATCTCTTCTGCACTGATGAATAATCGCCAAGGGATCAGAGGATTCTGAAGGGGTTTTAAATGTCAATACCACGAGTTAACCAGCAAAATATAATGAAAATGATTTAAAAGTCTTTACTTGAAAAAACACATTATTTTCAGTGCTTTCTTTTTATTTTTAGCTGTATGAACCTTGGATCTTGTTCCTATGCTTTTCTCCACTAGCTGAGGGCTAGGCATTCGATTTTATTAATAAAAAAAAAAAGTAGTGTTTTAATTTTAGTCATCTGACTCCAGAAGTTGGGGCTTTTGAGAAAATAGATGAACCAGTAGGAAACTCAGAATGACGCACAAAAGCTGGCAAATCTTCTACAGCATCAGCAACACTGTGAGATTAGCAGCACTGAAAGGAACAGTTACAGTGTTATCAATGATAATATGATGTCTACCTATTTGATGAAAAATTGAAAGAATGGTTTTCCTTTTTAAGTGCATCTGCAGCCTCTAGCAAGCTGGTTCATTTATGGCCCTGGCATTCAATCTGAGTGCCAAACTGGAAGCCTCCTGCCTCCAACTCCTCCTTCGACAGCTTGTTCTGTGAAAAGCCCACTTCAATACCCAAACTGCTGCCACACCTTGGTGCTGTCAGAGCCCAGGTACCAAGGGGGAAACAGACTTCTGTATTTCTACACTCTTCTCTGATATGGTCCTCCCCATCAGTGTGCTCCACAGGCATAAGGGCATAAGCTTATGCTGAGGGTAACTCACGGGATGCTCACATGGTCCACAGGATCAAGCCTGTGCATATAACCTATGCAATAACCTGTGCATGTAAATATTTTTACAGAACTAAGAGTAAATTAATCGAATGTTTCTTCTCATCATTCAGCTTAGTTTCCACCCATGTTTAGCTCCTTCTCAAATGTGTAATTAACTGAATATACCAAACATTTAGCTCATTACTCGCTACCACTGTCTGCGCTACTTACCCATATATTTTTATATACGACAGACATGAAAGGGAAACTTTCCATTTAGACTGCTGCCCAGAAATGCTCCCTATTCTCAGCTTTCATCTTAAAGATTTTATTTCTTTTGGACGAAGGGCATCCGGAAAAGCTGCTGCCATCGGTTAACCGCATCTACCCCTGGGCAAGACCCAGCAGCTCCGGGAGCAGCCCCCAAAAGCTCGCTTTGAGCTCCCTCTGCTGCCGACCGTCCTGCAGGAAACTTTTCCAGCGCAGCGCTGGCCTTCCCAGCAGCAGTTATTTATTCCATCCACCCTAAGATGCTTATGCTCAGCGGCTGGTATTACTTGACAGCTGCTCAGCGGGGAGGGAGGTGTGAAACCCCTGCAAGAACACAGGGTCAGACGTCTGCCCTACAGGCTCCGAATCTGCAAAAATCCATGAAGTGCTCAATGTGACGTGTAAAACATAAATGCTCCATGTTATGCTTTTCTGTGCTGGACCTGGGGGTATTAGTCCATGGTAGACTAAATATGAGCCAGCAGTGTGCCCAGGTGGCCAAAAGGGCCAATGGCATCCTGGCTTGTATCAGAAACACTGTGGCCAGCAGGAATAGGCGGGTGCCCTGTACTCGGCACTGGCAAGGCCACACCTCGAATATTGTGTCCAGTTCTGGACCCCTCAGTATAAGAAGGACATTGAGGTGCTGGAGCAGGTCCAGAGAAGGACGACAAGGCTCATGAAGGGCACAAGTCCTATGAGGAGTGTCTGAGGGAGCTGGGGTTGTTTAGTCTGGAGAAGAGGAGGCTGAGGGGAGACCTTATTGCTCTCTACAACTAACTGAACGGAGGCTGGAGCGAGGAGAGGGCCAGCCTCTTCTCCCTGATGGCATGTGACAGGACTAGAGGAAATGGATGCAAGCTGCGCCAGGGGAGGTTTAGGCCGGGTATTAGGAAACACTGCTTCACTGAAAGGGTTATCAAACACTGGAATAGTCCACCCAGGGCAGCGGTGGGAGTCACCATCCTTGGAGATATTTAAACAGCACGTGGACCTGGTGCTTAGGGATATGATTCAGTGGTGAGCTCGCAGTGTTGGGTCGAGGGATGGACTGGATTATCTTGAAGGTCTCTTCCAACCCAAGATCTTCTATGATTCTGTGGATGGAGGCAGCCATCCTTGCAGGCTGCTGGGGCCTGACCGACCCGCAGCCCACCTGTACCAACCCTGTCACCCCAAAACTGCCACGCCACGGCAAGCGCGCAAAGAGGCCCAGCAGCATCAAAATCTACAAGCCCCGAACGGCCGAGGCTCTGGAGAAGGCAGCAGGGCCCGAGGGGGACAGGGCGGCTCGGGCCTCGGTGCCCATCCGCCGCTGCCGCCTGCGAGGTGACGGGTGGTGTCGGG
>VWZK01020636.1:0-56938 GCA_013396935.1 Baryphthengus martii | reverse complement strand
CCTCTGAATTTATCTCGAACCGGGACAGTCATGCAGTCCCCTTGGCATGTAAATATCTGATATCCCTTCCCATCAATCAAGGAATGCTTTTACTTCCAAAAAGGCATCTTTATATTGACTTCTGTTGGCACAGCTTCAGTAGTAAGAGTGGCACTAGGGCTGACACTTGACTGGCAAATGTGAGTTGGCAGAATTTCTTTAGGTAAAGACAGGCCAAATCCTTCTATGACTGGCACAGGTTTCTATAGTCAGTGCTATTTACCTGCATCCATATCAGGAATACTTTGCCAGTGCAATGCATGAGTATTCTGGTCTCTGGAAAGTAATAATACAGTTAAATCCTACATCTACACAAGGAAGATTTTTTATGTTTAAGAATGTGGCATTTTCTAGTAAAAGGAGGGAAGAAAAAAAATAGAAAGAGTTTTTGCTTGGTGCTACTCACTACAGCACTGGTGGAAGTGAAGACTATATAAGAATATATTTCTCCTCTGAGCAAAAAAAAAAGCAGAACCTGAGCAGATTCAGGAAGGAGCACTGATGTTATTGCCCTAGTATGAGTCTGAGTAGCTGCCAAACCTTTTTATACTGATGTGCATGCAGTGGAGTAGCTGGGCTTTGAGCCTATAATCTGTAACAGCCAAGGGATTCAATCCTTAGAGACAGTGTAAATTCAATGGGCCAATTAGCACCCATGCAATCTCTGTTTCAAAGAGCAAAGACAATTACCTACAGTTTATAGCATATGGTTCAAACTTTCAATTAATCATATTTTTTGTGGGGGTTTTTTTCAGCTTTTTTTTTTGTTTGGTGAGGTTTTTTTTCTGTTTAAATTTATTTTCCACTACTCTTTATAGTGCAAAATCTAAGATGGACACTCACTAAGCCACCTCCATAAAGCCTGCACTCCACAGTGAACACATGGCCATCCCCCATTTGTGCAGGAAAGCCACATGTTCACAATCTGCCTATTTTAATTGTGTCACAAGTGCCACATTGATGTCTACAAGGCTACTGGGTCTTGCTGTGAACCTTGCTGTCTATGGCACATAGGAAGCACAGGCAAGAAGCTTCTGGGCATCGCCAGCCACTGCTCAGCTGTAGTTGCATGGTAAGGGAGGCTTGGAGGGATAGGAGTGTCTACAGCTGTTTGCAGACACCCACGCTCTGAATGTAGGACCAGGTTTCAGCGAATCATGGAGACAGATGCAGAAGAAGATTAAAAGAGGCAGAGAAGGTCAGTAAGATAACTTTATACAATTTCTTCCTAAGAGAAACAAATGTCGAGGGCCTGAGGAATAATGAAAACTGCTTCTTTAGTCTATATGTATTACCAAAAAAAAGAAAGAGAAAAAGAAAAATCTTTCTTTTGTGGCAACAGTGGCATTGCTCACCAGCTACCTAACCCTGAGCGCAGGCCTGTGGCAAAGACAAAAACTAAATATACCCTTCAGATCTTAACAGCCTATGAGTTCTGGAGGACAGTTTATCCTCATGCCCTTTGATCACCCAATTAGAGAATGGAGGTGTGTCTTCCTGCTGACATCTCCCTATGGCAATTTTCCTGGTATTTCACTTTGAACAGAGGGTCTGATTCTGAGAACCTGCAATTCTTGAAGAGGTAGATTTTCCGGTAAATAACAAATGACTGTAATGAAAACTGGCAGTTTCTTTAATGCTGCATTTATATGCATCTTTATGAAGGACAGTAACGAATACAAAGATTTCTTCACAGTCTTATTTCTTTATAGGAGAAACAACATAATAATTATAATGCCTTACTGGTCTGGGTGAGGCTCTTGCTAGTACAGAAGAGCTGTTTTAAAAGAAAGCTTAGATGTGTGCCTCTGTGTGTGTGCAAGCACATGTGTACATTCATAAGTATGATAGTACCAATATTAGGTGTTACAGTCAGGGATTACGACCTTCATCTTAGCACTGTACTGAAACTGAGCAAAACAGAGTTTGTTTGAAGGATGTGCTTTGTATGGAAACCCTGAATTCCTCAATTGTAAAGTGGAATAACAGAAGCTGTTTTCAAACAAAAAAAAAAACTCAACAACTTTGTAAAATAATCCAGGCTAGGAAAATAGACAAATTTTGAAACTGCACAGAAAAAGAATGTGATTCTAGGTGATTTGATGGATTTATACGGACAAACAGTCAGATTTTTAATAACTCAAGGGGATGAAACCAATCTTTCTTCTATCTTCCCTAGAATTCCAGCCTTAGGATAACTTGGGAAAGACAACTTTTCTACGGGAAAGAGTCTGTCTTCAGAATCCCTGAAATTGTTCTAACTCTTTGAAGATTTTAACTAGAGTGGCTTGTGGGATATTTGATATCTGTAGGCAACAACTTGCCCCCAAACCCACTTTTTTTTTTCACGGCTGTCTTCCCCAACTGAGGCTATGTCTAAGACTAGTAAAATACCTTTGGGAACATTTCCAGACACTGAGAGGAACTGGCATGGAAAACCCTACATCTGTGCTGTTGGACTTTTTCAGCTTCCAAAACCAAGTCACCACTCAAACTGTTTATTGAGAACGGTTCCTGACAAGGTTAACATCAGAGCCATGACCAGGACTTGCGTGGGAGAATGCTGCTTTTCCAAGCAAGAGACCATTCCAACTGCTTAGGTCTACATAAAAAAAAAATAAAAATAAATAGTATTTAACAATGGTATTATGGTATCAGGGCATAATCAGATGCTATTTAATTTATTAGTAAAGCCATAATCAGAGAGGATACAGCCATTTTTCAATGCACATACTTTGTACCAGGCAGATATTACCAGAGAAAGCCAGTTTCAGATACCTGAAAACAGCATTAATATTCTCTACCTTTCCTCACAGATATTCTCAGGAGAAGCCATACATGACAACAGCTTATCAGGTTGGTAAGAAAGTATCTTCATAACTGCAGAGTCACAAGTATCATCTCTACAGAGAATTTCCTGACCAGAAGAGAGAGCAGATGTAGCCATCTTCTAATTTATATTCTTTATTCGTGCATTCATTTTTATTTGGCTAATAATGAATACGGAATATATACACTTTATTGTATCGAATATGAGGGTTCTCTGGTGAGTAAGATAGTATCTCTAATTTCCCATGGTTACCTGTGATATCGAGCCAATAAAGTCCTATGCATTGCTATTATTGGATTTCAAACCTGACCTGAGTTTTACTGTTATTAGTATTTGTATTAATTTGACTGCACTGATGAAATTATAGGTGAATGTGCCATCTCCAAACTGGAAAAGATGTATGTTGGTTGAGTTGAATGTGAGATTCCCAATAATTTGATATTTCCAGGAAGTGGGAAAAAACAAAACCAGTTCTAAAGAGCACAAAGCATAAATCACAAGAGCTGCTGAGCAGGATGTCCATTAGAAGATTAGAAAAGTCCCAATGTCATAGGTGGGAATGCAGAGAAGGCTGAACGTTCATGGTGTATGTGAGTGCTCCAACAAACCTGTGCATTACATGTACCTCAATGAATCATGGAGGGCATAACAAACAAAACAACACTGCAAAAAGTAGCAAGACACTTAATTTGCTTAATAACACGTCTGTGTAACTCAGTATCCTCAAACTCCATAACATGTTCTTCTCTCTGGAGCAATGAGAAGGTAAATGTTGCCATCTGGTTCTGCCGAAGGCAGGAGGTTTGACCTAAACTCTAATGCTGGCTGTTGCTGAAGTCTGCAGGAGCTTTTCCTTTTATTTCAGTACAGGCTATTCCCACATTCTTCTCTTTGGACTTTGAGCACCCGACTGAAACATGTAAGATAGAGAGGAATATAGTCACCTTATGTTTCTTCTATACCCTCAGGCCCTGCCTGTTGCGGGGGTGTTGGAACTAGATGATCTTGAAGGTCCCTTCCAACCTTAACCATTCTATGAATCTATACTCTATAGATAAAGAGATTGATGCTACCCACCTGAAATCTAAATGACCTCTGGAATGTCCTATATTTCTCCATTGATTTCCTATCTCTCTCCATTCATTTTAATGAGTGTAGGGCAGTTATATCCCTAAATTATCTAGTCCAGCTTTGTGCCAAAAGTTATATGGCCCTTGTGCTTAACCTTGCTTGAATCAACATGCTTTATCTTAATATTTTATTTTCTCCAGCAAACCAGGTCTTGTCCCTTTTTGAAATTTGTGATTTCAAATCCACTGCTTTTATAAAGACAAAATTTAACAATCAAAATAATTTAGGTAGAAATATGTTTCACATTTGCACCTAAAAATACACTGAATAGTGTAGAGATGATTTAAGAATGATTCTTTCAATAGTTCTCGAGAAGCACTACAATCTGAAGTAGTCTGCCCTATACTGGTTTTGTTTCCCTAACGACAGCATTAAAATGGTAAAACCAAAGAAAGTCTTATTCTAACACAGAATGTGTGCCTAAAATTCAGTGGGAAAAACCCCTACTGTGTACATCAAGTTCACTGGCAAATTGCTATGCTGAGACCACTAATGTAATGAAGAAATGCTGACCAGTTTATGGTAAAACTGTTTTTCTTGCCCTTTCTCAATTATTGCATGTTCTCACACTGCTTGTTCCAGCCAGATTAAAATTACTCTCATGACTTGGATGAATGGAGTCAGGAGTTAGCAGAGCTCACAAAGTCTCCAGTGAGATTGTTGCTCTGCATTTTACTTCTGTTAACAAAATTAGTTGTGAGTTGCCTGTGTGTCCTCAAAAGGGTTGTTTCTTGTATACAGGACTTCCCACAGAATATAAAAGCAAGACAATGCCTTTCAAGAATTGTTTCATAAGTGATAAATTATGCAAATTTCTTTAGACTGTGAACCACTGAATAATTTACCCAGAGCATAATGATGTATACCTCAATCATTTTTTTTTTTGCATAATTACAATTTTATTCACAAGTCACTTAGCTCATGCTCACTAAACGTATTTTAGTTGGCTTTTTTGCCTAGTTATTTTGATTTTCTCTAGCATATCAATTTTGAACTTTGCTGCCTACCAATATAACTGCAAAGTTTTTATGAGAACTGGTTCTGGTCTGCTGGAGTCCTCTGTAGCATAATAATGATTGAGGATAAAATGCTTTTCTTAGATCTTGATTTTGTTCTTATTCTTTTCTTAGACAAACAGAGCTCTTAACGTCCTCACTGAGAAAAGTTTCAAGTTGCCAGCTTGGATACATCATTTTCACTGAAGCTATAACAAAAGTGCAGCTGAGTATTTATTTTTGGGGTAGAAATCATGCTTCTGTGGTGGTGGTGAAATTCACGTTGGAGCTAGCTGCAATGGACAAGAACATTATTCTCTGTAGTTCTTATTCAACAAACTGCATCCTCCTTCTTACAATGCACTTGGTTACTATGTAAGAGCATCGGTGTGGCCTAGAAGTCCCACACATGGACTCTCTGTGCTAGACCCTCAAAAAGCTGAGAATATAAAGACGGTCCCTGCTCTGAGCTTCTCATGAATCAAAATCCAAAGCAAGAGGTTGTTCACAGAACACAAGTGAAAAACAAGACGGCAACACTGGCAGTTAAGTACAGCAGGGGCCGGTCTGATGCCACGGCCTTCAATATGGCAGCTTTACAAAATAGTAGTGGTTAAGTGTGAAGTGTCTGAGTTGCCTTGGCTGAGGATAACACCTTGAAATTGTGGGGTAGTTTTAGTGCCTGCTTTGTGTGGTACTTTTCACAAACAAAAAATGAGTCCATGAGAAATAGTGATGGTGTCCTTGTTCTCCTCAGACTGTGGGGAGAGTGGAGCATGAGCACAAAGTCCCACAGGGTGAGTCAGGCTTCCTGTTCTTCAGCACAGAGCAGATGTCTAAAACACAACAGCTATGTTTATATTACTAAAACATATAATGCCAGAGGACAGACTTGGCATGACTGCTGACACTATTAACTTTCTAGGCTGTATTCTGGCATGGAATCAGTGTTATGTGGTCCTATTGTACTCATCCTGAAGTTAGCACAGATGAGAGGTCATTTTCAAAAGGCTGGTCAGGTGCTACCTCCCTCTTTTGTAGGCTAAGAGATTTTAGCTGGACTGACACAAGCCACACCATACGCACTTGGTCTCAGGATTAGAAAACAGGCTATTATCTCATTTTACTGCTATAGCTTTGACTACTAGATCTTTGACTGTTTCACCTGAAAGTTGTTCCACAACTAAGGAGAGCCTAGGTCTTCAGAAGAAACCTAGTTTGAGTTGTTAATCTGCTCTTACATCTCCAAAGACACATAATCTGTATTCGAAGTGTATTAACAATTTCATACCTCACAAAAGAGATTTTATGGGAGCTGAGAATGTTGAGTTGAAGGATTTGTGAAGAAATGTCTTCACAATAGTCCGACGGCTAGGGCACAGGCCCTCAGAAACGGAAAGTTTGTTTTTTATTCATCTTGAATATGGAAGTTTGAACTCATGCTGTTTATGCATTTTATAAAAGAAACAAAAATAAAATTAAAACCCCCACCGCAATTACGTTAGTGCAAGTATCAGTGAGCTGTAGGCTCCTGAACTAAGTGTACTTTTGCTTGGAAACTTTATTCAGATTATTTCATAAATTAAATCTTGTATCTCCTGCTTTCCCTTGTTCCACTAGATGACCTTCACCTCTACAATCAGAGCACTGTCTGGAGATGTGGGTTGAAGTCCCTGAGCAGAGCAAGGTCACGCTCTGTGCCTGTGCTTTAGCCAAAAGACCATTCTGCAAAGTATAAGTACTGCCACTTTGTCTGACTATTTTTTTAGTTAGCTCCTTTCTATCAATATCTAATCAGAGCTGACATCTTGGTGTGGGTTCCTAAGCTTGAGTCTGAATTGCAGGAGTAGTAGTGTCAAAGCTGAGTGTTTCTGAATCTCCGCACATAAGAGTGAAGACATACAAGGAATATTCAGACTCACCTGAGAGGTTCCATAGAGTTTTATGTGCACCAAGGATGAGACTATGTCAGGGATTAGGCCATCTGGTAGACAAGTGTGTGCATCAATTCTTACACCTCTAATTAAGCATCTGGATTTCTCAGACCTTAGCCACAGGCTGTCTCTAGAGCTGCGTGCTGTCAATGGAGATACACTGATGTTGGGTGACAGTAATGTTTTTATGAGTTATAGCAAGCATCTCTTGAAAACCTGTATCTAAATAAATCCAATACATTGATCATCTTCTATTCAATGAATAGAGTCCTGCTGTGTGTGAATGATTTTAATTTCCTGTTTGATGGCAGCTATTTAGTTTAGTGAGTAAGTTACAAAATTATTTCCTTTGCCTGATTTTGAAGGCCAGAACTGACACTGGACTTGAATGCAACCCTGAAACAGTGATGATATCTTTTTGTCACTGTGACTGCTGTTTTGCTTTCTGTATTAATTTATAATTTTGAATTTTTGAGGTGCTCACAGACACAGAACTACACTGGAACACATAAATGTTAGCATAAAACAGATAAAAGCCGGTAATAAAACATATTTGGCTTCCACGTTGCTTGTTGGAACTAGATGATCTTGAAGGTCCCTAATACATATACTTATTTTGCAGTGACTGCAAAACAGGTAGTCACTGCAACATGTGTGTGGTCAACATATACCATTTATGGTTTAATATATCTGTGCAGTATCTATCTCAGGACATGAGCGATATGGTTTTGATCCCATCTGAAAGCATCTTGTACCACTGTGGCTTATTTCAATTATTCACAATAATGTCTTGAAAAAAAAATCTCTTGTGATTAAAAGATGGAGGGCAATAAATATTTCTAATAATGGTCAGCACTTTGGGGGGAAGTGAGAGAGCCCGCACTATAGGGAGAAATAAAGAGGGTTTGAGAGAGACAGGGGGAAAGAAATCTGATCTCTTTTCAACAGGCAAACACAGCTTGTATAAGACCCTCACGTACAACATTTAACACACTGTAAAAAAACATTATTTATATAAACTTTATCAGACATTTCATCTTTCAAATTTTATTTCAGGGTTAGTCTTGAAATATCCCTAAGGTATTGTCTTACTTGCAAAATGTTATTTCAATTAGTTGAATATTATTCTTTACAAGATTCAGGTCAAACGAGAGGCAAACCTAAATCCAAACCAAACAATATGTGTCTGCAATAAATTTCTGTTCCTGAATTATTCATACATAATGGCATAGGTGACTCTTCAAGCATTTTGAATTAACTAGAATTGATTTCTCACTTTTTTATGCCTAGTTGTACAAGCTTTTTTGTACTTTTACTTCTCCTTAACAAATAAAGTATTGATTTAACTCCACTGAACATGTTTTATTTAAACTTTGCCCTTTGTCAGCAACTTAGTCCTCTACCCAGAATTCTCATCTTTGACTTTCCATTGTCTCTTGAACTGGAAGGTGAAACATACCAGATAGATGGGCTCCTTGCTATGACATAAGCTACAAAACACATTTCAAATTTACTAGGAATAGTTACAATACAAAGCACACACCACGCACTTTAAAGCACTTAGTGCTCCTTTTCTTGACTAGACTTTCTCCTTGGGAAATTCAACAGTTTCAAAGTCAAAAAAACAGACATTCCATTTACAGCCACTTTTTTCCGAATACTTTTTTTTCTTTGACTAGTTTATTCTTATTTCAATCTAAAACTAAGATTACATGCTGAACTCAGATGCTCTCTCTCTCTCCCTCCTCAACAGAACAGGGGGAGAAAGTGAGATGGAAAAGTTCATAGGCTGAGAAAAAGGCAAGGAGATCACTCACCAGTTGCCATCAAGGAAAAACTAGTGAGTGATGGGTATGGAGAAAGTTAGTTATAAAATCTATTTTAACTCCTCTTCAGGGCTTTCCTTATGAATACATTCCGATCCCATGCTTCAATGTGTATGGTTTGTGGTTATCAGTGTAGTGCATTGTTCTGTACAAAGTCTGCGACATCACATTCTCCTATCTCTCTTTTCCAGGGGTGGGGAGGAAGAAAAAGACTTCTCTCTCTCTAGTACTGTAGGAAATCAGGCATTCTAAGAGCAGTTTGCTTTATTTCAGTCATGGCTTTTATAGTGTTGCAGTATACAGAGGAGAGCACTGGCCATCATGTCTATGGCTTAATAGTATATAGGATCCCAGTCTAACTTCTATCAAAGTTCATAGAAAGTAAAGGTAATCTGGCTTCTGATACAAAATTATTTGGTTCATTTTCCATATGAATTTTCATTCCAGATGTACTATGCTAAGATCTTATTTAGTTTCCTTAGCCAAAGACTATGTCTATACACAATTGAGAAAATCCAGTGAATAAATTCCGATCATTCTGTCAGATACGAGAAACATATAGATGACCGATTACAGAACCCAAACTGGTATTTTGGTAAAATTTAAAATTACTGTTTTCCATGTAGCAAAACTTAATCACACTGGCTACTGTTTCACTGTGATGCTAGAATCCATTAGAACACTTTAATTTAGACTGCAGTGTAATTCTTTCAATTTATTAAGGTTCTTCTTGTATTTATGGTAGAAGTAAAATCAGCCTCCTTCCCAACTGCATCCTTTGGAATTGCTCTAGGGTACATTAGTTCAGGTACTGCAGGTGCAGATTACAATACCAGTTTTGAACATGGTTGATAACATTACTATGACGGTTGCTACCAGTGCAACATAACATAAAATAAAGATTGTTATCATCATTACAAAACCAAGGGGGGGAAAAAAAAAAAAAAAGTGAATTCTATTTGCTCAGATAAAGATATTTGTTGTGTAATGTATCCAAAATACTAGCTTTGTTCCATACCTAGTCATAACACTTCACTTCATGAAACGTGGACATAAAGACATTTCATCGGCAAAATTATCTGGTTGTAGACCTAAAGATAACTGAGGAAACAATAAAATACCACACTGGTAGTAACACAAAGTACCTTTTCTTCACATGGAAGCTCTTTTCCTTCTAGCAAATGCAGCTGAAGAGCATTACCTCTAAACAACCCTCAGTAATATCTGACATTATACTATATTTGTATATCCCTTAGTGACAGTCAAAGAAAAGTCAGTCTTTACTGAGTGATGGTAGATGCCTGTTTCCTGGTTGTCTCTAACAGAATCAACTTGAAAGAGCTAGTCTTGTGTGATTCACAAGATTATCATCATAGTTGATAAGCACATATAAAAAAATATGATTATACGTGGAAGTTTATTTTAATTGGTATAAAACAGTATAAATGTAGATATATAACTTCAGTGTATGTACTAGAAATGTAAAAAAATCATAGAGGTAGCCATTATTCAGTAAGAAGATGAAATAGGTCCTTTGTTTTAGTCTTTTTATTGAAAGGCAGAGATGACCTGATAGCAGAATTCAATAGATCTCATGTTGGCCTCAGTGAGTTATGAGTCAGACTGCAGACTATGATTCAAAGTGATTGGTTTTTATGGTCTCAGTTCCAGACTTGTGAATTTTCTGAAAATGCAAGTAAAGCAAGTAAGGAATTGAGCAGTTCTTTCTTAGACTTTCTAAATAAATGTATAGCATGTATGACCTTTAACTAGTTTAACCATAGAGAATGCCACAAATCTGTATGAGTATGTCCCCTATAGTTGTTTTAATGAAGCTCTAAGAACTCTTGAAAATTCAAACTGGCCTCTTTACTCAAGCCTATCTTCAGTAAAACCCGGTGTAATCTTACAAAAATTCCACTGGAATATAGTACTTTCTAGCTTTTCAGTATAGAGGATCTCTTTTGAACTGTTTAAAAGTGAAATGGAAATCATGAGAAAGACAGTTTAGAACCTGACACAATAATCAGAAGAAAATTGGTTAGACAATCTAAAACATGAAAGAACTGCTCAGATGGAACAGCTAATCCTGAAAACCATTTCCAGGCACATTAAGGTCAAGAGAATCATGAGTTGTAAGCATGGCTTCACCAAGGGGAAGTCATGCTTGACCAACTGATAAGCTTCTACAGTGATGTACTGGCCTGGTAGATGAGGAGATAGCAACAGATATTGTCTACCTGGACTTCAGGAAGGCATTTGATGCTGTCTCGCATAAGATTCCCATAAAGAAACTGTTGATGTATGGGCTGAATGAGCAGACAGTGAGATCTGGCGTGAATGGCTGGGCCTAGAGGGTGATGATCAGTGTTTCAGAGTCTAGTTGGATGTCAGTGACTAGTAGTGTACTCCAGGGATCATATCGGGTCCAGTACTGCTCAACATCTTCATTAGTCCTCTAGATGATGGAGTAAAGTGTACCCTCAGGAAGTTTTCATGACACCAAAATGAGAGGAGTGGCTGATACACCAGAAAGATTTGCTGTCCTCCAAAGGGACCTCAACAGGCCGAAGAAATGATCCAACAGGAATCTCATGGGGTTCAAGGAGAGGTGCAAAGTCCTGCACCTGAGGAGGAACAACCTTATGCACCAATATGTGCTGGGGGTCTCCTAGCTGGAAAACAGATTGGCAGGAAAGAACTTGGAGGTCCTGCTGGACACCAGGTTGAACCTGAGCCAGCAATGTGCCCTTGCTGCAAATATGGTGAATGGTATCCAGGGCTGCATTAGGAGTGTGGCCAGCAGTTTAAAAGTGGTGACCCTACCACTTTATTCAGTGTTGGTGAGGCCACACATTGAGTGCTGCACCCACATATGGACTCCTCAGTACAAAAGAGACAAGGACATAGAGGAAATAGTCCAGCAAAGGACCAGGTAGATGATGAAAGGCCTGGGGAAAGGTTGAGAGCTCTGGGACTATTCAATCTGGAGAAGAGAAGGCTCAGGGGGATCTTAATGTGCATAAAAACCTGAAGAGATGGTGCAAAGAGGGCAGAATCAGGTCCTTTTTGATGATGTCCAGTGACAGGACCAGATGCAACGGGCACACACTGAAACACAGAAGATATCCTTGAACATTAAGAAACATATCTTTACTGTGAGGCTGACTGAACACTGACACAAGTTGCTTTGAGAGGTTGTGGAGTCTTCCTTGTCACAGACATTCGAAAGCCATCCAGACACAGATATGGTCTGGACAGACACCTATGGTCTGGATAGCAGACCATAGGTGGCTCTGCTTTAGCAGAGGGTTTTGACAAGATGACCTCCAGAGTCCCTTCAAACCTCAACCATTTTTTATTCTGTGATTCTGTGATAAATACTTCCTCTATAATTTTAGTCTATCCAGTCCATTAGACTGTAGGATTCAGACATGCATTACCATAATGTACATATGTTAACATTTGCTTGAAGCATTAATACTAGTTTCATTGTTTCCTGTGACAACGGCAATATATTTATATATGTACTATCAGCTGTAGAACAAAAAGCCAGCATGTGCCACCACAGTAGCCAGAGAAAATCCTGGAAGTTTTTGAGTGAAAGCACAGTTGTTCTCTTTTTCACTTGCTAGGTAGAAATCTCTGTGACTTTTGAAGTCATAATATCTTTTGGCTTTCTAACCACCTTACATAGCTTTTGTTTTTCACAATCTCACAAATTCCATTTTAAAACTAGTTTGGCTTCTGGTCCCTATACACCTTGTGGAAAGCTATTTCAGATACCTCTTAGATTACTAGAGTCCTACTATTTTCCAGCTTAAATGCGCACCATTGCTTCTCATGTCAACATTGACAGTTAACTTAAGTAGTTCTTTTCCCTCCATAATGCTCAGTCCTCTTGAGTATGAGCCAATCCCCACCTAATCTTCATTTAGCTACACTGAAAGACACTTTTCTAAGGCTCCCTTTCTGTAACAGCTTTTCTTTAGGTCTCCCTAGTAGCCTTTCTCCAAACTTGCTCCTGTTGGAAGGTATCACTCTTAAATGCAGCTGACCAGAACAGCAGAAATTATTCCTCTGGGCTCTTCCTGAGGTTTTGTACTAGTACTGATACTCAAAACGTGTTTCTTGATTGCTCAATACTGAAGACTTGTTTCTTTTCTTTGCACGTTCAGTTACGGGCAGCAAAGGAGAGGACAAAAGTTGTGTGGGCAGTTAAGGTATCCAGTACAGAGACTGATGGGGTTGGTAAGAAGTATGACGTAATACTGAGAGCTAGAGAAAGAGAGCACAAATGCGGTACTTACCCTTTTCTCCTTCCTACTGTACTCTCTGATATTTTGGTATCACTGAAGTTCAGAGGAAGTGTTGCTAAAAGCAACCAACAGTGTACTGAGAAAACACAATAGAAAACAGCAAGTAGTGGGCAATCACACAAAGTTGCTGATCAAGTTGAACCAGCTTAAAATAAATTCAGTACAATGAAGCTGCACAGATTCCAGCAGTGAAATTAGCCTCCTGTGAATATTTCCTGCTTGCTGATGGCAGTCAGGTACAGTAGGAGGCTCTTCCCCATATCCGCCTCATGAAACCTGTCCTCTGTTGGACAGGGCAACTGCCTTCCTCTCACAAGTCCTAATCAACAAATTTGAACCCATAACATGTTGAATTAAAGGCTAAATTTCAGAGCCAGAAGGAAATAACTGTATTTTTCTGTTTCCTTGATTTGGCTCTGGATCAGTGCTTCAAAATAATAGCACCTCTTAGTAAAGATTTAATTCTGTTCATCAGCCTTTGCAAGTATTTCTTGTTCTGTGCTTCGGTTCCCAGGATGTACAAGGAAAGTCTGATATTTACCACAGTCAGTAATTCATTTTTACCATATTTTTTTCTCCACTAGAGAGTATCCATTTATCAGAACCTACACTTCTGAAGGCAAAAACATGCTTTGACTGATACCTCTACTCAGAAACATGAAGTTCTGAATACTACAATATGTTTCTAGGGACTTCTTTCCCCCAGTTTTAAAAAACTTTTTATTTTGATTTTCTGATTAATTTATATTGTCATGCATACCAGATTGATGGCAAATGCTTTCCAGTTTTCAAATTGAAATGTTTTGACTTACCCATCCATATTTCTTCCTTCCCAGGGTTTCAAATTTTAAATATTTCATACATACTGAACATTTTGACTTTTTTGTCAAATCATGATTAAAAGATTGTTGCATTTCTTATTTCCAAAAGTTTTGGTGTGATACAAAAGCCTGTTTTCAAAAATGCAGCTCCAACAGTTACCTTATTTCTAAGGTTGCTGTGGTGAGTTGACCTTGATGGGCACCAGGTGCCCACCAAGCTTCTCTATCAGTCCTCCTCCATCAACAGAACAGAGGGAGAAATATGATGGGTCTAGATAAGGATAGGGAGATCACTTATAAATTATGATCATGGGCAAACCAGATGCAACTTGAGGAAATTAATTTAATTTATTGCCAACTAAGCAGACCAGGATAGAGAGAAATAAAAACTGAACTAAAACCGCCTTGTCCCCTTCCCTTCTTCCCAGGCTTCACTTGACTCCCGGATCGTCTCCCTTCTCCCCACTTCTCTCAACTTAATTGTCTTTCATATGGGTTTGCCAGCTGGCTGCAGAAGGAGTGTAGATGACTGATTTAGTGTAGATGACTACACTGGGCTATAGGAGACAATGCTGTGAGCAATGTGCTACTGGCTTCGTTCACGTGGCCCTTGGCATCTACAGGTTATGCGGTGGCAACGTTTAAGATACCACACAGTGATTCACTCGATCTTGCACCTCAGTACTGTCATTGTAGAAACATAATCAGAGCATCTAATCCTGGCAGCCATAGAAGGCATCTGAGATATGTTCTCTTCTTTGTACCAGTACTGCACAGAGATAGACTCGCTTAGGTGAGCCTGCCTGTTCATTTCCTGATGCAGAAAACATGCAGTTCCCCCATGTTTCCCGTTCTCCGATCCCACTCCTGCTACTGCTGCTCCCAGGTGCACACTCGTAGCTCCCTCTTAACACTGTCTGTGATTGGTTTTAAAACATTAAAGAGGCAAGAAAACAACTCACCAAAACCAGAACAATGTTCTGTCAGCTTTTTAGTCAGAAACCAAGAAGCTAGATGGATACTCAAGTCACCTCAAAGTGTAAGTGGAGTACATAGTAAGAAAGGGAAGAGGACAAAGTGGTAGGGACTTCTCTGAGCATCATCAACCACCGGCATCATCTTGTGTCTCTCCTAACAACATCGCCTAGCCTTGACTGTCTGATAATAAAAAAAACCAAACACTTTAGCTTGTTATTGCAGACATTCAAGAATTATCTGCCTCTTTTGTAGCTATAAGCCTTTATCAAACAAACAATAATCACTTCAAGCATCTTATGATTGCTTTTCTAGAAAAGTCATTTTTCTAGTCACTTAACTCCCTAAGAGTTTTGTACATGGTTAGATGGGAGCTGTTTGAAGAAGAGCTTCATCTGGCTTCCATATTATGCATGTTCAGCTGCTATCTTGACATTACCTCCCTGCCAGCATTTCTCACCTGTCTCACAGAGGTGTTACGTGATGTAATTAGTTTTATTATTACTGTCATTACCATGAAACCAAGCTGACAAAATGAGACTGTTTCCCCAGGCTTTTCCCATCATTTTTTGCTGAGCTTTAAGATTATTTTAGCAGTTAGACCTTTCTCCTGTGTTAGTTACTCATTCTCACAATTTCTTTTTCCCTTTCTGTCATTTGGTTATGGTGGTGATAAAGCACGCTGACATATTCTATTGCATTGTTTTCCACAGCTGGCTTGAAAACAAAAGTCACTAACAAAGTGTTGTTACTGGTGGGACTCTTCTCTCATTTTAGGTAAAGAGGGAACATATAAACATTTTCCATTTATTATTTTTTTCCCAAGGAAATTCAATACAATGTACATACATATTTTGCTCACTCATGAAGTCTGGAGAATGCAAATTAAATATTTAGTTAATGGTTTGATTTATGTGCCCTGGTTTTGTCCTGAGTTCACAAAGAGTTTAGATGTTGCCACACAGAGAATTTCAATACTTAACAATAGCATGTTTTCCTCCCGGAGACAAATTCACAGTCCCCAGTTGCACAGGTTCACCATGCTGGCACACAGCAGTGGCAAAAGGCAGCACACTGAGCCAGTCTGTTCCTGACAGAAGGGGTATCTTTTAATCGTGTCTCTCACAAACACACTCAGGAAACAAACTGAAGCTCAAAGGTATGTGCTTCTGCAAAATTTCCCTTTGCACGTCTGAGTGTGTACATGTAGTAGTGTAGACATTGCTGGATTCACCAAGAAAACAGTGTGGTTGGCTAAATTCCATCCTCAAGGGTAGGATAGGATAGAATAGAATAGAATAGAATAGAATAGAATAGAAT
Organism: Baryphthengus martii; assembly: GCA_013396935.1. Classification (NCBI taxonomy): domain Eukaryota; kingdom Metazoa; phylum Chordata; class Aves; order Coraciiformes; family Momotidae; genus Baryphthengus; species Baryphthengus martii. Next base: position 40,748 of record VWZK01020636.1, on the reverse strand, counting down.
AGAATAGAATAGAATAGAATAGAATAGAATAGAATAGAATAGAATAGAATAGAATAGAATAGAATAGAATAATTTCAGCTGGAAGGAACTTACAACGATCATCTGGTCCAACTGCCTGACCATTTCAGGGCTGATCGAAACTTAAAGTATGTTTTTAAAGGCATTTTCCAAAAGCTTCTTAATCACTGACAGGTTTGGGGCATTGACCACCATTCTAGAAAGCCTGTTCCAGTTTTTGACCACCCTCTCAGTAAAGAAATGCTACCTAAATGTAAGAGTGTTAATTGCTCTAGGGTCCCTCAAAAAACATGTAAGAGACAAGTACATTCTGAGACACAACAATCTTTGAAAACCCAAACTCACTGATTTTACAGAAAGCCTAGGAAATCTTTCCCAGTGTTAGTGCTTCAGCTCAGTGTCCAAGGCTAGATATGATAAATTAAGGACTCTTGTCTCCATATCTGTAGTGGTTTCCCTCGTGAAAGTAAAAAAAAGCTTCATTAAGGATTGCATGGAAAAATCACTACTTTGAGGAAAAAGAAATAAATCTCATTATTTCCTCTCATTTCTTTACATTTTGCTGCCAGAGGTGAGATCACTGTAGGTATTAGCTACTGACCTGCTATTCTAACTATTGATTTAGTTTTAGCAGGTGCAGCTGTGCCAGTAAAGAGCCTTTCACCACAGCCCACTATAGCTTCTTGTCACTGCCTCCCTGCTAGTATTTCCCTTTGATATTTGCTTCATGTGCTTGGAATGCGGCTACCAAAATTACTTCAGTCTCCATGAGTCAAGTTAACAACGTTATGATATTTTTAAATTCACCTGTCCCATTTTTACTGAACTGGGTTAAATCAGGATCAAGGATCAGCTCAGCCAGCAGATCAGAAGGGCTGCTAACCTTCCCGAGAGGAGGAAGGATGATGTGAATGGCAATCTCTACAAATGGTATACTATGGCTAGAACAGGGCAGCAAAAAAAGAACCATGAACAAGATCTGTCCTGACCTTTGCATAGATGCACATATGTGACATCTTTTGTATGCAGGAATCTTCCTTTACATACCTTTCAACCAAAATAAGAGGTATTGTGCTACAGAGATCACAAGGACTTCACTCGCTGAGAATCTTTAGAAAAGCAAGTCATTGCTGTTGCTGGAAGAAGAGATCCTGAAGCTTAATTGCTTCTGGGATCTTGGGAAGCCCAATATATTACAGAATCACAGCATCACAGAATAGTTGAGGTTTGGAAGGACCCTGGTGTTCATCTTGTTCTATACCTAGATCTGATTGCCCAGGACCATGTCCAGACCACTTCTGAATACCTCCAAGGAGCCAGATTCCACAACCAGTCCGAACAACCTGTGCCGATATTCAATCACCTTCACATTTTTCCTGATGTTCAGAAGGAACCTCTTGTGTTTCAGTTTACACCTGTTACCTCTGCTTCTGTCACCGGGTACTCCTGAAAAGACCGTGTCTCTGTCCTCTTTGCACCCTCTCTTCAGGCATTTATATACATTAATAAGGTCCTCCTTGAGCATTCTCTTCTCCTGGCTGAACAGTTCCTCCAGTTTTCTCAGCCTTTCCTCATATATGTGGTGCTACAGACCCTTAAATCCTTTTATGGCCCTTCACTGGACTCCCTTCCGCGTATTCATTATCTCTTGTACTGGCGAGCCCAGAACTGGACACAGTATTCCGTGTGTGGCCTCATCAGGGTTGAGGAGGGGGAAAGGATCACCTTCCTCAACCTGTTGTCAAATATTCTCATATAAGCCAAACTGGCTCCTAGATGAAGAAATTAATTATATCTTGGCATGTAAGTTTTATGCAAAGGAAATACTTTTCAGGCCCAGGTTTTCTGACACAATCATGCATGTCTCTACATAGACTAGCCAAGCACAGATACTGTGTTTTCCACAAGCTAAGACTGAAAATAACTCTCTTGTTCTTGGTCTGAAGATTCTAATTAATTGCAACAACTATAATTTACACAATGGCTTTGAATTCATCCTGCCTCCAGAGAAAGTCAATAACTTAATTAATCTCATCATCAGTTGACCTGAACAAGGAGAAAGGCTACGAAAAGCAAGGAGCTTTCAGTAATTGATATCACTGGTGCAACTTTGCTCAATCTCAATCTTTTTTTTCCTCTTCAACTGGTGAAGTTTGGCATGCCAGTGCCTAAGGTTTATCTATACCCCTAGTCAGTTTGAACTAAACATTCTCCACAATATCGTATGTGGCTGCTGTTATGCTGAAATAATTTTATTATTCCAAAATAGATTTAACCAAACTAGTAAAAATTCTCTTCCAAGCAAGAATATATATTGATATGCTAATAGGTAATGATCCTTCAACTTTAAATGTCTATATTTTTGTTCATATTATTTTTCATGGGTAAATATATGCTGATACAATAACTTTTCACACTGAAAAGTGGAAATGAACCTTTCTTTACAGCAGATGAACTTTTAAAGAAAATTCAAGAGCATATTAGGATGCAAAACTACTGATAATACCAAGTTACTGGATTGTCAGGTGAGAGCATTCGCTTAATTCAACTTCAAACCAAGCTAGGTAATAGAACTAACAATGGGTTAAGTTCTAAGAACACAGGTTTTGTGTGAGGGAAGGGAATAAGTAACCCATTTTAGCTACAAGACTGATAAGAAACTTTACTTCTTTAGAGACTGAAAAAGAGTAGCAGAGAGAGAATTAACTACATGCACAGCATCCTCCAGCGCATGTTCTCCCTGGATACTGAGTTGACTCCATCATCTGTGTTTTATGAGATCTCATAGGATCATAGCCTTGGATGGCAACTACACTATGCTGGCTGCTTTGCTACTTTTTGCTGATAAAATGCAAACATTTCCTGTAATTGAGTGTGTGCCACTTGCCCTTTAATTCAGCAATCGGTGAAAAGTTTATTTCATAGTATAACACATGCTTGAGATCTCAATATTTAGCTCGTCTTAGTGCAGCCCTCTCACAGTTCCACGTAGTCACAGAGCATACTGCATGGATTCTCTAACACAGTGATTTATAAAGGCAAAAGTTTCCACAGAAATACTGATGCCTTTATATTGACAGAATTAGATCATCTAAAGCAAGAGACCCCAAAGGGATGGGTTGCAGGAGAGGGCAAATTATTCATGTAGAAGGTAATGAATGATGTCTTTTTTTCTAAATAGAGACTCAGATTTCTATAATGTAACTGGAATAATCAAGTTGCTTCTAATGAACATTCTGATTCTGAGTGATTTGAGGATACTATTATAAGGGTTTTTCCCCCAAGTCTGCTGAAGGAACGTCCGTCTGTGTATTCTTTATAGTAAACCTCAGTCTTTATAGACAAAAACACAGAATAAATTGTATTACCAGTGCTATAAGGCAAGAAATAAGCAACTTTAAATTCCTTTTTTTAACCTCTGTTATTCCTTTACTCTGTCCAATGTGGGCAGGTTGCTATTAGTAATAAAGGATATATAGCAATTATAAACTGATCACTTTTTGACATTACGATAGAGAAGATGTGGCCTGGAAATTTTCCCCTAAGGACATGGGTAGTTTTCTGTGCCTGGAAAATGCTCTGTGTCAGCATTATATGTGAGAAGTTTATGTCCAACACTCTATGCTAACATGTTAACCTTCTACCGAAGAGTAATTTCCTAAAGAGCACCTCAGAAAAGAAATCTAATATAAGAGGATTTCCTGTACTGATCTGCAAAAATACAATTGCTGGCATTGCAGTACCTTCTCACTGCAGGGTGAAATGCCAGACCTACTCCCTAACCCTGTAGGTCAGCAAGGCACCTGTAGAACACGTAATGTGTCAAGGATGCAGTTCTGTCTCTTGGGTGAACTGCTCCAAGAATTTCCCTCTACTATTAATTCCCTTATGATTTTAATTCAAAAAGAAAAATAATGCAGTGGTCAAAACTTTACACTTGAACATGAGGTTTTAGTTCCTTGTTGGTGCCAAAAGCATAAATACGGTGCTGTTACGACGTTCACAGCGTGGCTGTAGATCTCAGCGGTTTTGCCTGAAATGAGTAGAAGTTTATTATAGCAGTTCTGAGCAAAGTACATTAATCTACAGTGAGAACTAGTGTGAAGCTAGGTTGGTATTTGAATGCTGTGTGTAGAAATATCCACAGAATATAAATGTTATTTTGGGAAGACTGCTCACTCTGTTAGTATAGGGTACATCACACCTATACTTCGCAGACATCTGTATCTGAGCTTTATTTTATGGTCAATGGAAATAAGTAATCATTTCTTGTGTAGGAGTCCTTTCATCTTACAGAAGATATAGAATAAGGAAGATGAATTGCACCCATTTCTCTCCATTTGCTATATAGAGAGTTCTCTTGACCAACTCAGATGGAGAACACTTCATTACAGGGGTCTAAGTTAGGTGATATAAATCCCACAGTCAGTGAGTTCTCCTATCTGCAAAATAGGAATAACATTTTCCTCACAAACACTGACAAGATAGGTATATAATAAATCTTTTTTTTTTATTTTTTAACACTTGAATAGTACCAATGCAGATAAGTGCATCCTGTGTGTGCAAGAGCGAGAGAAAAAGGTTGATTGAAACAGCTGCTGATCAGTTAATGATATAAAATCAACGTAAAGCATGTAATAAAAGTGGTCTTCTACTACAAGGTCTGAGTTGAAATGACTGTGCTCACATCAAGTCTGATTTTTTTCAGTCAGAGTTATTTGGTGAGAATGACAGCACAGATTTTCTCAGCACACGGCACAGCAGTGTTTCTATCCTGAGGGCCTTGTCAGTCATCTTTGTAATTTTACATCAAGTCTTTTAGTTATAACATCTGATAATTTTAAACCTGATTTTAAATAAAGCTATGTCTGTAACCATCATCTTTCCCCTGCGAAAGAGAAGTAGAAATAAAAAAATTGAGTTAAATGCTCAAAATTCAGAAAGTTGAACACATCCCCGACAGAGTCCTGAGATGCAGAATGAGGTTTGGGGGATTTTCTATTTTCTTTGGATACATGGTTTTAGCGATACTGCACACAAAACCTCAGGATGCCACCAAAGCATAAATAAGAACAGCTCAGTCAGAGAACTGTAAAATACTGTGATCTACCAGTCTCTTGCCTGATCACAAATTTTAAAACAAACCAACAAAAACCCCTCTACCTAGAGTTGTAGTCCTCACTGAGAACTAACCTTCACTTTCTTGTTCTGTAGGTAAGGAACACGGCGCTTCCATCTAATCCATGGGAATTTACAGGGGACTACACTGAACTAGGTATCCTTTTTTAAATTAAGGTGATGCCAAGTGGGAGGCCGTAAAATTGGCAGAAGAATAAAGCTGCTTGTCTAACAGCAACATTTGAGAAGAGACTCTTTTGGTACACCTTGGGCACTGAACTCATTAGCATGATCCTTGGTAAACTTTTCTGACCTGTTTTTTAATTCACACAGGACTGGCCCAACTGCATCTCTCATTATATCACATCAAATGAGTCCCACTGACACGAACCAGGTACCAGCTTGTTAAGGAAAAGACAATAAAAGCAAAATTCTTCCAGCAGATCTGCATGACAGGTCTTGATTACTGATACCCTGCGCTCTAAAAATGTGTAGTCTCGTCTTTGACAGGCAGTCAGATACAGACAATATCACAGGCAAAACATTTTCTGTGAAAAAATGAGTTTGCAAAATTGCGCAGACAAACTTACTTTTAAGAAGACTTTATTTTTAGGTAACTTATTAATACTGCTTATGGAGAATATTTTAATAAAAAAATTAATCGTTGTTTAATTACAAGGAACAACAAATTACATATTCCTTCCCCTCCAAGCCGTGTAAAGGAGAGGAAGAAAATCAATATTTGGACAAATACATGCAAACTCAGCTGGGCATCTGGAGACCAAGAAGGATCCTACAGATTATGTGAACTGTGGATTAACCCTGATCTCACCACAAGGCAGCACATAGAGAGAAAAGACACGATTTTACCGAAGGACTGGCAATCAATGTGTTGCCTTAGCAAACATATGCACGCAAAGGATGAAAATTTTCAACTTAAACTTATTAATAAAATCGAATCCTGGGCAGCTGTAACTCCGAAGGAGCAGTCCCAGAAATGCTCTAAACCCACACCTTGTGGTCTTAACACACAAGGATTGCATTGAGTCACAGTATGCAATGATGGAAAAATCCCACCTGGTTTAGGTTAAAGCTGTCAGAAGTTTTTCTGTGGGAGAACTCTGCTCTGTTTTAAGGAGACGAATCTGCTTACTTCCTTCTCTGTAAGGAGACAGGATAGCTTGAGATTTGCAATCTTTTTGGATGGTAGAGATGGTAAGTAGGTAGGAAAGATTATTGTAGGCACTGCTGTTGCTGAGGGTGACCCCTGGAAAAATCTCCTGGGCTATTCCTATGCTAGACCTCTGGGCATTTGAACAGCCAAGAAGCAGGGCTTCCCATAAAGTCAAGGGATGTCAGGAGGGATTCTCCAAAGAAGATCATAAATTGTCGTGAAAAAATACACTTTTTTTTTTCATTTATTAATGGGATCAATCCATGTTACCTTGATGCAGTTGAGAAAGCCTTCAGCCTAGACAAAACATGAGAATAATATGCTTCACTCTCATTTTGCACATCTACTGTATCCGAGGGCAATTTCTTATTATGACACCTCTGTTCTTAGAGCTACTCCCTATGTGACAACTCCTTATAAAGTTCAGCATTCAGTTTGGTAATCAGTTTCCAATCAATGATTCTCAAAATTTATTTCATGACTGGAAGTTTCCTAGAAAAAATTCTTCTATTTCATTCACTGTTAAGTAAAAGGTTTAAAATAGAAAAACATTTAAAGAACAGGGGAAAAAAACACCACAATCTCTGACGCATCAGAGAAATTCTGTCATGAAAAACAGGAAAGCAGAATGTGCTTTTTGAAGGAAAAATAGTTTTTTTCAATAAATATATTAACTGAACAGACTATTCAGTTGTTAAATACTATGAATGCTATTTAGTTTAAAAAAGTAAAGCTTAATAATGGGTTTAAAATTCAACATTTGTCTCCTTATACAATTTGTCTGTAGCAGTGGAGAATTTAAGAGAGATTTCTATTCATGCTATTATTTATTAATGTTTTTTATTTATCCACTTTGACTAACAATATACTCTAGGTATATCTATAATTAATATTCTATATTAAGGGGCACCGTCAATTTCAGTTTGACCTGTCTTTTCAAAAGAAATTAACAATCAAAAAAATTTTAAAAGCTTCCAAGTTTTTATAAAATTCAACCCAATAAGTTTTTTTTCTTGACACAAAAAAAAACATCTGAAAACTACAGTATTCCTTACAATTTTCATGTAGCCATCCAAATCCTAACTTTGGGTATTGTAAGATAAAACTTGAATTGTCTTGAAAGAAATGCAGAAAGCAATAATGAATGAAAAGTAAACAGAGAGATTAAATATTTAATCTGCACAGATCTTCAAAACCAAAATGTAAATATTTCCTTACATACACTCACTCCTAGAAACCATAATCCATAAAAGGCAGACCATCAGACTCCCTTTCTTCCTTCTCCCAAATTCCCTTCAACCCACCAAAAAAAAAGGGAAAATTTTCAATGTATTGTCTGCATATCTAATCTATTTTCAGACTGTAATCTTCATGAGAACAAACTCACATCTTTCCCTTCAGGAAGGCATAACTTTGCTATGGGTAAAATCACAATGATTTCCTAGACTCAAGCAGATGTAAAAAATCTAACCTAATCTATTTAACACTTTCTTGTAATTCAGATCAATCCCTAGTGATAATAACTAAGTGATTGCTCCCAGTATGTTCTATTTCTCTGCCATGTCCTATACCAAACATCCTTGCTGCTTATGGGGACACTTAGTAGGAAAATGCTTTTCTCCAAAACATTTGAATACAGAACTAGGAAACAAGCATGACTGTTTAGAAGATAATTTATTTATTTGTAGAAATGGCCTCACTGAAGTAATTCAGAAGTGCTCAAAAATCAATCCATTTTATGTCAATGCAATGGAACTAGAATTCCCATCTACCTCTGGAGCAGCCTATATTGGAGTAATCCTAGACATCTTTATGAAAGATGTTAAAATCTAATGAAAATAATTCCTAGTAAAAACATCTATATTAAGAAGTCTTATTAAGATACATTTATCTGCAATCAGTCCCCTAAGGAAACAACTACTGGATGATCATGAAGGGTGTATAAATGTTTTTGCATTCTCACATCAATCAGTATTTCTGCTTTTCCTTCATTCCGTGAGTAACGTTTGAATCTGTTACCCAGCTTCAGTGAAAGTTTATGACTCATGGCTCAAGCTGTACTGCACTCTTACAATTTCCATGAAAGCAGGTGAGTGAGGAGAGGTGAAAATTTCCCAGTGATTAAAAGGCTGAGAACGTAATTACTAGACATCAGAGAATCCAAATGAGGGAGGAGACTTCAGTAATCAAACTTCATTAATTCCACCCCTGACTGAACAATCAGTTTATTACCTCATCTTTTTTTCCCCACTCAGTTCTTATGAACTCAGCATGACTTTTTTTTCTCACAGTTTTCTAGGCTAAATAGCACATGGATTTTTACTATTGCAAAAAAAGATGTATTTCTTTCTACTTATAGAAGGAGAAACCTTTCAAATGCTCTGTACTCATCTAGTACAGGGGGAGATACTCACACTAGCAGGCTTATTGGGACACACTGGTCACTTTTAAAAATCCCCTTTCGTTAAATATTTTATTGAGTGATGTGAAAAAAAGAACACAAAACCAGCAGCTTCATGTCAGTTAAAACATATCATTCTTAAATTCAAAGAAAGACATATGAAAAATCTTTTGCACAGACACATCCCTGATGTCAACAGAATGGAAACGAACAGCTCAATGTGCCATTGCATCAAGGATATCTAATGTCCTAAATGACTCTGCACTGGGAAACCACCTCCCCCCCCCACTGCTGTAAGACCTCTGTCGAGTTTAGAACATAGTTTCAGCTTCCTGATTGTGCTTGTGGTCAAGCTGCTGTGCTTGTATGTTTGAAGTTAATACAATACAGTTGAGGATATATAAGGGGACTAAAAAGCGAAATAAATACCAGAGAATTAAGGAATCCAATTAGGGCCTTGTGCTTCATAACATTCTCTGATATTCACCTGTCTTTGGCCTATAGACACTCACCAGCAAATCTGTTTTAGTGAAAGGTGAATAGTAATCTGGATTCACATCATCAACTTTGTTTGAAGATGTAGGCAGTATGAATTAGGTTTTACCATGCTGTGTGAACAAGGCCTCTACTCTGCTCTTTGAGACCTGGAGTAATATGTTCAGCTCTGGAGTCTCCAGTGTAAGAAAGACATGGTCATGCTCAAATGGGTACAGAGAAGGGCCATGAAGATGATCAGGGTCTAGAAGACCTCTCCTTTGAAAACAGGCTGAGAGAATTGGGTTTGTTCAGCCCAGAAAAGAGAAGGCTCCATGGAAACCTTCCAGGAGCTAATGGAGGTCTACAAGAAAGGTGAAGAGGAATATTTTACAAGGGCATGTAATGATAGAACAAGGTGTAATGGCTTTAAACTGAAAGACAGTAGATTTAGATTAGATGTTCAGAAGAAATTGTTCACTGGGAAGGTGGTGAGATGCTGGAACAGGGTGTGCAGAAAAGCTGTGGATGCCCCATACTTGGAAGTGTTAAAAGCCAGGTTGAATGGGGGTTTTCAGCAACCTGGTCCAGTGGAATGTGCCCCTGTCCATGGCAGGGGCATTGGAACTCGGTAATCTTTAGAGTCCCCTGAAACCCAAACTATTCCATGATTCTAAGAAGCACTTTGTTCTTTTATTTTGTCCTATAAGGCAGATTTTGGTTTCCATTGCCACAAGATACCTGAATGAGATAGTCTGATGGAGTGAGATAAACATGAGGAGGCTGGGAGGGGAGAACAGCATTACAGCAGGGTAGAAAAGTCAAAACTATGTGTTTATTACCGTGAAGATGTTAGGCACTGTCTGTGGAGCATTTTCACTCCTAGTCGTCGACAGCAAAAACTCTCATGCAGAGCAGCATGTGACAAATTGATTTTCTTTGCAGCTTTCAGCTGACCTTTGAATACATGGCAAGTCAAGGCCACAATAAAAGATTCCTTGCCTCCTTTAATTCTCCCCTTTTTCTTAATAAATTGCCTCTGAAATACTTGTTCAGTACTATCTCAATTTAGTTTGATTGATTCTTTAAGGAAAACCTATCCTGATGATACGATTTCTTAGTGTGAATGCTAATTTCTACATGCAACTTACGCCTCTGATTTCTCTCTTTTGTTATAATTCATTGAGGAATAATGTATGTTATGAGATAATGTAAACAAACCCATCCAAATCAAAATTTTTACTGAATCAATTTAATCATTTTTTTGGCAAGAGAAATACAATGCTGCACAATATTTCATAGGAACTATTCATACAGTTCAATAAAAGATACTTAAATAAGATAAGCTACAATTTCAGCTGGTTTTATAATTGTCCTTCTGAGGTTTTACAATGCATTTTGCATTTAACTTTCTACAGTTTCTTTTTCTCCTAGTATAGCAAGAAAATTGTCTTTTAGAGTCGTTAAATGATATTCTGAATTGAGAAATATGTAGCTTAAAAACCTGCAACCTATGCAAAGTTTCCTTACAAAGACATAACAGAGAGTCTATTAAGATAGTTATTGTACACTGATAATTATTCAGCAGCTTTCCTTTTCCACTCCACGAGTGGCTGAAAAGATTGGAGTTGGATCCCTTAGGCAGCTGATACAGCTTGAAAACCTACTGAAATACCATTCCCTTTTTCTGCCAAATTAGTGTTCTATGTTGTCTCTTGTATCAGGGAGCCACAGGCACCAAAGCCAGCATGAAAGAGAATGGGGGAGGAAAAAGGCATGAATGAAGTAGGATGGAGAGGAAAAACTCCTTTTCAATTATTTCAGACTGTTAGCTGTGCTTACCCCATCTGTTCTAATCCCATCCTGATGCATAGTTTTTACCCCTCAGTAACTTGTTGGTAAGTCACAAACTCTCACTTTCAGTGGTAAACCTGAAATTTAGGGATCCCAAGAAAAGTAGGTGCTCTTCTTTATGGGGAATGTGGGATGGGGTGAGAAAGTTGTAACAAACAGTAGTAAATAACAACTCACAAATAACAGCTCTGACAATAACCAGGCGCTAACAGAGAGCTTGTTGTTCCCTGGGGCTGCTCCAAGCAGTACAAGCAAACATATTGAGAAAAATGTCCTCCTTTCAGGATAATGTTTTAAACCAAAGCATCTTTGTTGAATTGCTTTTTTCCCTATCAAAGCTCTTTCTCAAACTAAGTAGCTTCTGGTTTTGGCCAGAAGAAGGTGCTTTTCCACTTTTTCATTTTATGATGAGAAATTTCATGTTCGCTTCTCTGCTTTAGATAATGACTCCAGTCTCTAAGGCTGTCTCTAAAGTGGCTGGAATGGCTCAGAAAAAAGGGCTGATCAGTCTCCAGACCATCACAAAGCTTCAATAGCTCAGTGACCTGGAGAAATAATGATGGCTCTTTCAAAGCTAGCACAGACCAGATGATGTCTACGTTTAAATGACAGATGGAGAGAGAAGTGATTTCCGTGTGGCTGGCAGCTTGAACTTCTTGGCTTCTTGGTTTCAGTGCTTTGCTGGGCACAGATAAAGCCTCCTGACTACAGAGATAAGAAGAGCCTTGATGTAAGGAATCCCTCTGAAGATTCATTCGCTGCACTCTGATATAAGGTGATTCAGTTCCAATCCCTACGAACCAAAATTCTTTCAAACACTATGAACCAAGCTCTATGAAGTTCAAATAGCTCCTTTAAGGTGCAGTTCTTACACTTTGCTTTCACAAGGAAAACCTTGGGTTCCACTCTGAAAATCTGGGGTTTCTGACATGGAAGAGTCTCCACAAATACCCAGGATGATTTGAGAGCGATTAGGATTATCTTGTATTTTCCCAATCTTGGATCACCAAATAATGGAGATATTGAAAAACAAACACAAAGCCTTGTCCTTGTTTAACAGTACAGAAAATGAAACATCAGCTTCTTAACTGTTGTATCTAGTTTACATGGCAAGGTTTTGTTAGCAGGAGGGCTGCAGAAGTGGCTTCTGTGAGAAGAGACCAGAAGCTGCCGCCATATCAGGCAGAGCCAACTCCAGCTTACTTCAAGATTGACCTACTGCTGGATAAATTTGAGCCAATCAGTGATATTGGCAGCATCTCTGTAAAAACATATATAGAAAGGGTGAAAAATGTTGCACAGCAGCTGTGAGAGAAGAGTGAAAGAAACCGCCCTACAGACACCCAAGGTCAGAGAAGGAGAGCAGGAGGTCTGTCAGGTGCTGGAGCAAATATTCCCCTGAAATCCATGGTGAGGCAGATCATCCCCCTGCAGCCCATGGAGGTGCATGGTAGAACAGATATCCACCCTGCAGCCCACAAAGGACTCCATTCCAGAGTACGTGGATGTGCCCTGAAGGAATCTGCAGCCTGTGGGCAGTCCACACAGGAGCAGAATTTTGTCAGGAATTGTGTCTTGTGGAAAGAAGCCCTTGCAGGAGGAGGTTTTATGGCAGAACTGGTGCCCTGTGGAGGAGAGTCCACACTAGAGGAGTCTATTCCCAAAAGACTGTACCCCATATAAAGGACCCATGCCGAACCATTTCCAATTTTTAAAAAGTTCCTAAATCCCAAGTAATGAGATTCTCTGTCTGGGATAATGGCTTGAGTGTCAAACCAACAGCTTGTTTAGAAAAATTTTAAAACAAAACTCTTTAACAACTTCTAGCTCAGCAGGTGCACCTTAGGTTATGGTAACTTATGTAACGTAAGTGCAATAGCGTCTCTAAGGAAAATTACGTGTTGGATTTATTAGTATTTACCCAGACAGTGTATGAATGCAGCCGTGTTTGAAATGGATGAAATTACTGTTCAAATTTGTGAACTGGAAAAAAAAAAGAAAATCAAAAGTCTAAATATTAAATGCACTTTTAAGAAGTTTCTTAAGATGGAAATTGAACCAGCTGTAAGTTATGAACAAGTTTCTCAAAGCCATAATATTGGCACTGTAGCAACTGTCATTCCCTTAGTAACCATATCACTGTCAAGTAAGTAAACATGGTGTGCCAGTGAGGGGAAAAAAAAATAAAAAAAAATGAGAAGAGTAAGGGAGAGGAAAGAGAGAAATGGAAAAGGAAAAAAAAAAAAAAGCAAAGAGGAAAAACCACACCAGTCCTTACAAGGGTTCAGTTAAGTGGGAAAGAATACTTTCAAAAGGCTGATGAAAAGTCAGGTGAGATGACTCAATGGTTGCACACTGCTTTTTATATTATATTGACTGTTTATTAGTATGAAGAAGATTCCAAGGCATGATGAAAAATAAACAAGACTTGTTGCCCTCACACTGTATGGGAACCTTTAAAGTCAGATTTGTTTTTCAGCTCCCTATCTGCACTGAAATTTGAGCTGAAACACATTGGAATTGTTGATTTTTGGTCTTCCAATGGGACAAGCAATCTCTCCAACACCTCAATGTTAGGTACAAGCAGCAGAACAAGGATAAGGCACTCCCCATCAGATTCCAACTATGCAGTCAAAAGCAGTCACCATAGAGTCCTGAAAAGGATGAAGGAATGTTTGGTACTTCCCGATGCAGTCCATCCTGACATGCAGGGTTAAGAAAGAAAGTAGCAAGAGCCCTTAAGTGGTTGGGAGGAAGGCCTAAAGCTGAGGGTTTAAGCTCTTGAGATAGCGTTCCTTAGTTCTTAGGACATGACACATATTAAGGGAATAGGGCCATACCTGGCAGCCTGAAAAAAAGAGAAGCTGCTGCAGCTCCATGAACCCCAGGTCTAACCAGTAGCAATGCTGAAAATGCATTCCCAGTATGCACATGTACACAGAACACACTGTACACCACATATATACACAGCTAGACACACAGATCACAGACAGACACACAGAGCAGTCATATGAACACAAACAGCACCAAAGGCCTCATCCTGCTTCCCTCTCTGGCTGAGCAGGATGGACATCTATTCTGGAAAATATACGGATATACATTTAAACAAGGTGGATCGTTACAGCAGCTGGGCTCAGACATGCAGTCTCCTGAGCAGCTGACCCTGGATCTTGGTATCTCCAGCTGCTGGCATCACGACCACATTTCTACTCCAGTTTGCACCAGAACACTCATGGACACATAGCTGGTCAAGACTCCCCGTGACCCAAACACCCATAGAGACAACTCTGGCTCCCAGACCACATCACCTACTCCAGCTTGCTCTTTGCTCACCCTCACAAACTCACTCGCACACCTGGACGTGCTCCATTTGGTGCACAGGGGCCTCTCTTCCCTGGTCTCACCGCAGTAGCTTCCACTTGGCTTCACTCACTCCCACCCGTCCAGCCATGGGACCCCTAGCCTTGGTCTCAACTCAGTTGCTGGCACCTGGACCCCATACACACATTGCTTGCAGAATAGAGAGCCTCTCACCCACAAAAATTGTTAGGAGAGTTCAATAACCAGCTACTTACATATGACCAATCTTTTTTATCCTCTTTATTCCCCTGTTTTCACACAGTTGTTCCTCCCCAAATTAGCTAGATCCCTCCCTTTCCCCATCTGTGGTCAAAATAAATTCTATTCAATTCCCAAATGCTTGTCTGCTGCATCCCAGCATGTGTCCTATACACCCCGGCAGCAACTTCCTCGGTCGCAAATGTGCTCCAGCATTGACCTCTCATGATGAGTTTTCCACCTAGACAGTGGGGCTGAGACTTTCCCAGGAAAATCCTGGGAGGGGCCCAGACAAGGTGTTCCTTCAAATCCTCAATTTGTGTTCCTACCCATCTTTGTGCCCTCATGCTCCTCTGGACTTACAAAGATGGGCTTTTGATAGGCTGATAGCTCCTGGGATGGGTCTGGAAGCAGTCAGGGCAGGGTATTATTGGAGATCCCTCCTGCTGTTGTCTCTCTGTGTCCCTTTGTGGGTGTGCATATGGACTTTCACCACATAACTCAATATTATGATCCTCTTAAATATCCAGGGCGGGATGCAAAGAGAGTTAGTTGATTCTGCACAACACACTGGGGATTGATACTCTATTTCAGATGGTTAAAGGTGGAGGAAATTAAATCCAGCTGTTTTCCCTAATAAGAGCTCGTCATCCCATGTGTGAAAAGCCAATCCATACATAGAGTTGAGATATTTGGATTTTTTTCTATTCTGCGGAATAAGGTGCAAGGTTTCTAACAACATCCAGCACACCTCTCAAGAAACATGTTCAGCTTTTTACACAAAACATTAACAAAGATGAAACTGCCCAAAAGTAAATGTTTGGTTACCTGTTCTTACACAAGTTTCTTTGTGCATGCCCTCACTCCCATCAGTCCATTATACTAAAGTCATCCTATATTTATATACAAAATCTCCTCCTAGAGGTGTGGTTTTTAATATTATAATTAGCCAAGGTAACTAGAGGTTGTATCTTCATTCTATCAGCTACCACCAAGAATTTCGTTAACTTTACATCTGGTTACAGTTCCTGTTTGAATCTGTTTCGAACAACAGCTGACCACAAAATGGATATTACAACATTCTGTTCTCAGGGACTCTCCATTCCTGTTACCATGGTTTCAAAACAGACCCGTCATGGCTGCCTCATTTTTGTAAATTTTTAACTCCCCTTGACGTCACAGCCCATGTCCAAAGTGAGGCTTGGATGGGGAGAATGGGGAAAGTGAGACAGGGAAGCAGGAACCAATATAATAAAAAACAGTTTCCAACTTGAATCAGGAAAAGGTTTCAAAGGAGTGTCAAAACCAGTCTGGGAAATGCAAGAACCACTTTTGGTGTTTTTTTCTTTATTCATTTCACAAACAGTGTTAAAGAAGCACACATAGAAATATAAGACCTCTAGCTTAGTTTGCTCTCTGCTAGCTCTCTGTTTAAATTAAAATATGCAAATATTTGTGTAAAGACTGATAGGACTTTTAGTAGATGTTTCTAACTATTTCAGCAGCTTAATAGCAATGTGATTTTAATCTGAAATAATTAATTTCTTATGAATAACAAATCGCGACTGATGATGACTTAGCTCTATTTCATTAATGTTTGCTCAAGGACTTTCAAATCCCCAGGTGGCGAATACTACAGAGCTATTACAAAGAGCACACGACAACACTATTTTTCTCCTATTTTGAACTTTCTTGTACATATTTACACTCACCTCATGCTGCTATTTACATTCCTTCCAAGGCAAGTGTAAATTTTAATGACCTAATACTAGGATTACATTTTCTAATAAACATTTCATAAAGTTACAACTATGCATTCCAAAGCTACAACTACGCATTCCTTGGTTTCTGAGCATCTTTCCTGTCCATTATCATGCCAGTTTATACTGTACTGCCACCAAAACTTATATGTACCTGGTACGGGGCAGCCCCTGGCCTCTTTTGGAAGAGCCACCCGTGCAGTGCCCACTGCCAACAGACATCTGTTCACAGACAGCCCATACACTGAAATAAAGAATTAACAACCAAATGTAAAGTTAGTAATTTTGAAAGAAGAGTTATTCCATACTTTAATTCAGAAAGATTTGGGAATGAAGGTAGAATACAGTCAGAAGAAACAAAGACGTATGAAAACAAAGATAAATTCCAGTGCAAAACTCCTGAACCCAGGTAGGTGTTCAGATAATAACACTTCCATTAAACAAGACACTCAACCATAAGAACTGGCATTATTGTTAGAGTTGGATGGTGAGAAACAAAGACAACCATTAAAACAGCACCTTCCTCCCCCTGGCACTCCATTTTCCCATTCCCACTTTCACTCCTTTAGTCCCAACTACTCTCACCGAGGATCCCAGCAGGTAGGACCCTCCTCATACATTCTGGCTTCAGCCCTTCTCCTGCTCCCTCCTTGGCTTCCTCCTCCTCTGTCTGGAGCATCTTTGGCCCTTTCTGGAGCCTGATTTCCCCCCAGTACTCCCAGCTTGGCTGAGAGGCTCAGCTGTGACCTGTAGTGGGGACTTTGGAGTGGCTGGGACTGGCTGCCCGGGGCAGCCCCAGTCTCTCCTCGCAGAGGCCTCCCTGAAGCAGCTCCTGCTGCCAGCACCTGAACACACAACACAATTCATATTATAAGGCCAGATTTTCAGTGTAAATCACTGGAGAGATGGTGATTTATCTTAGCTAAGTATTTGTCATGGTCTATATAGATGTACTTATTTCTGTTTACAAAAGGCCTAGTTTTGTGCTCAGTTTTATCACTGGAGAGATTCCCATTGTTTACAAAATCCTTTGTGTCAGCTCTGAAGGAGCAGGCTGTGTTCTATTTTCTTGCACAAGAATTACTCTCAGTCATATTACTCATTCTTCTTAAAGGAAGATGCTCTTTAAGAAAATTCCCATGTGAATCAAAAAGCTGGTCTGTTTATATTACATGCCAAGTCATACAACATGACAAAGGTACGTCTGGAAAAACTGCTGCTTCACTGCCTGTACTTCAGAGATGTTTAGGATTGACTTAGTTGTGTCAGTGCACATATAAATATTATAAAACATACTTGTCTGTCATGAAGCTGAAGAAGCTTTGAATGTCACAGCATTTATCTGATACACAGTACGTATCATCCCTGTGTTCCTTTGTTGCACTAAGGGACTCCTTTGTCCTCTTCAGATATTTTCAGATGGATTCATCTGAAGCTATCGCTGCCACTGACTCTAAAACCAGCTCTCCAAGTAGAAAGCAATCACGCCCTCCTGCAGGACATTCTCCTATGGACTTCACCGGAGGTCACACTCATGCAGGCACCTTCTTGGAAGCAAAAATTCCCCACTCCTGTGCCAGCCTCTGACATTTGCCTGCCGGTTGGCATGCAGGGCAAACATGGAGAGGTGGTTACTCTGCCCAGCAGGCATGCGGTGTGTAGTTGTTTGGCTTGTGGTGATACAGGGCTGCCACTCGCGTGACCCCGTCACAGCAAGCTGCTATCAATAAGTCTCTCTAACACACTATTGCCTTTAGATGTTCCTCTAAGCCAGCTGACTCTGACTGAGGCCAGCAACAATTATCGGCAGGAACAAACCCTTGCAACAAAGAATATGATGGAATTGGAAAATGTGATGAAGATTAGAATTTAACCCTTGCAACTGCTTGCCTGTCCTGCTGTTGATGGTGAGGACTTTCCACTGTAGTCACCACTCATCCAGGTACCCTGCTGGCTGGAGAGGCTAGTCAGGAAGGCCTGAGCATCTTTATCTTTGCTAGTGCTTCTTGAAATGGGAAAAGGCCTTGATGTAAGATGAAAATAAAGTACCTTTTGCTTTTGTAGAATGATACTAACTACAAACCAAAGTCAAGTCTTTAATAGTTGGGGGATGTAGATTTTGAGGAATGTTCTGTGACCAATTCACTAGAAACATACGGTGTATGAATGACATGCAAGGATCCAGGCAGACATTTCTACACAGAGGCAAATAGTGGCGTTTCTCGTTAGCACTTACAGTTTCACTGGCTTTTATAATTGTTTGGATTCAGTGAAGTGCAACATTAGTGTCCATCCTTGCTTTTCCAATTAACAAAGTTTAAAAACTTACATATGTGTGTATGTTTACTAAGATACTGCTTGTTAATTAAAACTCAAAAGTCATTTTTGCTCCCTTCATCCCACATTTTTTAGCAGAGATGGCAGCTTTGTTTTGCACTGAGTTTTGTAATTCTCATTTTTCAAATAAATTTGATATTTTAATTTCTCTTTCACCCATTTTTTTTTTCTTGAGTCTTTTTCATTTCTTTCCTATGGGGACCAAAAAGAAAAGGAAAAATATAAGAAGAAAGGTGAAAACGGAAGAAAAAAAAGACTATAAGAGAAGTGAGAAGCTAACACAGAAATAAATAAAATATGCAAAATAGTATAGATAAAATACATTTTTGAGAAACATGATAATACACATATTTCAAAATAGTGTTCTGTGCAGTAAGTGTACTCAAACATTCCGTGTGGAGATACTAAACAGCGTAACACTTGAGTGAGTACATGTAGTGGTCATATGAGCTTCTAAAAGCATTTTTAGATTACTTCATTAATGTCTCAGCATGAAGCACAATTAAAATTAATAAAGGAGCTTTAATTCGTGTTCATAGGCAATGAGGTGAGTTAGTGGTTATGTTAACACCGAAGATGATTTTCTTGTTTTGTGTATATGCTTGATTTGAAAAAAAAAAAGAAAGGATCAAGTGTTCAAGATGTGGGTGAATAGTTTCTACCTCAAATGCATGACTTCATCTATACTCTATCATGTCCATTTAATAAATCAGGTAAGGAAATCCTTTATATTAAGATTTTGTGCAGAAAAATGACTCAATATTTCATGTGCAGCAAAAACTATTAAGGGCATCTACAGGGTTTGTTGCAAGACATCCTCCAAGCGGTTATTGTATATAACCCATGCTACACATCACTGAAATGTCTTTCTCTATTGCAGTATTCCAGCCCCATTAAAGAACATTTTTTGGGTGGAAGGGCATAGTTTTCAAACATGAGAAGAGCGATAAAAGTAGCTTCAGGGATTCCGCCTGCATAACTGAAGTATCTTGTGCTCATAAACCAGCCCCGCTGTGCCCTATTCACCTCCATGGCTGCGAGAAACATGGGGGATAGGTCAGAAGACAGAGAAGAGGGAGTGAAAATGCTGGTTTTACTTTCATAGTCCCAAATAACTCTGTAAATGCTTCCCTGGCCCTTCCTGATACTGCCATACAAAGCAAATTCTCCCCCACGGGATCAGACCTGCTGTATATTGCCGCCTTCGTTCAAGGAACTCAAAGTGCTTTAAAAGACATCAGTTTCAAGGCCCATTAAAATCAGTATGCATCTTTTCCACTAATGTCAAGAGGCTTTTAATCAGATTTTAAATTACTCTCCAGCTTCAACTGAGTTCAGAGTTGTTTCTTTCCCACACATGCACTTTCCCTGCTTGAATCTCATTTCCTGCCTCTCCTTCTAATCTCCTTTTTCAGCCCCCTTCTGTTATTTCTCTCTCCTTACATTGTATTTTGCAACACTTTCCACGGTAGTGTCATCTGCAAGGTGAATTAACGTGCTCCGTCTTCTAGATATTTAACAAAAGCCCAAAGTATAATTCCAGGTGAAAACTGTCCGTGATACACCACAGTCATGCTGTAAGGAATGAGAGGTATTCCCCTGTTCCCTACAGGATTATATAGTTTCTCAAAATCCCTCACTCTTAGTTCAGCAAGGAAATCTCATCAAGCTCATTCAATTACCTTTTTCTGTCTCTCAACAGAAGGATGTACACACAGGCAGACGCACACAGACAGACACTCCACATCTTTCAGAGTAGAGAAACAAATGAGAGAAGGTAAAGAAATGGTATATGGCAGAGATACATAAAATTCATTTTTGTACTCATATAAAAATACATTTAGTAGCACTGGCACGTTACAGAAGCCTGACATAGTTTTGATTGAATCTGGCCCTCAGTTTATATTGCAGTTCCATCAGTTACAGATGCCACACTCACAGTAACTCATGGTGAATAAAATATTTATTACACCCAAATTATGGCAGTTCTTTCTATGTATGATATTTATATATTCTATATTTAGCTTTAGTTATATAAAAGAAATCACATTATTATTTATCACATTCCTCAGATAAACTTTCTATGGTACAGATAAATAATGCACTTTCTTTTCTTAATTATTTATTTGAATAGGAGAAAAAAAAAGTCTGTTACTTTGCTGAGCCCTGTCAATGTGTCAAAGTTTAGAGCTGGTCCAGCCACTAGACGAATGACAGATGCTCTCTATTTATCCCTCTCGTTTTCCAAGTGAGAAGAGAAAGGGAATAATGAAGAGAGACTTATGCACTGCAAAAAAATCAAACAACTAAAACAGTTTTAATGAAGAAAATAAATAAATAAATAAATAAATACAATTATATGTAAAATCAATATTCAGTCTAACCCTCCTGATGACAATTACGTCACCATCACCACTGGTGCTGTGGAGCAGGCACTGGGAACATCCCAGGCTGGACTCAGTGGCAGATGGGAACCCAATTCAGGAGCTGGATTCTGGAACTGGATTCAGGAATACTTGGATTAGGATTAAAGGCAGAATGGACAGAGTCCTCCTCGAATGACGGCCATTGAAGAAGAGAGCTTGACCCTCACGAGACTTCAGCTTTATACCAAATATGATGTATATGGAAGGGAGTCTCTTGTTGGTCAGTTTAGGGTCACCTGTCCTGTCCACTCCTCCCTGCAAGTGCAGCCATTTACTTTCTGCACCCCTCAACGTCCACACAAGATTCAGCAGTGACTTTGGTCTCCATAGGAGCAAGTATAAGCAAGAGCCTTTCTGCACACACCAGTCCTTGGTAATAACTATAAACATTAAGTGCTATCACTTCTAGAATCTGACACTGTCTGCAAAAATATCTCTTCACTTCAGAAAATGCAGAAATAGTTCTGTTTTAACTCGAACCAGAACACAGTGCCAGTGGCCCTCATAGCTTCCTAAAATCAGTGGAGTATTTGGTGTCAGGGAGGTTTAGGGTAAGAGAGAAGGCAGTATGGAGGCAGTATGGAGGCAGTGTGGATGTATGTCTGAGCTACCATATGGATGCACAGGTACAGAGGGAGGCTCTGCAGGGGTCAGCAGCGTAAACACAGCAGTAGGCAGAGGAGCCTTCAGCTTTATTGTTGGCAGCAGTAGCCAGATCGGTGTGAGCAACTGTCTTGTTCAACTTCTGATCATCTGTGTCTACTGCAAGGCTGAAAAAAATGTCTCCAGGCTACTCTGCTCCTTATTCAGTCAGTCCTGCCAGAACTTTCTGCGTACCATCAGAAAGGGTAAATTTGGATTTAATCTCCACTATCCACCTCATTCATTTCTAATTTAGTTATATGGTTATTACTTGGGTTGTGTAAGTACATGGCAGCAAAGTATTCCTGCCATGTAATTATATTTTAAAATCCAAGTAATAGTAGTTACTTTTATTAGCAATAACAATTATCATGTCTCCTAGCATAGTCTCAGATAAAGAAATTCCTTGTAATGATCTTGTAATGACAGTCTTACATCCATGTCATATTGACATGAATAATAGATTTAATGTCAAAAGAAAAATGATTCACTGTTTCTTCATTGAGAGAGCATGAATTTCTATGAACTTACATAGTAGCACTCAGGGATCTTGTCTCATTAACTGGAAAATATACTTTAAAAATATAATGATTAGCAAATTCCAGATTTTAATCCTTTAATTGATGGAAGTCCAGAAAAGAATTTTAAAAAAATAAGCTGAGTTAATAAGGTTTCAAGGCAATTTTACAGAGACTGTGCAGAACTAGAGACCTTGAGTTAGCTCTGAGGCAACTAGTATGTCTAGACTGTTCAGTCTAGACTAATGAAAGGATTCTGGGATCTCAAATACAACAGAAATGTGTCAGTGAGGACATCCTGACATTCAATGAGCCCTGCTTCTCTGTGCATCTAATTAACCCTGACACAGCTGTGGCCACACAGTTTCTGGCGGCAGAGCCAACTTCTAGCACTCTTTTAGGAACCTTCCTGCCCCACACAGCCAGAGCCTCAGTGTAAAAGCTGGTAGATGTCTTGCACAACAGCCTTTCTGCACAGTCACATCATAGGGCAGAACCTAATAATGGCACGAGGGATCCAAGGGGAGACCAATCTCTTCACTGTCAAAGCTATCCTGCAGAATTACAGGGAACTCGATCAAACAGTTTCCCAGAGGCGTTTGGGTGCCTGCCCACTTGCGAACTGAGTCACTGAAATACATCTGAGTGTCTGCATCTGTATATATCGAGGTATTTTGTTTGCAAGGGAGGGACATGTACAGTTTTCTGCCTCAGAAGCTGAAAATTAGAGTTATGAGAGATTTGAGACATACCACGTGTAAAAGTAATTCTGATGGTCTTAGCAAGTATGTTTGGGATTTTTCTCAGGCACCTAAGGCTAATGAGCACAGAATAATTTGTGCCAATATTCTTAAATTTTCTTATCCTTAAGAACAGGGTAGTGACATCAAAACTGCTTCCTGGAAACAGTTCACGCCATACGTCGATTTGTGAACTACTCAGGAATTCCTTGGAAGAACTGCTTTGGATTCATACAAAATCAGTTATATAGCTTTGATGTCTGACTTCCAGTACTTAGGTACATTCACCAGGATTGTTTAATTTCATAAGGTTATTTATATCCTGTGACATCACACATAACACATTTTTCGTTTACATGTTTGGTTTTTTTGTTTGGACTTTTAATTAGTTCTCTCCTTAGTTTTCTTTCTGTAGGATCTCTCAGGTCATGAGCATGTTTTTGCAAGGAGAGAAGAAAATCCAGACATAGTAAAATCTGCAGAGAAACAAATTACTGTTCCATCTGATAAGAGACATTTTAATGGGAATTATAAGTTAGCTGTGCACTAAAGAAAGGAACTAAATTTTTATTTAGATGTAAATTCACCAAAGTACATTCAGTCCGACTTTGTTCTCAAAACACAGCCAAACTCTACATGCAGTTTCATATGGTAATAAACAAGAGTTCTTAGCTGCTGTCCACCAGCTGAACAATGCTGACCCCACTTCAGAGACCAGAACCATTGAGAAAGACAAGCAGATGATGAAGTGTATAGTTCCAGCTTGGATATCCCAAATTATTTACGTTATCTGCCAAGGGCGTGAAAATATTACACAGGGTTTACAAGAGGCCCTCACCTTTCTGCTAGATGAGTTGTATGCCAGACTGGTTACTCCAGGAGCCTTACACGACATTAAACTTGCCTGAGTAGTTCCCTGAAGGAGAGACACCACTACAAGTCATGTGGGAAGACCTCCTGAAGAGCAAAAGCAGAGGTCATGATATCATGAGCCAGTTTGGTGTTTAACAACCAAATCTTGGATTTATACCTTTGTACAAAAAAACCCGAAGTTAGACTTATTCTGATTTCAGCTCAAAAAAAGAGATATTTTCCTTGAGTATCCCTGTTCTCCTTTTCCAACATGTCACATAGTGCTCACTCTGCTGACATTGCCCTTGACATTGCTTTTATAGCAAAACTATTGTTCCATTTGTGTGGGTTTGTGCCATTTAGACTCAATGTCTGTGTCAGACCATGGCTTTTTGTCTTCTTTTTTTGTTACAGGAGCTGTGAATATCACTCATGGTAGCTAGCAATATTTCTCTGTGATTTAGCGAATGACATGAAAATGGTTTGTCCAAAACTCTAGTCTGCTGTTTAGTTACTTATCCAAACCCTAGGGGAAAAAGCTTGTGGAACTGTACCATTGCTGCTTCATCTACCAAGTGTACCTGTGTTATACATGTCTGATGCAAAGGTTTTGCATATAGGTTTGGGTTCGTAGAATCATAGACTGATTTGAGTTGGAAGGGATCTTTACAGGTCATCTAGATCATCTTTAACTAGATCATGTTGCTCAGGGCCCATATCATTCTGACCTTGTATGCTTCCAGGGATGGGGCATCAATCACCTCTGTAGGCAATCTGTGCCAGTGTTTCAACAACCTCACTTTCTTAAATCTACCCTAAATCTACTCTCTCTTAGTTTAAAATTTACCCCTTCAAAACAAGCAGTAACCCTTGTCCTGTCACAACAGGCCTTACTAAAAAGACTACCCTCATCTTTCTTATAGGACCCTTGTAATTACTGAAAGGCCAAAATAAGGTCTCCCCAGATCCTTCTCTTCTCCAGGCTGAACAACCTCAACTCTGTCAGCCTTTCTTCACAGGAGAGGTGCTCCAGACCTCTGATCATTTTTGTGGTCCTCCTCTGGATACACTCAAACAGGTCCATGTCTTTCTGGTGCTGAGGGTTTCAGAGCTGGACACAGTAGTGAAGGTGAGGTGAGCACAGAGAGGAGCAGAGGGGTAGAATCACCTTCCTCAGTCTTCCAGCCACACTTCTTTTGATGCAGCCTAGGATACGGTTGGCCTTCTGGACTGCAAGTGCACATTGCTGGTTCATGTTCTGCTTTTCATCTACCACCCATTGCTTAACTTTTACATTATTTTGAGCCTATTCTTTGGCACATATTATATACATGGGAAGTCCTGCAGCTCTGAAATGTCAACAACTTTTGCCTTTCATGATGAATCCCACTTAATAATATTGAAATTACAGACAAAAGTAAAATTTGGGCAACATCTGTATGTACATCAATGCAGAAAAAAGTTTGGTTGTTTCCTAGAACTAATAGTCTAATACTGTATAACTCACTGAAAAAGATAGTATAGCCTTTCTTAAACAGCACACAGAAATCTGAAAATTGGAGCATTTAAAGAAACTGAAAGCCTGCGATTGTCATTATTTTTGTTTTAATAAATTCTTCTTATTTAAATTCTGAGAGGCATCTTTAAACCTTCTGGGCACTATTTCATTTAAGGGAATATTTTGCTACCCTCAAGACTCCCCGTGTACACATAATTTCATCATTATAATTGTTCTCATAATGGTAACATTTGAGTAAGCTATATGGTATAATCACTTTATTAGAACTGCATACACTTTAAGTGCATTCACTTTAACTCTATCATGGGACAGGGACTAAGATTACTGCAACTGCAGGTTGCACAATATTATAACATCTTCCCATAAATAACTTGTCTATTGTATTTAAGCTACAGTGTTAGACTTACAGAAAAGAGCGCAATATGTCCGTATAGGACACAGGGTAGAGCTGCTTTTATCAGTTTTACTAACGCTTCAATAGCAAAATTTAGTGTGAGGTTAACATTTTTGAGGTTAACATTTTTGATTGATTTTTGCCACGTCTAAAGGAAGTGCTGAAATCCCACCCAGGAAAGCTCCCACGGCAATCTGAAAGATTTCTGAATACCTCCCTGATCTGTTTGCTTAGGCAGTCAGCTCCCGGTGTCAGTGAAAGTTTGCCTGCCTATGTGCTGAGAAAGGAAGTAGGAAAACCTTCAAGATTTGGCCTTGGGTTATTGGCAGTGAAGTCTCTGCAGTACCTTTGTGCCTCTGAACTCTAATTGTCCTGAAGCTAAGCAAAGTTCACAGATCCAGCACTTGAAGCCGAGCCAAGACTGGTAGTCTTAACCTTAGCAAAGTTCTCACTGAGGCTTGGGAGTTTCATCTGATTAAAAATTTCAGGGTCTGGCCTGCCCTCTTTTAACATTGTATGTGTTCACTAACCTACACTCAGGAAGCGAAGGGCTGTCAGATCTCAATCCCTTCACTGAGCTTCATTTGAAATAAATGTGAACAGATCCTGTGGCTTGAAATGTGGGACATCATTGGAGAAATGTTTTTGAAATATTTTTTGATTTAAGATAGCCCAGCATGGCAAATATATGGAAACCTTCAAATGAGGGCTGTTTTCAAATCAACTGTTTTCTTCATACTGTTTTGATTTAGGTCTGAATGCTCATTTTTGAAAATCTAATGAGGTTAATCACGTCCAGATCCTAGGATCACATCCTCCTAGGAAGGACAAATCAGCTGCTGATGAGGTGTTTTTCCTAGGAACAAGTGTTTAGATAGACTTTACCAGATGCTGCCTTAGAAATCTTGCTAAATGCAAAATATGGAAAAGAGTTTTTCTCCCTCAGGGAGGGATGGGGACATCAATGTGAAAATTCAGAATAACTGCAAACCTTTCAAACTTTGAAAAAATGGGAGCTGTGCTCACATTCCTCTGAGAGGAACTATCTTTGTCTTGGTTTTGCTTTGAGGTTTTCTAAGAAAAATAAATCAGAAAATATAAATTAAACATCTTTCCAATATCGTAACTTCTGTACATCTTTTGAAATTATCTATTTAGAACCCTGTGGTACTTCCATTCACTTTTCATCATTTGCACATCTAAAAAATGTATATTTAACAGCTTCCTACAGTCCTTCAAAAGATGCTACCCTCTCCCTGTTTTATACATAACCATCAAGACCCAGTGGTAAAGGTACTTTCTTGTTAACTAGACCTTGATTGAATTCTTCCATCTCTTTCTTGATTTCTGTCTGTCAGTGACATACTCGTCATCTTTATCTGTGAGTGCTGTCACCTGGGATTCTCTGTTGCTCAGATGATATTTTATGCTTTTGTTGCCTCTATTTTATTCTTTGACCTCTTAAAATATTTTCTTGTTGTATGGCATGAATTCTTCTGACAGTTTCAAATGAATAGTTTTGCCAACTTCAGCATATTATAATTTCTAGTTTGAATGCTGATAGTTTTTCTGTCTTCTATTTTCTGTTACATTCCCTGAATCCCTTGAGATCCTTTTTAAGTCCTTTCTATGAGTTATTCTCACTACATTGCTCTTCCTTTTATTACTTGGTCAAATACCTTTTCAAAATGCTGCCCAACTTTTCATTCAGCACTGGAATGGAGGTGGCTTAGTGCCCTTCAGGCTCTGAGGAAGATCATTCTCAGAGTAGCAAGAAACTCTGGTTACTCCATTCCTGTTGCTGTAAAATTGAAAGGAGAATAATTTTTCATTTTCTGGTAGAAGACTCAATCACAGCGACCAGTGTTATTGGCAAGTTCACAACGTAGCAAAACAGCAGAGGATGTGGCTACCATATTTTCAACCTACTTAAATACCGGTTTGGAAATGACAGAACTGTACAAATGGTATTGCAGTCTTCTTTACCTCCAAATGTATAATTCACTGAAATTTCCACAGTCCTCAAAATATCAGGTAAAATTGCATGATTTATATGAAAGCTCATTCTCATAAATCACCACAAGATCATGCACATCAGGTCAAAACTATTCACGGTTGTGTGGTGGGTGAAAGCAGTTGTGCTGCCGAAATGAATGGCATTACGGAAATAAAGAAAGTCGTCTGGAATTAATTTGTTTCCATATTTAAAGGGATGAGGCTCAAAACCTTCTAAAGTCGGTATCTTCACCTTCTTTTGAAGACAATGGCTATATTAAAAATAAATCTAACATCTCAGCTGGCAGTGTAAACATCTCAGTGACATGAGGGGCAGGTCAACGTGTAAACTGAGAAAGCATCAATAACCTTTTTGGTAGGAAATCAGTTCCTCATCTGGAAACTCGCAAGTAGAGCTCTGTGTTCACATAGTACACTGAAGAGCCATTCGTGTACTCAGTTTGTCTTTTATGATAAAGCACACATCCCTATCTTTTCATTTTGAATTCCCACACTATTCCTTGTCATTATTGTATCTGGTGGCGACGTTCTCATCAGGGAGCAGAAGATTAGAGGCTGAACATATGTCACATTTTAAGTTAATAGCTGAAGTCTCTTTAAACAAAGCTGATATGTATGACTTTATATCTCCCTTTACTTTTGCTTCATAAAGTGTAAAAATATCCAGGATACCCACAGAGCTTTGCTGCATGTAAGAACTTTATGTTCTGTCAAAATAAATGCAGAGGAATTGTGCAAGCTTCTGAAGGATGAATCGTAGCTCTTCTGAGAGCTGTTTTGTTTCTAACCCCTTGATAATTCTCTTAGTGGTTACCAAAGTCCCTAAATGAATGAGAGCTATATTGAGATGTGACAGTATTAGGTGCAGAAAGCATAGGTTTAATCCAGGAATAAGTGGCACCAGCCTATATAGGATTTAGAGGTTCTCTAAAGGACACTAACTAATCTATGAATAACTCCACAGGAATTACATTCTAGATAGCTGCCAGGGAATCAACTGAATTGGCTCTTATTCCATTCAAACTGAAATTCTGACAGAGCTATATGAACCCTAGAAGCAGAAAGGATTTTAAAAAAAATAGTAAAAGGAGCCACAGGTTAGCTGCTTAATGCTTACATTTCCAGCCTTCTGTCATATAGCTGCTGAACTTCTAGGACAGGAGAAGGGGAAGAAAGGAGGGTGCAGGGAAGCTTTCTAGAACAGATGCCAAAATGACATTAGACTTTATGAGATGTCTTGACTCCCCAGTGGACTCAATGGTAGTTTTGGAAGAGATTACATCACCATTACGCTGACCTTCTGTTGTTATGCGGAATAGAGTGACTTTGAAAAGTCTTTGAATGAGACATTATGTGTTGAATGATTTTTGACTTGAGAGATTCAAGATGAGAAAAGCCATAATCCCGCCAATTTTCAGATGCAAGAATCCTGAATACATATGATGGGACTTAGATAATATCCCTGCTTCTCTCAATGTATGCAAGTATTACTATGATCTGTTTCTTACGTGAAATGTGAAGTTTAAAAAAAGAAAGATGTACAAAGAAATCCTATTTCATTTTTCTTTATTATTTTTTCCAAGATGGGAATGCAAGGTCAGAAGAAGGGTGTAAATTTGCTTCCTTTGTCAACAAAACTTCCCTGGTTTATATTACCTCGTTTCTGCTTGTGGAGAGCAAGGTTGGTGGGTTGGGGTTTTTCTGTTCACATTCTATACAGCATTTTGTTGACGAAAACTTCAAATCTTGTTGTACTGCAGAAGACTTGGCATCAACATACTACTGAATGCTGAGATTACCTCATCTAAGGATATCCACTCCTAAAAAAGACGGCTGTTTGAATCTATAGTCAATCAAGCAAATGAACAAGTATATTTAACAAGCAGTGGGAGGATGTTTAATCTACAATGAAGAAATATAATTTTCTGTCATTTAAAATCAAGCATCTGTTCTGTTCAGCTATGAAGGACTGATTCCCTTTTTACTTAATATAAAGTAAGTCAGGAATAGGAAGGCTGAAGTCTGCTGCCATATATCAGTCTAAAATCAGGATAAAAGGAAGAATATTCAGTGCCCCCTTATACTATGACTACAAGTCTTCCCAAAATATTTCCTGGTCATGTCTAAAAGGACCATTTCACGGACAATTGATAGATACAGGTGCACTTGCAATAAAGCAAATGCTTAATGGAAAAAAAATTATTTGTCTCAATTTCTCCAGAACACCAGACTGAGTACATGATTGCTGGTGTCAGAGATTTTAATGGTAGGGCGACTAGTTCACAGTGCGACTTCTGCTCTTTTTTCCATAGTAGGGAGGGGTAGTTATGATCTGAATTTAAAGACAGTAGTCTTGAGACAGCAACATTTGTTGACACAGACACTGAAGAAGTAATTTCATTTTCCTAAGAGAACAAAAAAGACATTTGAAATAAGTGATTGTACTGCCGATGTCCTGTCACCTTCTTTGTCTTGGTTCAGTGAAAGAAAAAAATATTTTTAACATTGCTAAAATGTTTTCTAATTTCAAAGAGACAAATGGTAGGTGATTCTGACAGGTTGACGCTGTCTAGGTGCCAGGGGCCCACTGGGTCTGCTTCATGACTTCCCTCCCCCAGCTGGACAGGGAACTGCAGCTGAAGCTTCTAGAAGGTGTTTCCCTAGCTTTAAGAAATTACTGAGATGTCCAACTGCTGATATAAAGATTTAAATGTGATGGTTTTTGTGTGTGTGTATGAAATGTAGCTGATTTTAAACACAATAAATTTTCCCGAACAAAAGTTTACTTCTTCAGAAAATCCTCAACTTAGAATTTCTAGAAATTAAACTACAAATTCATGTTCCTCTCAATCCCACATTAAGTCCTAGATACAGCAGATTTTACTAAAATGAAGTGCTCAAGACATCAGCATAGGCTGAGCATTAATCTCTCTAGCTTTAATGGAGGATTCCCATTGTCCACACATAAGCATTTAGTGCCATTTTCTAGACACCTAAGACATCACCCTTTGACCACAAATTGGAGCTCCAGAAGCATGTAGGTCCTATATCGTATCTGTCTGGATGCTACAGGTATTTTTTGACACCTCAGATAACAGTAGAAACCTTTTCATTCGGGAAATTAAATTACTCCTTAAGCATCTATAATGTATATTGTCATAATTTGAGTCAATTATGGAGGCTACCACTGTTAGTATAGATTTTGTCAACAGTCCTTGAAGTTTAGATATAATTCCTTTAAACAAAAATAAAATCTAGGGCAAGAATTGCATCTCAAAAACCAATGGCTGTAAGAATTAACTCTCTACTGACTACGAAGGAAGTCAATAATGGTCTGTCCAGCTATAGCTTCTTCACAGTATATATCCATCTTTAGCCAGAGAAATTTCCCACCTTTAATTTTTAAGTTAAATTCACTGAAGAGGCCTGAGCACCTGTAGATTGTCATTCAGATCCCAGGTCCCATTCTGATGTATCTCTTTCTTTTGACTGAATATAAAGGGACCCAGGTGGTTTGATTCGGGTGCACACATGTGGGTTTCTAAAACCATAAAAGATGATCTATGATATCAACAAAATACCTGCTGAAATGCAACTGGTTTGACACAGCACCTATGAAGCATCTGACTTCTTGGTTGGTAGTATAGCAAGGCACTTCAAATAGTATCAGATACTTGCATACAGCCCAAATTGTCTGAGCTAACAGTCTCGTTGAAGTGTTTAGAATAAGGTAGGATGAAGTGGTCCAAGAGCTGCAGATAGTGCTTGTTCAACGCAACAACATAACCCAAAGTGAACCTCCTGTCTTACAGCTAATGCTGTAAAGCGTTATCTGTTTTCAGGTGGTACAATTCCCTTTAGTAAGTGCGTGCACGCAAACACATCTTGTAATATGGTTGCTTTTGATAATAGGATCATAACACGTTAGTACTATTTTTTGTCCATAATTTCAATACCTTAACTTTCTCCTTCCTAAATTGATCTGAGCTGCTGATAAAAAAGATTACTTTTGGTAAGTTAATCAACTGCGAATACTAATTTTTCTCCAGCAGAAAAACATGGTCATTTTAGTTTTTTGAGAATCACATAATGTGTCTCAAGGTTAAAGAGTTCTTCTTGCATGTATTATCTTTCTCTGATTAACTGAAATTTTCATTGGCTTCTGTTGTAGACACTCATTTAGTTATTTTTTGTTATATCTCCCTCCAGATATTTCTTTCACAATCTTGTATCTAATTAACTAGTCTAAGTAAATTTAGAATCAAGAAACGGGCCAGTAAATTGGCCCAGTAAAACAGAAAGAAAAAGAAGAAAAAAAGAAAACCTGAAATTTTTAAAAGGAAGTGGGTTTAGAGTCAGACTTCTGAACATTTTATACATAAGTAAGAGGAAGTGATGTAATTCACTATGTAATTGCCAGATAGAAAAAAGATTCAGAGTAGATCAATATGTCTCTTTCTGGAAATCACTGGCCTAATGAGAAGATATTGCCAACTTGCCTCAGCAACCTGTCGCCACTCTCGGTTTGTAGTTGTCCTGCTTTTTCATCCGCCTCACACACCGAAGCTGCAGAGAGCACCACTAGTTACAAGCAAATTCCCTAACCAGGCACATTCTGATCAAAAAAAGACATGGAAATGTTCATGAAACTAAAACACTAGTAACACCTGTCTGAGACAGGTGCAGTCAATACAGAACACAATTTTTAAGCTGCAACTGAACTGATCTTCCTGAAATTCTAAGAAACATTTTCTTTCTAGCTTGTGAGTTTTTCTGACATTCCTGCTCACCTGCCAAGACACCAACTAAAATTGGATGCGATCAACTGATGTTTCCATCCAAAGGCTTCATACAAACCAATGGTTTAGGTCAATTTGCATTAATATCACAGGACCTTGAGGGAAACTTTTCAGAAACAGACTGATCGTAGTTGGCTTACATCTGAGGCCCATAACTTTTCAGTACAAAGAAAATATATTGTGATTTCATCTACACATTGTTTAACTGTATGGAACCAACTGTTAATGAAAAAAGTGCTTCATCTACTCTTGCTAGTGTTTAAAATGTTCTGTAATTGCTGGACTGAAAACACCAACATCAAGTGAAGAGCATATGAAGACGCACCTCTAATTTCATGTACTGAAATTCTTTGGGGTTTTTTTCTGATGTCTTGGCAGAAATAAGGAACAGACTAAAGTATATTTGATATGTGCTTTGCTGAATATATTTAAAATCAGTGAAGTAGTTTCTATTCAGCTGTATGATGAAAGCATGCAGAGAAGCCTTTGATTATTGTTAATTGATAATTAGAAGATTTTTTACACGATCTAAGTATAAAATATATAATCCTAAATAGATTTTGTTTTCCATAAAGTAGTATTTTAGGTGTGATTTTTGAGACTGGAGAAGAGAAGGCTCGGGAAGATCTCTTCAACATGTATAAATACCTGATGAGGGTACCTAAAGAAAATGAAGCTACACTTTTCTCAGTGATAAACTGTAAGAGGACAAGAGATAATGGACACAAAATGACATACTGGAAATTATGCTTAAATGTAAGAAAAAACACTTTACTGTGTGTGTGGTCAAACACTGGAGCAAGTTGTCTGGATAGGCTGTAGAGTCCCCATACCTGGAGATAATTAAACCCACCCGGACGTGGGCCCCAGCAACCTGCTGTAGCTGCTGCTGTCTTGAGCTGGGAGGTAGACTGGATGACCTACACGTGGTGCCTTGCAAGATGAAAGTCTTGAAAACAAAATCTATTTTGTAAAGACAAAATTGGTAAGAGTTGAATGGAAGTTTCTTTTGCCTCTGCGAATTTCAGTGCTAGTAGCAAAGTCATGGTTAAGACAAATGTCTTTCAATAACATCACTTCAACTTTGTTGTCTGGAAGAGGAACTCATGTCTGAAAAGGTATAAAAACTAATTATCTTCTGACCACTCCTGTTTCTTTTTTTCTTTCTTTTTAACGACTCGTCAAGATATTGCATATAACCCCGCTCCCATAGAGAAACAAAGTCTGTCCTTGTTCATTTAATTAAATGTCATTTTAAATGAAACAAACAGTGAGAGAGCTCAAAGAGATTGGGGAATCTTGTCTGGTAAGTAAACTTGTATTTTAAAATGATTATTTGGGAACATATGGGCAGCCTAGCTTACAAAGCCTAGAAAAATATGCCTGGACATGCTGAGAAACATGGGTAAGCATATTTAACAGTGACAGGTCTTAAGTGACTTTGTGTCTTCCACTCAGAGTGCTTTGCTCCCATTTTCCTTTTCTTTCTGCTCTTCTCTAGGGGCACAACAGCAACAGTGATATTCTAAAATGTAAACCACTGCTCCCCTTCTCCCAGGGGCCCTGTAAAGGTGTCACTGAGGTTGTAATACAGCGTCCTTCTCCAATAAAGTTGGGCAACATCTGCTGCAAGCCCATATGCCACCCTGGAACCTATTCTAAAATCATTGTCTTAGGGATTTTTTTTTTGATTTAGAAGTCCTCATCTGTTTCAGTGATGGAAAGAAAAACAACTAAGGAGAGATAACTACGGATATCTCTGCTATAAATGACCTATCCAAGACACGGATAGCTGTACAGACACTGCATTTCCAAGTTTGATGATATGAGTTTTAAAAGGCACCATAAAAATAGAAGTAACTACATTAATAACTCTGAAGAGTGAAGATATGTCCAGAAGAGCAACGGTTGTTCCTTTTGATAGAGGCATGGACATGTCTGCAGAGACCATAGGGTCACAACAGTGCAATTTGTGATCTGTCCAGCTCTGATACTTATTATCTGAAATTACTATTGTAGATCAATACATTTTACAGCTGCTGATTATAAACCTTCTTTTGTTTTGGGAGTTCTCTGTTCTCAACACTAGTTGAAGGTAGGAAGAGAACTTAGTCCTCCTCTCAGTTAAACCACCATTTCTTGATACACATCTGCCACCAAGGCATTTAATGCCACGCAAATTGTTGAATGCTGGTCACAGAATAGGGGGCAAAGCCAAGATTAAGATTAAAGCTGAACTGCTTACAGGAGAAAAAGTCTCTGTTCAGCATGATTCATTACTATCAAAATGAACTCACTGAAGATTCATAATGAAATACCTCATCCCCCCAAGCAGAATACAGATCATTTTGAGTGGATAGTGTAACTCCTTGTGCTGCTGCGCCTACTAACGATGCCACTCATGTTAGTAGATAGATGCAGTAGCAGCACTGATAGTTGTGAGTTGTGTTTTCCTAGGTCTAGATGTATAGGGGGTAGGACTACATGGGGTAAAAAAATTCTGTGAGGCTCAAGAGAAGATGAACTTAGAAGGGTACAGAAGGGCAGCAATTTGCTCAGTGAATCCACAAGGATTATTTCCAGTCACACCATGACACGCTTGCATAATTTGTGATTGAGCATAAGCTGACAGTGATTTTATTATATTTTTGAAAGGGAGAAAATGTTTTCACAGTAGGACCAATGCAATAAGACTGCAGATGCAGACACGCTGTCTGTGATATAAAGTACTCAATAAAATATGAATATGGATGACTTAAGGTACTGCTCATACATATGAATGGAGGGAGAGAAGAGGCAGAGAACGACACAAAGAAGCATATTTGTGCCTAGAGTGAAGTCAATGGAACACCAGAAGAAATCACCAGACCCTTTCATAGAACACAGTGTGTCCTGTCTGCTTGGATTTTCACAGACTTTGTTTTCCTCTTCTATATTCCACTTCTTGACTGAAATACAGACTCAGGTAAAAAAATTATATAGAAATAAGGAGCAGAAAAGAGCAGTTTGGGTACACAGTACAAAATATTCCCTTCCAAGCACAATCAGTAACAGTGACAAAGCTGCTATTCCTATCTACTGCTATTTCTAATTATCATCTTGCACTATTCCTGGTGCAGAAAGTGGGAGTACAAGTGTACTAGATAAGGTGACCCACACAATAAAACACACTTGTGATTTAAAATTTGTTAGCTGTCACAGACAGTCCAAAGCATACCAATAGATTCAGAGGAAGCTCCAGTGTCATCACTACAGTCAGTTTTTGAAGCAGGACTTCGAAGAAAGTAGTGGCTTTATAAATTTTACCTGAAAGATCTTCTGCAAGGGAAAGGGATAAGCAGAAAGATGACAGAAATTTTATTATATTTTTGAAAATGTTTAATGTGCAGGAAAAAAAAAGTGCCTCTCTAGATTAAGATGTTGCTAACATCCTTCCAAATCCCTAAAGGTGTTGTTCTGTGCACTGATAAATTTTGTTAATTTTTCATGATAGTCAGCCAAATTATGTTTTTACCTAATTCCCTCCTAATTTTTCAACAAAAGTTTGATATCGCACGAAAAACCTTGAAGCCTAAGATGTTTATAATTGTAATAATTGCTTCTATTCTCCACACTCAGCTAGACCACGATTCTCCCTGTGCACTAATGGTCTTTTAAAAGGCAAATGGGAACTTGGGAAGAGGAATTTGAGGTATTTGAACTTGACAGAGTGAGTGGATTTTAGCTGAGGGTGCTGACCCTTTTCATTAACAGGACAACACTATACATTAAGTAACTACAGGCTACTAACGTAGAAAAGAATTGTTCATAAATAGTAAAATTAGGCTTGAAGAAAGGAATCTGTTATTTTTAAATCTCAGGTTATCAATTCCTTTCTTTTCCTCTTTGGTTGTTTTAATTATGTTTCTGTTAGTCAAGCAACATGATAGCTGTGAAATAAAAATAATGTTCAATGACACAAAAGGTACAAACAATCTTGCAAATGAAGTTCAAGCTCTGTGTCAGGTCTCTGAGTGGTTTTGTCCTGCGTTGCTAATTCTAGTGTTGCCATTCCCTCCCACTTCTTTCCTGCCACTTACAGCTCTCTTTAGACTTTCCAGCTTCCTTTTTATTTTCCTTACGTATGTCATTACGCCCTTTCTGCTTCAAATTCTGGTTTTGCTTAAGCTCTAGGTGATCTCTTCTGGCTGTACTAATCCAGTCTTCCACTTTGTCTCTTCTGTGCTGTGTATATTTGCTATGAAATGCAGGCAAGGCTGCTCCTGTGGAACTTAGGCCAGCTCTAATAGGATGGTCTGTGTATACAATACTATACAATATTAAATTTTAATAATACACGATACTGAAGTCAGCCTCGCGGCAGTGCCACAAAGTAAATAACTGTCTGAAAAGATCCCTTGTCTATGCTAAGTCACTAACTATATTTTGAAAAGAGATTTAGGTGACTGTTAGTTGACAAGGATCAAAACCACGCAAAGAACATTCTGGCTGTTTAACTGCATAGATGATCAAGATCCAGTGCTTATTTTTCCCAGTTCCTTTACCCAGTTTAACATGCTAGCATAGGTGTAGTCTAAGACCCTCATCAAAAATTTCAGAAGATACTACTGGGTATCTATTTTTGTTAAATTTAGTGAACTAGTCAGTTGAAAATCATTTAGGCTATTGGAGTGATGATAATAAACCCCCCAAAAAATGAAAGTTTTATTTGGTTTTCAAGGGTGTTGTATATTGTGTTAACAGAATATTTATATTTTCTTCAGGGCAAGGGTGGTTTAAAGGTGATAACTTTCTAATGAACACCAAAAAATGAAGCATGTGGGTCTTAAAATTCTAATTTGGGGAGTGAAAATATAAGGTAAAAGGTGTCAAAGTAAGGCAACTTATTTACCTCAGAAAATCAGTAGATAATACATATTGCTGTTGAAGGTCTGAGGATATTTGTCCTGCAGAGATATATGAGATATTAAATATTCTGTTCATTTTTTTATTTCTCCCCACTTAATACTAACCCTTCATTGCCTTACTTTTGCAAAATATTTAGTATTTTTTAAGTAGTATGGGTAGTATAAAAATATTTAGGCATTGAATACAGGTTTATTCCCCTTCTTTTGCATCCTCCAAACTCTTCTAGATCAGTTAGAAGGAATTGAGAAAGATACGTTTTTTCCTGCTACTTTGCTGGTTATCATGATGACCTGTTAGATGCTGACCTGTAGCATCAGAAAAGTAATGATGCGCATCAGATATGATAATAGCGGAAGAGAAGCTGCACAGAGCAGTTTAGAGGGGACCTGTGCAGACTGAACTTGCTCCTTTCAAATCATAGAAGCTCTGTCATTGATTTCAAGCTTCCAGCTGTCTTGTGAACTGCTGTTCATTTTAAGCAATGTGTCATCATTAGCAATATGTCTGCCTTCTTTTTTAAGCAATATGCCATCATTAATTCTGAGCTGCTGTATTTCTCAAGACATTCGGCTCAAATCTAAGCTTAATGAGGTTGAGACACAAAGTTACATAATTGAGTAGGAGGAAAACTAAAATGGAGAAAAAACAATAAAATAAAACAAGGGGTAGAACGTCACATTTTTCTTAGTGTGTTTAAGGAATAAATTGAGTCTAAAGAAATTCCAGTCCCTCTCCCTTTACCTTTCTTTTTAGTGCACCCAAGAATAAACTTCAATGTTTTCTGCTTATCTTGATGAATTTTGTTTCATTTTATGAAGCAGATGATGAAATATTCCATCATCTGATGGAATCTGATGTTCCTCTCTGGAACAAGCGATTGGTAAGGGACAGGATGACCTGGTAGGTTAAACAGTTAAATGGTTAACATGAACCTTACACAAATGCCAATAAAGGGAAAGCAGAGGTAATTAAAACAATTTTAATCATTTTGTATTTTTGGCAGTGGGAAAGTCTTATATAGACTGAAGCAGCTGCTGGATTCCTGGATGTACAAATAATTCTTTATGCTCTTTTAAGCAGGATTATTCCTGTACAATTTTATATCATTTGGTGTGCTTCGAACATTAATGGTTAACTAAAAGCAATAAAAATATTTATTAATGGCATGAAAAAATACCAGTAGAGAGTTTACTTTTTTTTAGAAAGAGAGAAAAGATAAAACGATGAAATAATATAAGAAAAAAAAACATCATGCCAGTGAAATGAACTGAGTTTGAATCACTACAACACCCTTCTCTGGGCTCACTTTATTTAACTCATTGCTTTTCGCTCCTCAGCACTGCCTCCATTAAAAGAATCTTAAAACTTGCTGTTCTTTGCTTCAGGCTAAGTTGATGAGGAAAGGCAATATCCCTCTGTCATCTTTAAAGCAAGGGTAGCAAGCATCCCCCACTACACCTCTACATCACAGTAAACGTGACTTCGTGTGGCAACTCCTGCTGTCCTTCCATTTCTTGTCAACCTGAGGCAAAGAGAAACAGCAGCTTGACAGGGATAGTTTCCTCACCCACTTTTCCTAAATTAATCATATTTAGTTATTGCAGGACAATCAAGTTTGGTAATGATAAGGCAGGATGCAGTCATGCAAAATCATTGACTATTAAAATTGAACTTGATTGTTAAGAAATTCCTTGCTGTAAGTAAAGCAATAAGTATATTTTACTTAATTTGAGGTCTCAAATTCAGGTGCCAAAATAGGAACCCTATTCATTCTGGGGAGAGTGTGCTGTTGGTAAGGATGCATAGTAATGTGACAGTCCCGCAGTATTTTAATAGAGTTGATTTTACCATTCACACAGAGATATGTCTTGAAGCCCAGAAAAGAGCTGTATTCCTGTTTTGCTCTTATCCACTACAGATATTCCTTAAAATGGTTGTAGGTTGCTCCCTTTGCTGGGAGTGTAGAAATAGACAGTTCATTAATTGCTGTATAAGGTTCCCCCCTGAGCAATGTCACGTCCTGGGGGGGGTTGGGCTGTACAAGTGTCCTGTCTTCTCTGCTGACAATACAGAGAACCTATGGTGTGCACACCCTCAATTTAAGCACTTCAGGTGAATTTCAAAATGTAAGAAGGATGAATGTAGCCCTGTGAACAAAGGGGATGTCCAGCCTGCAGTGAAATAACAGGAGCTGCTTCTTCCTGTTCCATGTGGAAACCCAGGAAACGATGAAACATTCAGTAGCTTTTTGCTCACAGTTCTACTAGTAGCTCTTATGAACATATGACTTATAAATACTTTGATTTATCACCTAATTTCCCCACAGGGTCTTTTTGAGAAGAGTAGAAGATGTAGGATAGAGGATCAGAAGTTTTAGGCTTGTTTAATTACAGAGTAAGAGTAAAAGTTAAGTTAGTTCAAAAATTTTGGAGTGAGTATTTGTCTTCACTTTAGAGTTGTTTTTAATAATCTAAAACTGAATCTCCATTACAGCTATTCAGTGTCTGCTCATTTTCGATGAATGATAGAATATACAATCCTGACTGTAGAATAAGCATATAATGAAAAATATTTTTTTAAAAGCTAGGTATACTTGCAGTAGCATTTGGATGAATTTTTGGGTTGTTGAGAAAGTTGAGAAAGCTTTACGTTATGTCTGGTATAGAAACTTAATGATATTTGCCTCTGAGGTTAAGAATTTGACTTGCAAAAAGGATACATGGGGATGCAAAAAAGGCATACAAAGCAGATACCAAGGTTTTCTTCCATGTCACCTACAACACCTGCAGAAAGTGACCTTATTTAGTTTCAATTTTGCCTATATAAAAAAAATGTAAATCAGACTCAGCAGAAATTATACAAGAATCGAAGAGTAAAGACTATCCAACATAGCGGAGGAAAATCTCACAGAGTCCTCATTATAAATTAAATTGTCTATTAAAAAAAAAAGATAAAGAGAGAATGCTCCATATTCTTTTTCTGAGCATAAAGATATAGCGTTGCTTCAAAGAGGGATGCCCTATGGAAATATGAAATAAAGATTATTTTTTTTTGCTGCTATTATCATTATTTTCAATTTCCCACTTCTCTTAATTGTAAAGTATGCTATGCACTGATATGACAATAAATTTATATCCCATGCAGGCCTCTCACTATTAATGTCAAAGGTGAAAAATCAGTGAAGCTGCACTATCATGACTTGAGCTGGAAAGCACCTTAAAGATTATCTAGTTCCAACCC
>VWZK01020634.1:38487-68126 GCA_013396935.1 Baryphthengus martii | reverse complement strand
ATTTTATTTTAT
Source organism: Baryphthengus martii (assembly GCA_013396935.1). Taxonomy (NCBI): domain Eukaryota; kingdom Metazoa; phylum Chordata; class Aves; order Coraciiformes; family Momotidae; genus Baryphthengus; species Baryphthengus martii. The sequence goes on along the minus strand of VWZK01020634.1, from coordinate 68,114 downwards.
TTTATTTTATTCTATTTATTTTATTTTTTTAAATGGAGGGGGTAGATTTACAAAATGCAGTAGATGAGGTACTAATGGTCCATTTTGGCTGAGTCTGAAGGAGTAAGCTAGTATTTGAAAAAAAGAGAAGGTGAAAAATTTCAGCCTCTAGTTGATGTAGTTCTTTACGCAAGTTATCAACAAAAAGGATTGAGAATCCAGTTATTTTTCTCGCTGAGAGCCTTGATATTTGAGCTGGTGAAGTTTCTTGGTGTTAGCTCTTTACATGACTTTAACATGATCCATGTAAACTGTAAATAATTCAGAAGGAGGGATTAAGGAAAACTATTATTGAAAAGTTTAGGGTAATGAGAAACTTGAGCACCTGTGGAGACATGTTCACAAACACCTCAGTCATATGTGGGAACTGTGGTTAAACCTTTCACACTCTGAATAATGCTCAGACCATTGGGATTTTATATTGAAACAGATGACTCTGGTTTCCTCTTCTTCTTCTTCTTCCTTCCAAGAGCCAAAAATACAAAGGTGTTTTAAAAATATTTATTGAAATTGCCTTTTTTTTCCTAAAATTCAGTTTGATTGAAACCTGTTTTCCCGTGAAATTTTTCGTTTGACTGTTAATTAGAAATAAAGGATCAGACAGCCCAGTGCTTAACTGGCATTTAAATGCAAGAAACTTAACTGCCTCAGCACTTACAAACTATCCTCTTGAGTGACAATTTTGCATATCTAGGTGCCTAAATGCCTCTAAAAAATATGGATCTTATTGCTTGTGTAGTGTATTTCATAGATATCATAGCACTGTAGCTAATTGCTCCTGTAATATGCACTAGTAAGCCATGTGGATCTTTAGTAGAGTATCCACTTTCCATTAAGGTTAATTAGTTGATAAAATTAAATAGAAAAGGCATAAAATAAAAAATGGAAAGAAGTTTATACAGCCTATCATAAGAAATCTCCTTTTGCCTTCACTGTTCAAGATTCATCCTCTTTTCTAAGACCACAACATCAAGTTTTAACATAGAACTGTTATCCATCCCTCACGTGAGTTAAATATCAAGTAAAAAAAACTGTGCAAGACAGTAAAATGGCTACAAAAAGAAAGAAAATATAAAGAATGATTTTTAAAAACACAAACTTCTTTTTTTCAAGTCATTGGCAGGCAGAATTATGCAAAGAATTAACTTTATCTCTTATCACAGGTGTCTCTCTCCTAGCAGAAAAGGGAAATTGCTTAACAACCAACATACCAGGCTCTTCAACAGTGAACTTATGGGCAACATGACATACCATAAGCTACCTATGAACACAGATTTCGAATGCCAGTGGTTGATCCAAGCTGGCAGCTGAATTCAGCTCAAAAATGAGAATCAGTAAAATAGAAAGAAAACATGGTTGTCCAGAAAAAAATCATGATAAATATAGGAAGGCATAAGAGAAAATGCAGATACAAAGTGCTGCAGGGTTTTGGCTCTACACTACACAGATTGGCAACTGATGAACACCAGATGCTGGGTAGGTTTGTTGCGTAAATTCGTTGCACTTTCTTCTAACCCCCTTCCAATCCCTCTCCCCCATATACATGCTTTAGCCACTTCTCTGGAACTATATTTAGCAATCATAAAATCATAGAATCATAGAATGGTTTGGGCTGGACAGGAATTTTTAAAGGTCATCTAGTCCAATCCTCCTGCAATGAGCAGGGACATCTTCAACTAGATTCAGTTGCTCAGAGCCCCATCCAACCTTACCTTGAATGTTTCTGGGGATGGCCACCTACCACCTCTCTGGGCAACCTGTGCCAGTGTTTCATCACTCTCATTGTAAAAAATTTCTTCCTTATATCTAGTTTGAATTTACCCTTTTTTCATTTAAAGCCATTACCCCTTGTTTTATCACAAGAGGCCCTACTAAAAAGTGTCTCCAGTATTCTTACAAGCCCCCTTTAAGTACTGAAAGGTCAATCACGCAATGAGTTACTTAAACTCACTGATACGATGAAATAACAATCAATTAAAAATAGATTTTGTGTTTGAGCATCAAGCTCAACTGACTCACCTTGCAACTGAACAGCTATTAAATCCCACACATCCTGCAGCTGGGGGCAAAAGAAGAAAGCAAGATTATGCTGTGTGATGGAGATTCAAGCTATACTAAATTATGTGAAACATAAAAATGTTGGTTCCATTCTGTTCTTGTTGGAGTTGTGAGCTCTCACTGTTTGGGTCTGAGAATATGCAGAGACAATGCTATCTGTACCTGTCAAAAACACCAGGTACAACACCCTGTGTCCTCTTTTTAACGTTTTGTGCAAGCTTGATTGCCTGTCTCCCATGTTTTCACAAAATATTACACAGATTTAGACATCACAGCTGTTCTGTGTAAAACCCTGATGATTAGGTGTTAGCCACACAAACGGATTTCATATTTTTTATTAAGTGGAAAAAACCTGCATATAATTCTGTAAGTATTTATTTCAGTTATGTAAGTAAGATACACCTAGGATCTAGGATACACCATGTAACTTAGTTGTTCTGATTAAACAGAATCTTATTCTGTACCCAGTGTTCTTGTGGGTTACAGTGTAAAAGGTAATGGCATATCTCGAATGGCAATATTTTACTTACTTTAAATAAGGAAAAGCAGGAGGGAGGAGTCAGGACCTGTTGTAACACAAATCTCTGGTCCCATGGTGATGGAATGGAAAGACAATTCAGATACAACACTGGGAAACAGACGGTATTTGCTGGAAAAGCTTGGGACATATTTGGATATTTTTTACAGGTTTTGCCTTCAATGTAGGTTATTGACAACATTGAGACAGGACCTTGAAATTCCGGTAAGACTTTGGTACAACAGGTAAATTAACAAGGATTATAGGACTGAAGATGGAAGAGAGACCCATGCAATGATTTGTTCACAAGAAGTTCATTGACTCACTCTCATTCTATCTGTTGTTTTTAACCATCATACTCCAGGAATCATACATTTGAGATCTTTATGCTTCTCAGTTTGGTTTGTGAACCAAAGTCCATGTCCTTAGAAGTTATAAATGTAAGAGCTAATATGTAACTCAGTGACAGAATCTGTGTGGATCTCTCTTTCTTCCTTAAAATTCTTTAAAATAAATATGTTGAATTGAATCTCCATCAAACATCAAAAACTTAGATTGATAGTAAACCGTTACCTTAAGAACTCTTATACACTCTTGTATTTTTTAATTCCATAATACATCTCCTTTAATTTGTCCTCACCTTTGCATGAATCTTGTTTTCTGGTGAGAACTTCTTTTGGTAAAGACTTTTTTGATAAACATCTTTTTAGAAAGAGCTATGTGCCTATTTTGTCCCATCATGCTTTATTTAAGCCTATTAGCATAATAATTTAATTCCTGTTCTTCTTGTCAATAACTACCTGCAATACTGGTGACATTTAAAAATAGGAATATTACAAAGAAGCTATCTCCTTGTACTGGTTCAGCATTAGCAATAGCTACTAAGAGTACTGTAAAAATTGTATGTACATGACTAAGGAAATTTGTTGTGTTTTAAGGAAAATGAAATTGAGAATGCAAGAAACAAGCATGTGTGAATAAAAAAAAAAGAAAAAGAGGAAGTTGCAACATATTAATTCGTATTACTTGTATAGTTTTAGAGTTTCTAACTCAAAAGGCAGGAAACCGTGTTGATTCCTTTTATCTTATTTGCGCAAGGAAATTGACTCATCTGAGTCATAACAACATGAACTTGCTTAACTCCACGTTTATTAACAGTTTACTTCTTCCTTATAATTAATCCCCTGGCCTTGCATCTTTGTTGCACCCAGAGATTTAGCAATGAGGTAAATCTAACGTATCTGCATTGAGGTCAGTGGACCTACACGGTGGTATAATAATTACCTCAAGTCTACATGATTTCCACAGGAGAAATCATATAGATTTCTCTTGTGGAGAAATCTGTCATCTATATTAGAGCATTCATCCAAATTGAGGAGAACTATAGCTACCATTTTGATCTGTATTTAATGTTTTCCAGATTCCATATTTGTAATGTGGCTGCATAAGCTGCACCCTCTGACAACCATTAACTATTAACCATCAACTACAAGCTCCACTTAGAACCATGAATCAACCAAAATGAAATGTTGGATAAAGTGCAGCTTCCCCACATTCTTTGATTCCTCATTAAACCTTTCCATTTGTCTAAAAGAGTGGGTTGAAACCTACTAATTCTTTCCTGTTAATCTACTTATTTGCTCGCATATAGCTGAGTAAAATCTTTCTTTCTTCTTGTTTTGTTGTTAGTGAGCCTCTACATGGAACTGCCATACAAAATATGCATTGTTAACAGAAATCTTCAGGCATGTCTCTGAGAAACTAATACAGCAACAAATTGCTACTTAAAGAAGAGACTGTGTTCTTGGAGGGAATAAAAATCCTAGCAAATGTGTAGCATGAAGGTACCAATAAAATTATTGAATGAAATACCTCGGAGAAAAAAAGTCTTTATCAAATAAATGTCTGAGCCAATTCTCATATACTGGACCAAGATTACAATGAAACTCACAGAAACACACGCTGAAGAGAAACGTTTGCGCAATGTTTTGTACGTGCAATAAAGACAGCAGGAGCAATATGAAACTAGTCTTACATTCAACTGAGTGAAATGAAGTACAGATAAATGACAGAAGGTGCAGTTATGAGATCTTAATTGGGGGATTATGATCTGTAATGTAAAAAATAGTATCAACAATGCAAATCAGCCTTATTAAAAGATACAAAAATTTGGCACAGTCCTCACTGGAGAAATAATACACAGTCATGTTTACACAACAAGTCCATTGAGGGTGTCGTATCAGGCAATATCTGCCCCAGTATCTTCTCTTACATAACAGTCGATGCCATATGGTTTTGAGAAAAGTGGAAGCTATTTTCTGATGGATTTACTGTTCCACAAGTGAAATCCCTTTCGCATTCTATCACTAAAGTCATGATATGTTTATTAATGCTCATTTTTCACTCTGGCTGATGTTACTGTAGTTGTTTGACATTTTCAGTAGATATGCGTGCATTCTAAAAAGGTTTCCTGGCCTTTGCTACATCCCCAGTACTCCTTTCATGAGTATAGACTATGAACAGAAGGTCATATTGAGGGGAAACCTTGAGATTAGCTGAGCAGCACACCATCAGAGAAAGTCTGGATCCATACCACCTCTGAATGAGGATCCTAGCATGCACCTACCGGCAATAAAGACAGGTCAGGCATGGCATGACCAGCCCTGTAGTGATGGTGTAACTCATCTGTCCCTGTAGGACTGTTATGTTACCAGTACTGGATAGAGATACCAGCTGTGAACACTTCCTAGTTGTGTTGGCCTTGACCCAGATTACTGTAAGGGGAAATGAAATCTATGGGCAGAAGCAGAGCACTTTGGATGTGTGGACCCTTGTGGCTAGATATCCTAGATCAATTATTGCATTGACCACAGCTTTGCTCAGATGGGATTGTGAGCCACGTAGAAAAGCATTTGCTCACCCCCACTCTGTTCCCTGCTTGTTAGCCAATTAACCATCTGTGTAATAGGAATTAAAGCTACAACAGTAGTAATGATCTGGACCTTGAATCATTACACATCTTGGTCATTTGTTCAGCCGTAGTTTGATTTTTCTTGACTTCTGTTACAGACTGACCATTATAGCCTAGTTTATTAATGAAAAACATGACCAGTGAATTAGTTTGTGAGAAAAATTATCAGTGACTTATCTAAGTATTAAAGAATCATGGGTTTATTTTCTAAGTGTAGATGAAATCTATGAGAACATTTATGATCTTCTGTTATGTAATATTTTAATTGAATTCCATCAGTTCCATGGAATTTCCCCCTGTATTTACTGTTATCTGAAGTGACTTATTTGAATATTATAAATAAGGTGTTTGAGGCAATTCTAATATTATAGGGGATAGAGGTGAGTATTGGCCGAACTATCTTCCTTGTTGTACTGTAAAAAATCTTCATATTTCATAGACATATAAATAACAAGACAGCAGGATGATTGGCTAGGTTTATAGTAGAGGGCTTAGAAAAATTTCTTTAGGTTCGTTGTAGATATGGTTAGGTTGAAAGTTGTAGTTGTACAACCAAATCAGACATCTAGATTCCCAGTGTAGTCCGTGGAGGATGTCTAACACATTTTTTATCTCATCCTAAAATTGGCATTCAAGTGAGTCGTTCCATTTGTGCATGTTTCTTTTCTCTGAATGCAAATGGAAGTGAGACTCATTGATTCACATCTGATTGTCTACACTGTATGTATCTCATATTTAGGTGATATAGATGCCCCTACAAGATTCCTTCAAATGCTAAACAGAAGATACCTATCAAGTGAAGAGTACATCATATTTTGTAACTGTTACCTTCATTTTATGTCATCAACTAGGGCAATGTTGTTTGTTCTTTCTTTTTTTTTTAATTTTGAGGTCAATAGACCACTACTTCTAAGTTTAACATGGGCCAAAACATACTGTTTGAGACATCCTTATTAGTGTGAAGAAGGTCACTGCATTACAACATCATTGATATACTGATGACCCAAGAAAACCAAGAAGATCCTAAGCATGACTGTATAAGCTATCAAGATCTTGCTAAAGTTCAACAGTCTGGAAATCACTACGTCAAAACACTGAAATTTTTTTATTAAAATCTCAAACCTGTTTTTCTTTTCAGAGGTCTTGTTTTCCTTTGTACTCCAATGATATTACTGTCTTGTTTAGTTTTTAATAGAATCTTTAGTGTGTGCTAATAGTTTCTCAGACTGTAAATCGTTTTAAAAGCTGCATTAATTCTGAGGCAACCGTACATTCATCTTACTTTCTCAGATGCAGCTTCAGTGCACTATAATTAACCTTCTTTCTAGATAAAGGATGTTTAAGGAGCTCCTAGAATAGAACTGTTTTATTACTGTAAGATTCTAGCAAGATCTAGTACATACTTTGGCAAAGAATATTTACTCATTCTCCATGTAATCTGTCAACATGTAGCCCTAAACTATCCTTTTTTAAATGCCTTTTTTTTTTCCCTTTATGCAGAAGACTTGGTACTAGTTTAGACGTAAAATAAGCATGATGAATAAAGGGTGACATTTAAGCAGTATATAAGGAGATATGAAGCAGCACTTCCATTTTAAATTCCACTACAGGGGTGACACTTACATAGAGGAGACACTGCTTCTATAAACAAGCAAGTCTCTGTGGACTCCTTTTTCTCTGTCCCGCAAAGATTTCACTTGCAAACTATTTGTATCCCTGGATGTTTCATTTGATATTTGGTTGTATGTCATTCCTGTCACTGCACAATAAAAATAAATAAATAAAAAAAAGGCAGCAGTAACAAATACGAAGAACACTGTCCTCTTTTTTATAAGCCCAGTCTCTCAAGTCAAGCACCCTGAGCTTCACACAGAAGGGCTGCTGTTCAGAGAGAGGTGATCAGAGCTGTAAGCATGTAAGACAGGAGCCATGGCAGGGCAGAGAGATGTTAGTGAATTGATGGATTTCGTTTTTATATCTGAAAGAAAAGATTTTCCTGGTGGATTTCTCTAGGAAAAAAGAAATTACTGTGAAGACTATATTTTCTTCTAGAAGGACATGGGCTATCTTTAGTGAAGACACATAGCCCAGTGCACAACCTTGTTATGAGACATAGTTCTGTTCTATTCTATTCTATTCTATTCTATTCTATTCTATTCTATTCTATTCTATTCTATTCTATTCTACCCTATACTATACTATTCAACATCATTGTACTTCCAGAGATTTATCTCCACTGTCACTCTTTTCAGGGAGAACAGCCCATGAATAGTCCATAGTGTGGAAAACCGTTCTCCCTGCAGCCCAGGCAAATGTGCTCTGCAATGCAGACATGTGGGATGGAGGCTATTCCCTCTGTCCTCCATTTACAGCCCTTTCATGGAATTTGGTACCTGCCGTTGTACCAGCCAAGATCAGGTCAACAAGACCTGCAGCTCTGCTGATTTACTCACCTTCAGCTGTAGAGACAAGTTATTTTTTCCTGATGCTTACACACCCTAGAAAGAGATCAGCAACATTTGGCCACGTGATTTTTCCAACACTAAATCTATATGTGGATGTCCTGAATCTAACCTTCTTCTGCAGTCCTTCATTTAGTGAAGTTCACAGGAGGTGGCAGACATGGTAAGTCTATTCAACAAGACTTAACTTGAAGGGATAATTATAATGGGAGTCACATATATCCGTAGTTTACTTCTTAGCTTCTGTACAGACACACTATAACCTGCTTAACACTGCAATTTATTTTCAGGTGATTGGTGCCAGGCAGGATCAGTGCCGTGGAAGCATAGTTAATACTACAGACACTTGCAGTTAGCATTCTCATCTCCCATACTAGTTTGTTTGCCTTTGGGAGTCTCCTTGAAGTGCTTGCTGAAATGTTAAAAATACAATATTTAGCCAGGCTGGGGAGCATGAAGGCCTCCTGCTGCTGCAAGTGATCTACAGGGCTAAGGATAGTGTTTAGCTAAACCCATGGTGATATAGTAACTAGAGCCCTTCAAAACAAAATGACCCAAGGTGAAGCATCTGTAGAGTGTGTGGAGAGAATAAAGGTTCACAAACCAGATGCTAAGACAAAAAGGCCTGAAGAAGGGTTAATTTCATGTGACGGTTTAACTTGATTCATAATTTGTTCTGTGGTTTATCTAGAAATAGAATTAAGATTCATCGTAAAAATAGGTACAGTTTGTCATTTTATACAAGGAAATCTCCTACTGTAGTTTAGCCGATTCTTATGATGGAAATTAATTCTGAATGAAAACTGTGTGTGAAACTCTAAATGCAATGTACATTGGTGGGAAAGCATTAGATATTTGCACAATGCCATGATGTGCATTTATTATAGCTAATTTTTGACGTGATACTTCCTTGGAGACCCTTCACTTGAATGGAATACCTAAAAAGTAGCTCTGTTGCATATATAGATACAGAATTTAGAAATCTTGAATTACAATGCCAATTCACAATTATTTTGTGGAGAGGGAAAGATCAGTAGTTCTCAACCTGTGTAGCCCAAATATCTTTTCACGTTTTTATTGTAACACCTATTAAATGTAAAATCTGCTCCAACCCTGAAGCTACAGGTCTGCACCAAAATATCTGGGCTCATATTGTTAGTGAAAATGGTTTAGCTCCTAAAGAAGAAAAGTATTATTAGCACAAAGCAGATTTTAGGAAGGTTAAGTCAAAAGTTCAGAAAAACAGAAGATATATCCATTTTTTACTGTTTTTCTGCTTTGTTCAGCTCCTTAGGCAACCCTCAACAGTATTGTTCCTGCTTCTGAGGGAGCACTGAAAGGGATGACTAAGTTTTATGACATCAGGTTAAAAGGGAAAATACTGAATTCTTCATCCTTTAGTATCTTTGAATAAGGATAGGTAACTTTATGAAAAATGTGCTTCAGACACAAGTTGCTGGGGTCTTAAAGGACATATTGTATCATAGAATCATGGAATATCTCAAGTTGGAAGGGACCCATAAGGATCATCAAGTCCAACTTCCTCCTCATAGGACTACCTAGAATTAAATAATATGTCATCATCTAGATGCTCCTTGAACTCTGACAGGCTTGGTGCTGTGACCCTATCTCTGGGGAGCCTGCAAGTGATGGACTGTCCTCTCAGTGAAGAACTTTTTCCTGATGTCCAGTCTCCTGATGCAGCTTCACTCCATTTCCTCATGTCCTGTTGCTGGTCACCAGAGAGAGGATGTGTAATCTCTCGTACATATAATATGTACCAGATCCTACTAGATAGTCTGATTTAATGACCCTTCTGGTCTTTAAATTAGGAAAACCAGAAAATATTCAGAAAATGATGAAAGGAAGCATACAGGTCCATCCTATTCAGATTAACTTTCATGTATATCCCATAGGGATCTGATTATATAATGCCTTTAAAAGTTTACCAACTGCTGCTGTTGCCTTATTTTATACACATCAAGGGCAAGAGTTTCCATATCTTTTGACTACCTACACAAATATCTACTAGAAAGAAGGGATTGAGGATTTCCATACAGATGGACAAAGTTATAGATGTCAAATGAATGCTGTGAATGGCTCTTTTTTTGAGCCAAAACTAAAAACCAGTGATCTTGAAAGGGTGTGTTTGAGTTACATTTTTTAAATGGGTTTTGGTGCTGCCACTTAAAAATATCAAACTGCCTCAAAGCACAGATTTGCCTTGGAAATGTAAGTTAGAAATAAATATTATAAATGTGAACAAACATTTTAGACGATACATTCACAAGTGTATTGGGTAGCTTGAAGTTTCCGTTGGAATACTCTATATCTGAAAATTGATAGTTCCATGTTCAAATGACAGTGAAGGCCATCATTTTTTTTGGCACTAAGAAGTATAAAAACAATAAAGGTAGTTGAAATATATTGCAAATCCACTGTTTCCTTTCTCTCCCTTGTAATTCTTATTTCCTCCACCATGTGAACACACAATGCTTTGATTGGACTGTTCAATCCAATCAAACCTCTTGGGTGTTTCAGAAGTACCTCTGGCTTCATAAATATTTATGTATTCATGGGTGTTCTGTTGTTACTTTGGATGTTTTATGATTTTGTTTACCTCCATATTTTGATATATTTACTGCTTTGCTGGTTCCAGTGCATCTAGCAGAGCCCAAAAATTATGTATAAAAGGGGATACTTTTCAGTGTAGTTTGGTCTTTAAATGATGCTGCAAGAATCTGTTATGTATCAGACAGTTACTTCTGCCCATTTAGCTAATTCAATTTTCAAAATTTTCATTGTATTGTTTGTACTCAGAGGAAAAGCAGGAGGCCATGTATCTGCATGGCCTTTTTATCTTCACTCACCTTTATTTCTATATAGTTCATTAAAATAAAAACAATTTAAGCTATTTATTAGGAGGAAAAGGATTTGGTGATTAGAATATAGGATAAGAAATCAGTAATACCACTTTTTATTTCCATTTGGGTATCAATTAAGTGATGCTCTGAGCAGTTCTCAGTGAGTTCGGTACCTCAGTTTTCCATCCATAAAGATATATTATAATTTCCAATGATTTAATTAGTTACTGTTCATAAATGCCTTGTGAGTTTATTGGATGAAAAGTTTTACATAAGCTCTTCAAGGCAGTGATTGTCTTATCCCATGCTGAAAACAATGTTGGGTCTTTTAATAAGAATAATGAATACGACAGACAGTGAATGCAAAGCAGTGTTTATGAGCTTTCATCTCATATGACTAAACAAACTTTATTCCCACTTGTGGAACAATGTATATGTATTTTCAAGATGTTCTTCTTTAACACAATGGAATGAATCTCTCATGTAATTATTACTTCTACCAGCAAAGATTTGCAGAATAGAAAACAAATATCCCAATTGACTGAATTTATGAGTCAGGGTCGATTCTCTGTTCTGCTGCAGAACTGAGACAAACTGCTTAGACTCAAATAGTCAAAGTGATGGTGTGACTAACACCCATTGAGTTTTACAGGGATTTAGAGCTTCAAATGTCTTAGAAGATCTGGGTCTTCATCTTTCTTTGCACCAGTTACTCTTGTCAGAGGGGTGATAGCAGCACCTCTGTATATAGTAGAAACAAACTATCACAAGGGTTACTTGTGCTCGTCTGGGCAAAGACAACTGTTTCTGTTGCTAGTCTCCCACAGGGGAGTGATGTGGTTAGTATCCCACCCAGATGCCTTTGATTTTCTCAGCCACAGTGCTGTGGTACTCATTTACAGCTGAGCTGACTGGGAGTGATGCCTGGAACGAGTCCAGTCGAGGTATGAACTCACAGCTCTGGATCCATACCAAGACACCTTCACTGCTCTATCATCACTGTCCTCAGAGGGAGGTAATGAGGATGCAATAATTAATGTTTCTGAACTGCTTCAGTGCTGCCATATTTAGACAGCTAAAGTTGCATCTGTAGGAGCAAAACAGCAATCAGTAATTTTACCTGCAATAGAAAGCATAAAAGGGAAGACGAAATAGAGGACCACAGGGTGGGTTTCTCCTAGAAGGTGTTTTCCACACTGCAGAAACACTACTGGACGTGACAGCCCTTCAAAGGCAATCTCTGCTCTAGAGAAATCCAGGACTAACAGAAACTTTGAAATACATGATGGAAGGTCTGTAAAGTGCTTACCTGACTTTAATCAAAGTGTTTAGTCATGATTTTTCATGAAAAAGAAATAAGCTTAGGGTGGGAGAGATTTATCAAATATTCCAAAATATTTCAAGGTTACTGTGGTTGGTCGTAGGAGTTCTTTAAATGATTGGATGCTTTCTGGAGCGTGTATTTGTGAAGTTTCATCTATCACACAGTGGATTTTCTCTGGAGAAAAATATGTTGCCTCCTTACTTTGCTCACAAGGTAATGCAGAAACTCAGAATGTGATGAATGGATATCAGACTGTGGCCAGATTATGGCTTTGCATTCACCCTAAAATGAGAACAGGAGTGTCAGGGAATGGCTCTGGGACACTTTGGCTTTATGGAACAGTTTCTGAGAAAGTGCTCAGAGCTGTGAGCTCCAGGGCAGAGTTCCACGCTGGAAATTTCATCTTTATGATGAAATTTCTCTATAGGTAGCCACTCATTATCTACTACAGTTAGTTGATTCAGTGGCACTATTATTATCCCCAGGCCGCTGTTTCAAGTGCATCCCTTGAACTTTTGGAGTACTTTGACTCAGAGTCGAAAACAGTTACTGCAACAATACTATCCCAACTACTCTCCTTGCCTTTTGAAAAATCCCCACATCAAAATTGTTTTCAGACAGGTTTCTGTGAAATAAATGTTATTAACTTGAAAAACCCTCTTCTCTCTACTTTAGGCTCCCAAAACAGGGACCTTAGGACAAACTGCTCTGCCTATTCTACTCTCTGCTCTGTCCTTCCCATGCTCAGAAGGGGAGAACATAAAAAAAATATTTTATCAAAATTTCTTGTCTGGGAGACTTCAGCATGCCAAGTGAAGCTGATCCAATCTGCCTGTAACTTTCAAAGACATATACCTTTTATTCTGTCAAAATTTCCATGAAAACTCTTTATATTTTTAACTATCTCTATTTTATTAAAAAAAAAAAAAAAAAGAAAAAAAAATGGATCGATGAAAAGGATATTCTTCCTTCCAAATACCATAGTGAATTAGTCGAGATTTTTAGACTTTAAGATTTACTTTTTTTACCTAAATCTTAATATGACTTATGCTACTGCATTTGTTCTCTGAGTTACTCTAGGTGGACTATATACACATGACATAGTTCCTGGACCTAAATATTTACCTCCGAAGTAGACCTGGACAGATTCTTTCAATATTTGTAAAACTCATTTGCCAAGATTACAGTCATTGGTTCAAAAAAAAACCAAACTATGACCAGTTACATCAATTCAGAGAATAAGAAAATTATTTGATTTTCTTAATATGGGGAAGGTAGGATGTGAATCCAGATGGAAAAAGATTTTAAAATGTTATACTAGTGAAAGGGTTTACAAAACAATAAATAAATTACAGCATAGGTATATAAAATTTTATTAGATAAATTCAAAAAGTAACATTTTGCCAAGGACTTCTGGAATATTCTAAGATATCTAAATAGAACTTATTTTTTCTTAGTTTAATCTTTAAGTAGGGGATTTTGGTCACTGTTTCATAGAAGAAACTGGGACAGAAATTTGTCGTCAGTCATTCAGAACTATGTGTATAAAGTAGAATATAGATTCATGTTAAATATGATAGCAGTATCTTGAGTATTCAGTGTTTCCCTTGTACAGTGGAAATGAGAAGAAAAGATAGATTTGAAATTGGTATCAACAAGGAAAGGGCTAGAGCTTTCATAGGAATGGGTTTAATCTATACTGATATACTGATTACTACTAAAATCTTCTTTGATAGACTCAGATTTCCAGAAAAGGAACATAATCTCAAGGTTAAAAGGATGATAATAATATTCTTGGTGGTGTAATGGCTTTGGATGATGTACACAGAATCACAGAATGGTAAGGGTTGGAAGGGACCCCTGGAAATCATTGTCCAACTCCCCATGTTAAAAAAGGTCCACCTAGAGCAGGTTGCACAGGATTGCATACAGGTGGGTTTTGGAGACTCCACAACATCTCTGGGCAGCCTATTCCAGTGCTCGGTCACCCTCATAGCAAAGTTTTCCCTCATGTCCAGATGGAACCTCCTGTGTTCCAGTTTGTGCCTGTAGCCCCTTGTCCTGTCCCTGGGCACCACTGAAAAGATACTAGCCCCATCCTCTTGACTTCCACCCTTTAGGTATTCATCAGCATTGATAAGATCCCTTTTCAGTCTTCTCCAGGCTAAACAGCCTCAGGTCTCTCAGCCGTTCCGTAAGAGAGATGCTTCAGTCCCCTCATCTTTGCAGCCTTCGCTGGACTCTCTCCAGTGGTTCTGTTGAACTGGGGAGCCTAGAATTGGACACAGCACTTGAGATGTGGCCTCACTAGGGCAGAATAATGGAGGAGGAGAATGTCCTTGACCAGCTGGCCATGCTTTTTAATGCACTCCAGGATATCATTAGCCTTCTTGGCTACAAGGACACTTTGCTGGCTCCTGGTACCTACGTCTTAAGTTCATCCTGCTATTCTCTGTCTCAATGAGCACGTGTCATTGCCTCTAGTCTAGTGGAATTTACAGGAGATATTAGTCCAAGCTGCAGCTGAAGTAGAGAGAAAATTATTTTATTGCAAAGTAAAGCATTTTTTTTGGCAAGAAATGTACTGATTTTTGGCACCTTACAATGTTTTAGTGCCATCTGGTGACTCCCCAAAATGTTACAAGAGCATTTGCCAAAATGCCTGGATAAAATAAATATTGGTAATGGGTAAATTTTGAACTAGCAGTCATGCACTGAAAATCTAACTCTCAGAGTTTCAACTGCCTCAGTGACTGGATACAGTCTTATAACTCACCATCAGAATATGAATTTTAAGTGCCAGATATCTGTATGATAAAACTGGCAAATTAACAAAAGACCTTCCCTAGAATTATCCATGAAAATTGCTAAGTTTCATACACAACTGCAAAGAGAAGAAGAAAAAAGAAATTAGTTCTATAAATGATCCATTATGAATCTTTCATTTGCCTTCTTTTAGGACAGTAATATGTACACAAAGAACTGATGGCAGTTATAGACAAAGGAAATCTACTAGAGAAAAAGAGGTTTTTAAAAAAAAAAACGAACAACTGCATATAGAATATACTCTTTTTTTTTGAAATAAGATGCATTAAATTATGCCTTTGTTCTTAAAGACATCAAATAACATAAATTATCCATTCGCTTTTTTGTTTTTTAATGAGAGGATACTAGGCTGAAAACAACACTTATATGCTCCTAATCTTTGCTCAGGTCCTTGAACTTCTGGTTCTACAGTGGAGAAAAAGACTGTAAAAGTAGCTAATTCTTACTCAGCAGTCTTATTCCTTTTTCTGAGTTCAGAGTCACAGCAGCTGACTTAGGACACATTTTCCCTTGCTTTTCATGTCTTTTAACTGTGCAGCACTGACATATCTAAGAAAGACTGATCTTTTCTGTCTTCTGTCTTTTGCATCCCGAGTTGTGTAATTATTTACTACGTTTCAATCAGTAAATTCAGTACAAATGTCTTCCTTTTCCAGATTTCCCAGCTGTCACTTGGGGCTTAATATGAATACAATGAGCCTCAGGAATGATCATAAGCATCTCACTTTCAGTTTCACTGTATGTTAAATATTTAACTTCAGGTTTTAAAGAAACCAATTCTATTATCTCTTGTGCCTTTTCCTCTTCATCAGAGAAATATTGGGCTTCTGCAGCTTTGTTCTGACATTCACAGATAGGAGCTGATACAGTAATGAAAGGGAGTATAGGATGAGATACCAGAAATAATGCGTGACTAGACTTGATGACCTAAGATATCCTTTTCAGCCTCATCTTCCCTACAGAGCTCCTAAATCTTCAAGTATCTCCAGCAGAAATTATACATTGAGGGCTTTGTAGTCAGCCCTTTCAAGTCACTACAGAGATTTGTATTGACTTCAAACCACTCTGGATCAGGCTGGTGGTTTCTTAATTCCAGGAAATTTTCTTGGACTGTTGTGTTCTTTGAACATCTTTTACAGTTAGCTGGATTCATGTAGTCCTGGCTCAATGCTGCTTTATTGCTCCTGGTGGTTTTCCTGCCTTTAGGAAGATACTGAGGCAAGTTTGGTGTTTCATTTGAGGTAGGCATCTGCTTTGACATTGTAACAGCATATTGTGAGGAATGATTCTATGAGATGTCTGATTCCCTGTACAGTACTTTTTATCTAATGAACAGGAATATCTGCAGTTTTTCACACATCAAAAGACAGCTCAACAAGTTTGGTTGGTTGGTTGGTTGGTTTTTTTTTGTTTTACTTTCTATTCCTCACTGCTCTTCCTGGGTAAAAAGTATTTCTTTCACTGTAATTATTTTTCAAATGCTAAGATCTGGTTGGAAAGCAAAGATTTCATAACTAAAACATTTGTTAAGACCCAGGGTTTCTCTTAATTACATCATTGGTACTTTTGTGTGCTTTTTATTTTCTTGAGGGAGGGAGAAATTAAAAGCCCCAAAACTTTTTGTCATAAAAGGAGATGAGCAGTAAAGAGGAAGGAGAAAGAGGAGAGATTAAGCAATCTCATATTTTTTTCTGTCATAGCATAATAATGTATCTCCTGGTGAGATACTCATCCGGTAAGCAACTTCTTGTTACTGTGGCACATTTGCACCACTTCAGTTTGTCTATCACTTGATACCGACCGGGATTCAAATTCAGAGCATTGTTTCCCCTTTTAGCAGGTGCTGTCATCATCATCCGCTAAAACTCCTAGTTATTCCCTCCCTCCTCTGCTCCTAAAAACTGTGGTGAAATACTCTGAGTTTCTGGGATGAGAACTTTGTACCTTGCTAACAGTATTTTTTTAATTCTATGTGGCATCCATCTTACGGACTAGTGTCAGCTAAAGCACTTTATCCTGCTATATGGGAAAAGAGAATGATCTTATATGTCTGAAGCCATTGACTGTCATGTGGAAAGCAAAACTGCAATTTTTAGCACTGGGACAGAATTCCTGTGCAGCTACTTAATCGTTCTGAGTTTCTGCTTCTCACAGTACATGTTTATTTACCACTGTTGGGGCTGTGTGACTGATGCCAGTGAAATGCACTCTTGGAGATGACATTGAGGGATGCTTCATCCCTGTTTATTGTGCATTTTCAGGCTTTTGTAAGATTTAGAAGACTATATTCTGATTTCCTGTATCCTTCCATTATTTTGATGTCCTTAGATGCAAGAAAATAACTGTGAAAATAGAGAGGTCAGCCTTTTTTGATTGGAAGAAGAACCATGCTTGGAAAAGTGTTAACAATGATATCATAAGGCAGAGAAATAGTGACCTTAATTCCAGCAGAGAAACATATCTAAACTTCTGTGTGGGAAGACAAGTTTATTAAAAATCAAGCAGATACATGACAAAATAAAGACTCATGGAGTTCTTTATGTGTTAAGATGTACTAATAAAAAGAGCCAGAGACATATGACGACACAAATCTGCTTTTAGGTACACAACATTTGGTGCATCAACAACATCAGATAAAAAAATCTGAGGGAACATGACAGGCACAAATAATACATAAACACTTAGAGCAGTCTGCACAAGATTTCTGGCTGGTGGCTGCAATTGCGGTGTGACAGAGCACTGGAATAGGCTTCCCAGAGAGGCTGCAGAGTCTCCTTCTCTAGAGACATTCAAAACTCACCTGGACGTATTCCTGTTACCTACCGTGTTATGTACTCTAGGTGATCCTGCTCTGGCAGGTGGGTTGGACTCGGTGATTTTTTGAGGTCCCTTCCAACCCCTAACATTCTGTGATTCTGTGATTCATTCTCCTAGAAATGGGAAGATTATCTTACAAGGCATGACAAGAATAATACGTGTTCCTTACAGATGATGCTAATAGTTTATAAAATGGATGGTAATTTACCGTAGAATTATGGTCTTTTTTCATGGATATTACACAAAACAGTCTGAAAATTTATAATGCATTTATATGTGTATATAGACGCATACATACATGTGCACATTTGCCCTGATTTCGACTGGGACAGAGTCCATTTTCTTCGTAGTAACCGGTGCAGTGCAGTAGTCTGGATTTAGTATGAGGATAATGTTGATAGCACACTGATGTTTTAGTTGTTGCTAAGTAGTGCTTGTACTAAGTCCAGGATTTTTCAGTTTCCCATTCTCTGCAAGCAAGGAGGTACACAAGAAGCTAGAAGACAGCATGGCCGGAACAGCTGATCCAAACTAGCCAAAGGGATATTCCATACCATAGGACATTATGCTCCATATAAACTGGGGGGAGTTGGCTGGGAGGGGACAATTGCTGCTTGGGGACTGGTTGGACATGGGTCAGTAGGAGATGAGCAGTTACACTGTGCATCACTTGTCTTTCATGGGTTTTATTTCTCTTTTATTTTCCTCTTCATTACTAATATGATTACTATTATTATTGTTTATTTCAAATATTAAACTGTTCTTATCTCAAGCCACAAGTTGTTGCTTTTTCTTATTCTCCTCTCCATGTCGCTGGGGAGACAGTGGGAGGAGTGAGCAAGTGGTTGTGTGATGCTAAGTTGCTGGCTGGGGTTAAACCATGACAGTGTTCTTGCCCCAGACCTGTCTTTATCTGAGTTGTCTGTTCTAAGCATACTTTTAAACATTTTCTTTCTCTGACATCTGTGGACCTTTTCATGAGTATTCTTTCTCTAATGCTGAGGCACACTGAGTTTGTCAGATTAGTTTTGACCCTTCCTCAGGGGGTGAGAAAATGCCTGTCCTATCTGGATGCTCATTAGCACTCAGAACTGTCCCTGTTATACTTGCAGCATTTGAAGCCTTTCCTGATAATGATCTTGATGGTTTCAGTTGGCAGTTCTTGTTTTACTAGCAATTTTTTGTACTCCCATACTCCCTGGCATTCCCTGAAAAGAGTTGGTTTAATGAGATATTCCTGGATTTAGACACTGGGAAAATAGAAGGAAGAGAACAATGACATCAATAAAGCCACCAGGATGCTTTGAGTACACTGCCAATGATCCGTATCTTTATGATGTGCAGTTCAGTGTTAATTCTGTCATTGACATGTGTAATAAGCTGTGTTACCAACATTTCACATCCCCTCCAGTCAATGGGCAGACTAAGGAAAGATTTTTTTTCTGACATCTGTATAATTCCCACTCGTTTTGAACTTGCCTTTTTTTTCTTTTTTTTTTTTTTTTTCCTTCCAGCTGCCCCCCATTAAATGTGTCGATGCAGGGCTGTTACCAATCACATATTTCACACCATCGCCTACAGCAATGTGATAATGAAATGAGCATTCCTTAAACATCTTCCTCCCCCATGACTGCTCAGTGCACAATAGGAAGCAGCTCTTAAAGTTCGTGTTCCACATACATAAGGCTCCTGACCTCCAGCTGCTAATTTGTAGCCAATAACTGATAAACCTGATGAATATACCAGAATGGATGGAGATGGAAGTATCTTGGATGCAGCTGAAGTGTAAGGCTGCTGCATGGTGCAAGTGCCTTGCCAGATACAGAAGCTAGGACCAGAGTTTAAATGAACTCTTTCATCTCATACATTCAAGAGTAGTATTCAAGCACTTTTTAATTAGGAATGACTGCCTGGTACAGAGAAGCTGGGAGGGAGCATGGTCAGACACAGGATGACTGCCTATGAGGAAAGGCAGAAGGAATTAGGTCTTTGGGAGACCTATCACAGTATTCCAGTACTTAAAGGGCAGCTACAGAGAGGATGGGGTCTATTCACAAAGAACCACATGGAGAAGACAAAGGGCAATGAGTACAAGTTGCACCAGGAGATGTTTCACCTCCACATGAGAAATTAAGAACAATCATTCAGTGGAATAAGCTTTTCAAGGACATGGTGGAGTTCTAATCACTGGAGATTTCCAAGATGTTATTGGAAAGGATGATAGATAATCTCATCTAGACTCCCTTTGCCACAAAAATTTGGACCAAATGATCTGTCAGGGTCACTTCTGATCTGGGCTATTCTATGTTTTTATGATTGTATGATTACTTATTTAACTAGCATAGACACAAGCAGCCTGTACTGACCATTTCTCCATGAGCCTCGCAGTCTCACAAATGAAGTTTAGGGCATGGCAAGAGACTGAATTCAAGACTGAAATCCTCAGAATATTAACTCCTTTTTATCCTTGGGTTTGACTTGCTCAAATTTATTACTTGAAGATTTCATGCTACCAGTACCAGAGTTTAAAATGCAGGACCTTTTGGGCTGAAAGATGGAAGCTGAGCTACAGTGATCAGACTGCTGGTACTTACTGTGTCTTTAATATCACATTGTGTATAATGAATTCCAGCATTTTCTCACTAGCGGCTGGAATGAAAACAACAATTGGCTGGAATATAACAGCTAGTAACCCAGGTATGAAGTAAAGGTCACGAGAGGGAAATGCACTTGTCTCATCCACTGGCATCAGACAACACTTCATTACAAAGAAGAGACAGGAAGGTTGAATAATGTCCTTTTCAGGACAGACTCTCTGAAACTCTCATCAAGAGGACTGTAATGCACTTGCACCACTTATGAAAACAGTGAATATTAAAAAAAAATGGGATATGATTTGTCTATATATTGATCATGTAATGTGCTTTAAAGAGATGGCAAACAACTTTTAATTATAGCAAGAGTTCTTACATGGACAAATGAGCCAGAAGAGTATAGATGGACACTATAATCAGTTACACAGTAGTTCAGACATTCTTGGAATTTTGTTTTCTTTACAGCCCTTTAAAATACAGTTCTAAAAAGAAACAGAAAATAGTAATGATTTACCACTATGGTGGTACAGACCCCCCTGTGCCTCAACTGCACCACAAGACCAAGAGTATCATCTTTTATTTAATATGACTGGGGTCCAGTAAGCACAAAGTAAGGTAAAACTCACAAGTCAGTCTCCAGACCAAGACACCTGCATGTACTTGGTACATCTCGATCCTGTACACCAACATGGCTGCTTGTACCTGGTACACTCCAGCCCTGTATGCAACCAGTGGAACCAACACAATGGTGTGTACTCAGCAGAGTGGAATGGTTGGGCCCCTGCCCCGATCATATCCATCACTCCTGGTCACTCCAAATAGTAGAAGAGGGAAACAAATGTCAAAATCCCCCAGTTCATGCGAAAAACAATGATTCCTGACAAGATTAGTGAGCTCAGTGGAAAATACTGGCTTAGTTCTGACCAAAGTCTTATGACCCTGTAAATATTGATCCTAAGACCCACTGGAGCTCTTTGGGATCTCAGCAAGTCGAGTCTTGTACCTCCCTCTGAGATGAGACTCCGCTTTGATTTGGGACGCCTCTCAGATTCAAGGCTTCTCTGCTGGTAAGGCCAACAAGAGGACCGTCTGCGACAGTGCTGATGAAGGGAAGCACTGTCCGCGACAGCGCCGACGAAGGGAAGTGTAAGTGTCCATAACCTCCAAGATTTAGATTGTTAGGTAACTCAGAGACTATAAAATCACCTAAATTTGTATTGATATGCCAAATCATACCATCTTGTCTACAGACTAGCCTCTATAACCATACACGGCTCTGTGTGTGTATACATGATCTCTTTAATTAGTAATTTGGTTAAGCTTTATAAAAAGTTAATGTACTCATCCTATTTGACATGTTAATATTAATGATCTAATGCCATCACTGAAATTATTGTTTTGCAGCAAACACAACCCCAAATTCCAACACCTCTCTCTCTTTTCCTGTCCTTTTCCCCACATCCTTAGACATAAACCATTGACCAGATCTGGGACTAGGGGTAGATCTAACCTTATTCTCTGAGGAAGTTCAGAGGAAAAGGGAGTCTATTCCAAACCTCGTGACCGAATGGGAGGGCTTCCAAATCGTTGTCCGGGTCTAAGGTTGGATCTAGCCAGACCTAGGTTCCTCTCTGAAGGAGTTTGGAAAGCAAGGGGGTCCAATATGGAGCCTTGGAAACTAAACAAAAGGACATTTTCCATTCTTTCCCCTGTATCTTAGACATAAACCATTGTCAAACGGGAGGGCTACCCTTTCTCCTTTTCCAGCCAAAATCCCTATAAAGACTACCTATTTCAATCTAAAAATAATCATATTATTTTGATTGTATATTTGTAATCACACCTATTCATTTTTAATTAATTGTCTTGTAGTAAGTAATGTAGTGACCTTGCCATCAATCGAACCTTAATCAACTTTTTGACCTTTTACTAATTAACAAAACAAATTAATAAATTGTATTGCTGCTTTTATCTGAGCGAAGTGTATTTCACTCATTTTTGCGGCAAATAGAGCCTTGGTCAAAACTCTACAACAAAAGGGGAAAAGCTTCTCTTATACGCTCCTCTTGCCCCCGCAACAACCACACAACAGTTACTAACAACTTTAATAAAGAACTGTCTCTCATTATGATAAACTAAATGTTTAAACAAGCTAAAAGAAACTGCTCACAGTGAGGCGCTCAGTCCAAAATATGGGCTCTAGGCAGGGCAGAAAGGGAAAAAGAGGGAACAGAATGGAAATTATTTATTCAACATCACACAGCTGAGAAGACAACCCTAGTGTGCAGTGTTTTCTCTGGATACTGATACCTTACAACCAAGAACATACCCAATGTACTATTCCTTTTATAATTTTCCTTGTCTGTAACATTAAAGCAGCTACGGAAAAATTCTACCCTGATCAAATTATCTGTCAAGGAGCTTTCTTAATATAATCCAAAGTTACCCTCACTTCAATACATTAAACTCTAACTTGTAAATAAGAGGGAGGTACCTCGGAAAAATGTCTTTTCAAGTGTTAATGTGCTAAAAAAATAATTTAAGAACAACATTTTTCAGTGTCACTTTAAAACATTATGCTTTAAAGTTTTCAGTCTCCAAAAGACCAACAGAAGTTTGCAGGGAGTTTCTGCTCAAATCTGGAATATCTTTGTAAAAATCTTCCATGTTAACACAAAAATACGGAACAAAGTTGTTGGTTTTATCCAATCTCTCTTAAAGAGGGGTTCGATTTGCTTCGTTTTGTTTTTCTTGCTTCCTGCTTTTCTACATGGAAAGTGCATATGAAAAGGACACAGCTTGAATTCTGGATTCCATATAAAATCTGCCCAACTAGCAGCTAGAAAAATGATGTAAATAGAGCAAATTTGATCAGGAATCATTGTGAAGCAGTAAATATGGAATCTTGCGATCTCATTTGTAAAGTCGGTTTTCATTTGTACATCCATTTTTTAAGAGTCACTGGGGAAATGAGCGCAGACACAACCACCTTGTAGTCAGAAAATTAATGGGGATTAAGAATTTTCGATTAAAACCTAGTTTAATTAGTGGACAGTGTGAAGTCACAGACAGGCCAGTTTCAAGGTATTTCCTTGTGTGCAGATGGTGAAATGCGAAACAGAATCAAAAGAGATTTTAATTACAAGAATATAAGAAAAGCCAAGCAGCAAGGAAAAAAGCAGTTCTGTAAAGACTACATAATAATACAAGCGACACCAAGTGCTAAGAGCTCCCAGAGGGTTAGATATAATATTAATAAATGATAGGGCTGCTCAATGCATACAGTTGCATTTTCAGTTCAAAGGACTTCAACAACATAATACACAAGGCTGTGTGTGATTTTCATGTAATGATGAGCGCAGTGCAGGGAGGTAACTGAACCAAAGTTCCTGCCCTTGAACCTGCAAACCTGATGAAAAGTGACTCTGATTCTCCAAACATACTCTTGTGCTGTCACATACATGCCTTGTTATGCTCCTCCAATCTTTTTTTTTAGAATGATGTCTACATCAAACTTCATGTAGTAGACCCCATAGGCTGGCATGCTGCTTGAATTTGCCTTACTGTTTCCTTGTGATTGCCACACTTAGATATATAAAAACATTTCTGCCTGTGCTCCTTTTTGCTTTGTCTCTTTGTTTTTTTCTTAGTCCCTATAATTTCCAAAGCACTGAAGTTCTGTGATACTCTTGCAAATAAATGCATAAATAATATAAGTTTGTATTCTGAAGCTTAGCTTATCTCCCATGCACATGCATACAGTTCATTACCAAAGTTGAAACAGTGTAAGTGGCACGAATCAGCAGTATATTACTTTCAACCTGGCACTCTGCAGGTGCACTGAATATTTTGAGCTTTGGAAAGAGGAAGATGCCTTCCCAGCTGGTTGTGCAGTGTTCTAAACCTGCAGGGGTAATCCTATGCTACAATACCTGTAGCCACAACAATCTCTTCATTTATTCACTGTGAGTATTCTATAAAAAGTGTTTACTGCAACACTTAGATCAACATGTCCAAAGATATCTCCCAGCAAAGATTAATGGAAGAAAGAATGTAAGAGTCCAAGACTTGGCTAGGCTGGCTTTGCATGTGACCGTGAATGAATGATAGAAGTACACCAACAAACATCAACAGAAAGAAAATAAATCCTGTGGAGAGGTTCTCAAAGAGAAAAAGTCTTTTTCTTACAAGTCCTTGTGATGATAAAATTAATAGCACAGGAAAAAGACATAGATATTTGATAACAGCTGTATTGGCTGATTTCAGATTGGGGAAATCATTTTAATATATCAAAGGAATAAGGGAAGGCAAATGATTTAAGATCAAGGTCTCAGTACTGGTCTGAAACAAAAAATAAATACAAATAGCCTGACATGAAACAGAGCAGTTAGAGCCGAAGAGCTTTTTGATACGGGCAAAACTTAGGTAGTTCTATGACACATCTTAATAACGTTATGAAAGATTTGTACAGCATGGTTACTGCAATATCAGGATGCTGAACTTAATGGTTCATATATCCCTCCCAGTTCTATGGCCTTCACTTCTAGATAGTATGTCAGAGAGATTATAGAAAATACCAGTCTCATTACTGGTAATTTTAAGGACCTGTGCTCTTTCTGAGTTATAGACGGATAGAGTTACTCTAGTAATTTACATTCAAGAGGTCATCCAGAGCTGAAGGATAATTTTAATTGAGGTTGTAATTAAGGTATCTGCTTTATAATGATTTTCCTGTTCTTATTGAATGTGTTCCTTTATACTTATTGATTTATATATTAATAAAGAAAAGCCTAATGTCAGATTTATTTAGTGATTCTTTCAGGATTTGTTTAGTGCTTTAACTCAGAATCAATGTTTGGGCTAAAACACTGCAGAAGCAGGGAGGTTGAGGTGTCATGAGATCTCCAGTTGGAAACCATCTTGTCTAATCATGATCTCTTTAACTTTATGAATTTGTAATTTTTTTAAACAGAGACTGCTTCTGACAACTGCATGGAGATGGTTACCTACATGAATGAAAAGAGCTTTTCCTTTGTCTTTTCCATGGGCTAGGGAGAAACAGACAAGTGAACTGCCAGACCATTGCATAAATTAGATAGTTCTGTCCTACAGTAGGAATATTTGACCCATTATGCAATATTAATAAAGGTCATCTGGTAGAATTACAAAATAAACAGAATACCCTTTATTTCTAATAATAGTAATGCACAATCTAGAAAGAACACAGCATGACTCATATCGCTCTGTGTGTTTGCAGATTTGGAAGTTAGAGAGAGAAAAAAAACAAACTCATGTTTTATCTTGTAGATATGTAAGACTAAGGAGTAGAGCTGGCTAAAATTTTCTGTTAAAACTCTTTCTAATGGAAAAGTTGGTCTATGATTAGCTGCACTTCTTCCTGAAAAGAAGGTTATTTACAGAGAAAGTTTCTGCTTTTCATTTATAAATTTACTTCCAGACAGAACAATTATGAAAACCAAAATATTCTCCTGTGAATGCTGTCCCAATGAATGAGAGTCACTTCACCTAATTATGTCCCTACTCTGTAGCCATTTAGTCAAAATTCCCTTTGCTTTTCCTTACAATCAATAAAGAGAAATAGAGAAATCACCTGACCAGTTATAGATGTCTACAATAAAATGAATCTCACACTAAAAGTGCTTGTTTCTGTCCCATTGGCTATAATTAGAGTCTATATGACTAATTCAAATGTGGACATATACACTGCAGATCTCTAAAATCAGATTAAATGAATCCAGACCTATCTGTCATAGGAACTTTCACTCCTGAGACTTTTGGTCTCTTTCTATCATACAGCCAGAAGGTTCATCTCATATTTGATGCATTACTCCTCCTATCAATTCTGAGAACTATGATGCATTGAGTCAGGGAATTCATCCCAAAACTGAAATTAAGGATGTGAAGTACCTGAATCATGGCTCCTGCAAGATGCTGCAAATTGTATAATTTGGAACTAAATAGGTTTGTTTGAAGTCAAAACATTCAGGAGATTGAGCAGAAATGGTTTGATTTGTTATAGAAATCCCATGCTTGTGGAGGGTGACTTTTTGGGTGTTTATTTTTGTTGGGAGATTTTTTTGTTGGTTTTTTTTTGGTTTGTTGGTTGGTTCTATTTTCTTTTATGTTTTGTCATTTTTTTTCATCCAACCCTCTCAGCCAGGCAGTAGCATTTTGAGCCCTTCCCTGTCTCTTCTAACAAGACTCCAAATTTTTCAGAAACTTCTTTTCTTTCAGAGAGAACACTCCAGCTGAGGTCCTGATGAATGCGTGATTTATTCACTGTGAATCAGCCCCTCAAGGAACATAACTCTTTTTGTTGGCTATAGAGGAAAACTACAGAGCTTTGAGAGCTCTTAGGCACCTTGGTTAAATGAAATAAACTATATGGATACCCCACTACAAAACCTGTACAGCATGGCCAGGATCTTTAGGCATTAATGTAGCAGTAACACCAAGCTAGGCTTCCATGTGAAACCATAGAGATTCAACCCCTGAAGAAGTACAAAGATGTAACAGAAGGAAACAGTGCTACAATGCACAATATGCATGAACATTTCTCATGTCTAGTAAAACCTTTTCAATAAACCATACTTTCAAGGTGTTCTACAGTAACTACTCCACCTGCATAGGCAGGCAAGCATGGCCTTAGCCATAAGCACATGGTGCAGCCAGGCAGGATACAACACTGGATAGCATATCGTGTGCATTCTTCTGGGCATAAAGCAGCCAAAAATCTCATTTCTGGTAATCTGGATTTAACATATTTCCCTATTGTCCAGCATTGTTATTATTATATTACTTCCAGGTCCTAGGAAGGCTTCTGTCTTCCCAGATCTGCAAATGCTTACATTGCCCCACACTCCTCCTCACACTTGTAGCCCACAAGGCAAATATCAGCGACTGGATTTATCTTTCTGTCTGGTAAAACATCTGTTTTCTCCTTTCCTCCAGTTCTTTAGGAACTGAGAGAAACAGCAACTAGCAGTGACCCAGTATTCAAGTCTAGGAGTGAATGACTGCATAGTTCTCCCAGCTTTGATTATTCCCTGAGCGATAAGATTCCACCTGGCTTTTTTTTTTTGCCAGTTGGAGAATCCAGCCCTTAAAAAAACCTTCAACTTTTCACGCCTATACTTTGCTATAAGCCATATATGAAATGTTAGTCTTCTGTTTGCACCACATGTAGGTAGCCAATATGAAATTTCTGTCTGATTGAAAATATTTTCCTATTTTTTCAAAATTATGAACTCTTACTCTGCATATATGAGTCAAGGCCACATTATCTTGTTTGGCAGAAACTGCTACTAAGAACTGCTGTGTTTTCTATCATTTCCCACCTCTGTTTCTGAAATTAGCATCCTCTAAGCCCTATATAGTCTGGTGGATCCTCAGACTCTGGTATTTTCAGCCTCAGACCTGAATATCCTCACTTTCATGAATAAGTGGGGACATGCACTTTTCATCACCTCCTCCTCCTTCTCCAATGCTCCCTTAAGATTTTCTAACTCTGCACATAACATATTTGTGCACATATATAAACATCTGTTTGTTGAGGGTTGTAAATTCAATGGCTTATTTAGCCAGATTTGATAGCAGTTTAGAAGAGTAAAGATGGGTATGTGAATAAAGAAGAGAAATTTTACAAATGCTCCCTGTGTGTACTTGTGTGAGGGAAAGACATCAGCATCAGTTATATGTTATTGACCAGCAGATATCAAAATGAGCAAGAGCCCCTGTAAATGACCAGCTGTGGAAAATGCCTTCCAGTCATGTCTAGCAATTGACCACCAGACATAAGCTGTGGAAAACCAGACTTCATTAGTTCCTATTCTTATGTAAAAAAAAAACCAAACAATGAACTATAAAAATTCTCCCTTTTCTAGCAAAACTAGTATTAATGAATGCAAATGCTGCTATTTGTGATCACTGACCTAAGAGCTTTTCTGCACGCTTCAGACCATGCTGGCAATATTTTGAAATTTATGGAATTATTTTCTTTCTTCTGCAAGCTACCTTGTTTTTATACATTTCTCTCTTACCCTCTTCTCAGACAAATACAGTGAGGTCTTGGTGCTCTTTATTGCTAGGAAAGGACCCTTAAAAACCTCTTAGATAGCAGTTTCATGAATAGCCACACAGCGAATGAATCCTGGTGACACAGAGGTGAATTTGGAGTGAGTCACAAATACTTACTTGTTGGGGTGTAATTTGGGTTTCTTTTTAATATTTCTCAGAAAAAAAAAGCTAAGCATAAAATAGAAACTGTAAGGATACTGTTTTGGCAATGCCTCCAGAAACTACGACAAAGCATTTCCTGTGCAGTTATTGAGTGAAAGTCTTAAAACTTTTACCTTGAAGAAGCAGCCCTGGTCTGAGATGCCATGGTAAGGATATGAAATATGAAAGTCTAGTGATGGATTCTGTCAGACAGAGTCAGGATTTAAGTTCTGCTCACTGTGGAAATGGGATAGAATCCTGGCTGCTCTTTCTACTTCATTGCCAGAAAGAAATTTTCAACAGTGTGTGTCCAACAGAGGATCTCTTCCTATGTTCAAAATAGCTTTTACAAACTCCTTTTACAATTTACATGGGAAAAAGATATAGCCTGAGGGATAGATACTGTGACATCCTTAAGAATAAGAACCCTACTCTGTCACCACTTCTCTAACTCGTTTTCCCTTCCTCTCAGCCAAGCTCTGTTTGCCAAGTAGAAACAAATAGGAACAAGTATCTGATTTCATGGATATGTTTGTAACTTTGAGCATTGTAAAGCTACACCTAGAGCAGCCCAGAAAGCTAATTGATCTCTGGAGTTCCTTGATGGCAAATACAGAATTGCTCTGGTCCTTCCTGAGACAAGAGTGAACCAGGAATGAACAGATTTGCTGCTTAGCAACAGGGCATGAATCTTTGTGAACAGTGAAATTTTCAAATAAACTTACAGGAACTGGAGATTGGCAGTATCTACCTGTGTACCTAGTCCTCTCCTGGGGCTGAAGAAATACTCCAGGTCATGCCTTTCCAGCTCTGTTTGAAGTGTCTCATGCCAGTGAAGCCTCCATGTTTCTTCTCTGGAGACAATACAGTCTTACCAAACTATGAAGGAAAAAAAAAAAAAAAACCAAAAAAAAAAA
>VWZK01020634.1:14904-34927 GCA_013396935.1 Baryphthengus martii | reverse complement strand
TTTTTTTTTTTTTTTTTTTTAATGTGTGTTTCCACGGGTAAGTGCTAGCTAAACATTGTGTCTGTGATTTTCAAGGGAGCTGAAAGGATGGAAGATTCTAGTTCGAATGGAAGGGAGAAAGAGCTATATTACAGACAAAAAAAAGACTGGATAGTATTGAATGATTAAAGTAAACACCATTCAAAAATAAAATATTTTAAACTCGAGATTACCTACTTGCTGTATTGTCTTCAAAAACATTAATTCATTTGATTTATACTAGGAGGATATTAGCATAGCCAATAGAAAAATCATAGAATCGTATAATCATTAAGGCTGGAAACGACCTTCAAGATCATCAAGTCCAACCGTCTACTAAACATTATTATGACACTAAACCATGTTCTGAAGTGCCATGTCTACAGGTTTTTTGAACACCTCCAGGAACGGTTAATTCTACAGCCTCCCTGGGCAGCCTGTTCCAATGCCTAACCACTCTTTCAGTAAAAAATATTTCCCTAATATCCAACCTAAACCTCCCCTGGCACAACTTAAGCCCATTTCTTCTTGTCCTATCACTAGTTACCTGGGAGAAGAGACCAAAACCCACCTCACTACAACCTCCCTTCAGGTAGTTGTAGAGAGCAATAAGGTCTTCTCTCAGCCTCCTCTTCTCCAGCCTAAACAATCCTAGCTCCCTCAGGTGCTCCTTATAAGACCTTTTGTCCAGACCCCTCACCAGCTTCGTTGTCGTTCTCTGAATCTGCTCCAGCACCTCGACATCTTTTTTATACTGTGGCACCCAAAACTGAACACAGTACTCGAGGTGCGGTCTCACCAGTGCCAAGTACAAGGGCACCATCACTTCTCTACTCCTGCTGGACAAACTGGTTTTGATACAGGCCAGGATGCCGGTGGACTTCTTGGCCACCTGGGAAAATTGGTGGCTCATGTTCAGCTGGCTGTCCACCAACCCTAGATCCTTTTCTTTCATGCAGCTTTCCAGACACTCTTCCCCAAGCAATCAACTAGGGAATAACTGAAAAAAAAGGCAATTTCTAATTTCTTCAAACTGTTTTTTGAAATTTCTTCCCTGAATGCTATTTTCTAGAGAGCCTGTTTCCTGGGAATACACTGGCAGCTTTGTGAATTCTTTGGGAATATACCAATGAGACAATCCATACAGACAGTGCTCTGTTGACTTCTGTGTGTCTGTATGTGGCCTCAAGGCTCTGTGCACATGAAAGGCATGAATGTTATGTGCAGATGTGATAAATTAATTAGGAATAGAAATGGTCATTGCTGCCTTCCACACACACTTCTTATGTTAGTTTCTGAATTTTGGGAAGCAATAGACTGGATTTTATAAGTCTTATACAAAGTTTTATATGAGGCCTGCTTCTAGTTACCTACAGCTTAAAGGGTTTGTATTGTTCCTTCTTCAGTCTTTTGAAAGTGTTTTGTTGCTATATAATCTTCCAAGTCTACCTTAGCTTTGAATCTACCAGATGAGACAAAATAAGCCCTGAATGACTGATAACAACCATTATTTGTCTTTTCTTGAGTTCCCACTGTAGACTAATCTACATAGAGCTTAACATTAAACAGTACTACTCATGTTTAATCTATTTTTTTCAATTATTAATTTATTGTTATTTATTTTAGGCTCAATTATATTTCTTAACATATTTCATTTGAGGATTGATTTAGCCTAATGTTAGTGAAAAATCAGGAATGGAGATACCTTGTTATTTTTATTCCTATGTAAGTTGAAGACCATATTTATTAAGGAGATTTAAGAAAAGCCAGTTGATTTATTATAGAATTCTGTTTATGTTCTTAACTATTTCAAAATTATCTAGCATAACAAGGTAAGATTTTTAACACCAGTGTTCATTTTGGGTGCATTATTTGCACCATTTTGAAAGAGTTTGATTCCCAGGGCAGGAGTTGTTTTTGTAAAATAGCTTTTAAAAAAATTGTCTAAAAGTAAGCACCCAGAAGTAGTAAGTTTTAAAAAGAAAATCTGGACCAAATGATTTCACCTTTTGACGTGTTTGATTTTTTTTCATTTTAAAACAATGAGAACAAATGTTTTTTCTTTCACTCATCTCAGATAATATATTTGCAGGGAAAAAAGGCAATGTCCGTTGAAGGAAGATTGTAGCGAGTTGCTGTTGTCACTAGTCTGCTAAATATTCTACGGAGAGCTTTCTATATCAAAAGGCAATATGCATCATACTTAGTTTTGTTCTAGAGTAGGAGAATATTTGTTCCTTTTCATAAAAAGTGCTTATCTTGCAGGAAAAAAAAATTTTCTAGGGTTTGCTGTAGTCCGTAAAGAGATATTGATTCAATGAATGTTTAGATTTGTTTGATGCTTTTTTTTTTTTTTCCAAGTCACTAGTACTTTGTTTACTCTTTAATATGACTTGTAAGTATCGTTAGATTCTTAAAGATTTGGCAAACATCCCAGAACTCTTAGAATCCTTTCTGAACCCAAGTTAACATACAATAAAACCCATTCTCAGATTTTTTTTCTCTTTCATTACATTTTTTTTTTTTTTTTTTTTAAGCTGTAACAATAAAGATGTAACAATATCCAGAACAAGAACGATCCGTGATGTGATTAGCCTGGCACTGAGCCTGGGTGAGTCTACACTACTGCGAGGCAGCATTAACTGCCCTGAGCATGGTGTCACGCTGATAATATCCACATAAATTTAAGTCAGCTCTTGAGTTGAGACAAGACTAGCAACACTAACTGGGAATGGATTTTCCTGAAGGTGTCAATTAGCTCAGAGGTAGGACAGGCCTTGCACCCTTCGTGTGACTTCTGGGCAGGTTGGAGGACAAAGAGGTACAGGTCTTAATCACTGTGTTCAGTGTAGATGTACTCCTACCTGCATAGCACATGCCAAAAGAGTTGTAAACCTCTCTTATTCCACCCACAAAATTCTCATTCTTTATGATCCTAGACCCTTGTATCATTCCCAGGTTTCTAAAATGTTTTATACACAAATCTTTCCTCATCTATGGAGTTGTACATGTCACTATTTCCAACACCTATTTGCATTTCTACAGTCTTTAATAAATGCCAGTCTTTACATAAGGGCAGTGCTATGTAAAGTTCAGCATTTCAGATATCCGTGAATTTGCTTCTAGGACTAGCCCTATTGGGCTGCCGGCTTTTGTGTATTGCCTGTTTCATTAAATATTTGTGGGTTTGGAGTTTTGGTAGGTGCTTCCTTTTCTGGAGTGAAAAGAAAAATTAAAAATATATAGAACTGCCCAGAATGTCCAGGTCTGATGTAGAGTAAGAGCTGAAGTGTTTGCTTGCAGCTAAGTCTGAGAAAGAATCAAATTAAATTAGTCATATTTAGCATTTCTGAAAACAGAACTACTCCTGTTGAATTTCGAAAACTGTTTTAAAGGGACAAAATGGAAAATTCTCATTGATATCAAATTAGACCTGAACTAAGGTAATACTGAGTGATTTTACTGAGATAATATAGTAGTATTTAAAAATAATACATGTATTAAAAAAAGAGATACAGGAGCTTTTTATTTACTTTCAAGTGTATCTTTTTCACTATTACTGCATTTTGCAAGCACTGCTACAGTGTGTCTGGCATGTACTGTTTCTTCATTAAAGCTGCAAGCACAATAGACTTGGGGCTGTTTGTTCTGTCCAGTAGTCTGTAAATAACAATAGCCAAAATCTCAGAAAATATTCCCTGCAGACGTGCTGCTCCTCTGGAGGACTCTCTGAAGATTTTTCGCTTCTTGCTGTTTATCTTTATGGCCTGCAGTCACATCACCTTGAGCTGTGATCTTATCACACCTCACAAATAAAGCAGGGTACAGTCACTCCTGGGATGAATGATCACCAGCACCACTCTAGGGCTGCTAGACCCTTGTGCTGACTAGTTATTATTACATGGGTGTTTTTCACCATCAACTCATTCTGAAGCCAATGCACCACTGTGGGACCTAGAAGGGGATCTTTCAATATAGACATTAGAGCTTGACCAGTCAAAGCAATTTTAATCTTAGAGCTTTGCTTAAAAAGGTGTACAAGCTAATGTGACAGCTCGTTTTCCAGAAGGTTGGAGTACATTCCAGCAGAATTACTTGTCAAGATTGCATGGTCAAATTCATGTGAAAATACTTCGTTTAAGAAGAAGACATGAAGATAGAGGGTAGACAGTTGCCACTTTGGTTAATACTGAAGGTTGTTAGCGGTAGCCAGGGCAACTTCATGTTTTGGTGACTGACGTTTACAGAAGTGGTCTGGTTTTATTTGTAAGCATCTAGAATAGGATGTAGGAGATCTGGGTTCAAATTCCGTGTGTGACCTTGGGCATACCTCTTCCCTCTCTGAAGCCCATTTTCTCCCATGAAAAGTAAAGATATTGATATTTCTTGCATTTGTCATATCCAATCTGACTGTAAGGTCTGTCTTTTTAGAGAGAGTCAGTACCACCTTGCTCTGTGGGGCCATCTTCACAGCTGGGATCTGTTGGTACTCCTATAACCACTGGAAAAATAATAGCTCTCATTAAGGATTCCTGTCAAAAATGTGCTTTATCATGACTAAAGAAATCCTCTTTCAGATTACTAAAATGAAATCCATTTGCCTTTACCTATGGATCATGACATTTGCAGTGGGAACATTAAGGGCAGAGAAATGTAAAACAGCTACCTTGAAAGTTTGCTGTTTGAAGGCTTGAAGCTGCATTTGTTCCCTCCTCTCCCCTCCCCTTACGCACTATTTCAGATCTATTGCTTATTGACTGATAGACTTATTGATGAATTATACAGCAGGGATCCAGCCCAGGAAGGTCAGTAGGGTGCAATTACTAGCAGAATAGGCTTGCGTGTGCTTCTGAACTACTCCTCCCTGCACAGCTCTTTCTGTATGCATATCACATCTCCCTGCTTGTAGCAGGCTGATGAGTGTGTGCAGTTAGTGCAGGCACACACATACTTCTGCGCTTTCCCTGAAAGTGGAGCATTAGCAACTGCAGTCAAAAAGCACCCTTGCTTCTTCTTGCTCTGATCCTAGCAGCAACTGTCTAATTCTGCCTGGAGGAACTAGGAGACAGCACTGGAGGCAAGTTTTAAAAGGACCTAGTGACACCCTGCTGTCACATCTGGTTTCATGAATCTACTTATTAGTAGTCCATTTACAATTACTTTCCTAGTCCCATCAGTAGTGTACGTTCTTGAGAACTGGATGGCTGGGAAGGAAGGAGCACACTGCTGAAGGTATGTTGCGGTCTTCTTTACCTTACATCTTGTGCTGAATATTTCTGTCTGTGCATCTCACTTGCAGACATTCCTGGTCTATGCAGTTTTCCACTGAGATCTGCTGGAGCAGGGCTTTAGCAAATCATAGCAATAGAAATAAATGGACAGGTACCTTTTTCTTTCCTTTTTCTTTTTTTTTTTTTCCTTTCCCTCCCTCAGTTAACCATACAGATTTTCCGTTAAAGGGTAAAATTAGCTGACTGGATTAAACTTTCAGGGAAGATGACAACTCTGACTGCGTTTTCATAGTTTCATATCGCAAGCAAATAGACTGCTGTTATTTCTATCAGGGAAAAATTTCCATTCATCAGCTGTTTAACTGTGGACATGGAACATTGCTTTCAAATGGATGTGTTTATTAAATACACTCTGTCTATGCTCGCCAATTGAAATTTGCATACACATTTTGAAATTTGAAAAAAAAGACTCATTAACTTTCAAAATGCTCTGGACTGCAGCACACTTCTTTAGAAAAGAGGAGTGAGCCAGGCTTTTAATTTCACTTAAGTTCTTTTACTGGCATGTATTCATCTGGTAAAAAGTCTTTGCCAAATTCAAGGAGTTTGCTGTTATTGCATTTCCATAAATGTAACAGCTGTGAAGAGAATGAATATTCATAGTGTTTGGATTTTTGCTCCAAAGACTTTTGTGATAATTCTGACTTTCCAAGGGGAGGGTATCTGCAGGTTGAGGTATTGTGATAAGCAATGTATAAGTGTTTCCTCCAATAAACATAATACAGCTACGTGTGTACTGCAGCAAACAGCTGACTGTACCTCTTATTTACTTGCAGCCAACTTGATCTGTTGCCTATACTTGTGGATTCTTTTGTTAACAGGTCATCAGCAATGAAAATTAAATATGGTTCAGATACTGCTCTCTCATGGGACATTATTTCCCTAATGCTATACAGTTTCTTCTGAGTTTATCCAAGACATTGCTAATGTTATGATTAAATTTTACCTTGGTACATCCTGTATTTGCAGACTGAAAACTTATTTTGGGATGTTGCTAAGGACAGAGAAGCTCACTGCAAGCCCATGTACTTTAGGGATGGAAAGTGATCTGACTAATCTCCTCCCAGGAAAATTCTCCTGTTTGTAATTTATCAGAATTGTACAAACAGCAGAGACCATCCTCCCCTGCAGGTAAAAGTAGAACGGTCTTAAAAACACAGAGGCAGCATGTGTGCATGTGCATATGTGTCTGGAGATAATTCATCTAATCCTAGGTGCCTGTAGATCTCAATGAGTCCTGCGTTACTAAAAAATAACTTATTAATAGGTCTTACTGCAGAATAAAACATCCAGACAAGAATTCTGTCATTAAAAAAGCACTTCAGAAACCCTCTTGAGGCCGGTTGTGATTATTTCTTTAAAAATCCTCCCAGAATCTGGGAAGCGCCAGGCGCTGTTGAGTCTGCATCTCAAGCCTGTGACAAGTGGAGCTATCTGTGTGTGCTCGAAGTGAATTTAGGCTTCCTAATGTCCAGGGGCATCTCTTTGGCAGTCTGTCCTCACTCGGGCTGGACCATGCTGCTCACCAATGCCAACATCAGCCTGGCCAGCAAGCTGTGCCTCTGGGCTGCTCCAGCCCTCAGCCTGTGGTGGGCTGTCACTCAATGTCTCCTCCTTAGGGGACAGGGAAAAACTATTTGTCCCTTTTATCTGTCTTCATTTTTTAACGACCTTTGAACCAATCTGGTGCTTAGGTGCAAACTTTCTGTTGTTTTTCTTTCCGCTCCACCCCTATAGTCATAGCATGCTGTGGGTCATGATATGCAGGAACTGCAGGCATAAAATACATTTAAATACATATGAGAAAAAACAATTTGATGGGTTTGATTCTGTTTCCAGGGAGAAGAAATCAGACTACCCTCTTGAAATCAGTAGGAAGTTCTTTACATGAACAGAAGTTGTTTTTATGGGTGCAAACTGGTGCAAAATCTCACTTTCCATTGGTGCTGTTTAAATTTCTGTGACCCAAGGACCTGTCTCCGTTCCTTTAAAACTTGGGTTTATTCCAGAAAAAGTAGCCAAAATAGAGAATTTGTCTTTTCACTCACTGGGAACGAAAATCTGTCTGTATACAGTGACAACTGCAGGTATCTGAGAGCTAACACCTTTTATCTTTCCCCTCACCAAAGCCTAGGAGAAAGAAAAACAATCCCCAAAACCCAAGGAAAAGCCACCCTCACAAACCTCACTGTTTAATTCCCTTTAAGACATATGAGGTCTCCCCTTTTGCTTTCATTTGTGTCAGGCTCCTTCCTCACCTCTAACACTGTGTTGGAGGTGAGAGGTAATTCATTTTGCCCTCTTGGCCACCTCACCCGTGCACCTCTTCAGATCAGATTTGTTGATCATGTAAAAGGCAACCGCTGAGGCATTTCTCTTCTGCCTTGCTAGTCAAAGAGAGCATCCAGAGCCTTAGCTGTGTTCTGTTAAGTTACAGTCTCTCAGCCCCAGCACTACGCTTATCAAGTTAACCGGCCCTCTAGTGTTTTGAGATATTTTATGCAAAGAGCTCCCTTTAGCTGTTGCTTGTCTTTACCAGGGGTAAAGAAGGGGATTTGAAACAGCTCACAAAAGCTTAGCAGAGTTATTCAAATCTGGAGTGATTGGCAAAGGAGACACAGCATCCACCTTTCTGCTTGGAAAAGTGATAGCCTGAATTTGTGTACTTTTGGAGTTCCAACACTTCTGTGTTGGAACTGCTTTGTGGGTGTAAGTCTGTCAGAGGCTACTGACAGACAAACAACTGCAGAGTTGTTGTAGGAA
This sequence comes from Baryphthengus martii, assembly GCA_013396935.1. NCBI lineage: Eukaryota > Metazoa > Chordata > Aves > Coraciiformes > Momotidae > Baryphthengus > Baryphthengus martii. The sequence continues at coordinate 26,855 of VWZK01020634.1, read as the reverse complement.
ACAGTTACTTGTATACACACTTTAACGTAGATTTCTGAAAGCATCTTATATCATATACACTGCAACTGAAGTACTGCACAGGTTTTTCAGACCTCTCATGAATGATAGCTGAAAATGAAGAGGAAGGGAAGAAAATGCGATGAAGCTTCAATGTTGTAGCAAACAAGGATCCAGATGGCAAGCCTTTTTACAGCAATACGTTGGATTAACTTTAAGACTCCCCTGGCTACTACTCTCCTATTTAATTTGTCTTCTCCTAATGCTATTTCGATGTGATGCTTTTTTTTGCAAGATAATGCCATGAAAATGTGTAGTTTCAGGCGTAGTCTGCTATCAGGAGGACTTTGCTCCATCTCTGTTAACGCCCCCAGAGGTAATTAATCGATTGCATGATCAGCAGCCTCAATTTGAATTAAAAGTAGAATAGGGAATTTTCTACATGTATTCACAGTGCCATGCAAAGCATGAAAACAAGATGATTTGCATACAAAGAAAGAGAATTAACTGGTTTGAGGGAGAGCAAATGTTCACTCTTCTGGGTGGTATCTCCTAGCTGTCAGTCATTTTTGGCAATACAGTTGCAATAATGGCGGTAATTCTCTACAGGGAAGTTTCAGACCCTGGGTTGGTGTGGTCTACACGCCAACCTTTTCTGAAACTGGATGTCAGGTAGCTGTATTTATCACTATAACTTGCAGATTCAGTCCTATCTTGTAAGCTTCCACTGATGCTTGCATTTGTTCAATTCTTGTGCAGCCACGGCACAGTCACTGGCCTCGTCTTCTTCAAAAAGCTGGTCAGTGAGACACCCAGTGGTGACAGTGCGCACCTGTGAGTCAGCCAGCGGGACCTCCTGGGTGCCTTCCTGCAAGCGGGGGTGGTAAATAAGAATGCCATCCCGTGAGCTTAATAATTGATCAGAAACCTTAACCTCCTGTCTACCCTAGATAGCAAAAGCGCTGCCATTCATCTGCAATGAGTGTCAATCTGTATTCAACCATGATATGCTTCTGTGAAATGGAGACATGGCACTTATACTCATGGAGGAATACTTCTGATGTCTAAGGAAACACTCTAGCAGCTACTAGAGTATTATGTTCATGTTACACCCAGAGACTAGCCACCATACTACCCTTCAATAAGTAAAGGGCTGCTTATTTCTCAGCAGTAGTCTTGTCAGAAAGTCAACTTCAGACAACACAATGCTTATGACTCCCTCCTTTTACTCTCAAATTCTGTTACGACATGACACATTGAATGCAAATTATTACAAATAAATGTTATTTAAGTAAAGTGTTTTCAGAACAAATCTCATTTCCATGAAGGACTGTTGGATATTACCAGTTATTAAATATTTGCCATAATAAAAAAAAAAAAACAAAACCAACACAACAAAAAAAGAGCATACAAAACCTGTTTATAAAACAATAAGCAATCCGATATATAATAATAATGTGCAACTCTGTCTTCTGTGAGTTGATAATTTGACACTGGGATGGTGAATACTTTCCTTTTTGCCTCCTGTGTTCTGGACTATCAACCCATGCACGCCAATAATTAACTGTAGTGGATGTTGCTGGCAATGAGGAAGAATAATTCGTTCTAGTGAAATATTGGTTTTTGCTGTAAAGTTACTAAGCAGAGCTATGGCAGTGTGAATAATGCATGAAGTGATTTCCTTTCAGGAAGGCTACTAGCAAACACTTCCACTAGTTGGAGATTTGGCCTTGGCAACAGAGTGGTATTTACATTGTTTCAGTGATACAGAAAGCAGTTAGAGAACAATTATGTGATACTCTCATGTTCCAAGACTCTGAAGAAATGTCAGTATCCAATTAAATAAAAGGAATTAAATAAATAATGAGAAAATGTAGAATTAATCTAGTTTCAGATGCACGGGTAAGTTACCGCATAAATTTAAAAGACCTAATAAAAAATGTCATTCAATTTTGGTTTGCAGGATAAATGTTGCTATGGTTTCTCTAAATCTAGATGATAAAAAATAATTTCTAAATGCTTTTGATTGAATATTTTAACTTACTATTTATAAATAAGGTTATAGTGCTGACTATTTTTCTCTTTAATAAAACCCAAACCCTGGTGTCGGTAAAAGGTGATGGAAGGTGTAGCTGTGCATATCAAAGATGAATAAAGAAAGCTCTATAATGATTTTTTCATTGTACTAGATTTTTCTAAACAAAATCTATTATCTCAGAAAGCCATCAAGTTCTCACAAGTTGAGTAACATAAATCATAGGAGAATAGGCAGCCTCCTGTTTCATTCACTGAGCTCCATATGCTTATCTACCTCATCCTTCCACATTCTAGGCTCCTAAAATGCTTCAGTCAACATTCCTTCTGAATTGCAATACGTCATGTTAATCAGCCTCTACAGTGTCCCAAAAATGTACGTAAATTAGACTTTTGATGAACCAGAATATTTTGACAGGATTTTTGCATAAATCACACATGCAAGTGCACACACATATGCATACACACACACACACACACACACACACACACACACACACAAACTGTTGAGAGAGAAGGATATTTTTGGACCTAATTTATTTTTGAATTAGACTGTGGCCAGCATGCTGATGCTGTTTGCGAGCAGGAACACATATGTGGCAGTATGCCAGGTGCCACAGCAAGAAGCAACTTGAGTTTAAGTCCATTCTTGGCAAGAAAAACTGTACCAAGGAGACAGAAATGTAAGTTTCCTCTTTTTCTTCTTCCTTTCCCTCCATTCCATTTTCTGGTACCCTGCTGGTTATCTGTTGTTTTTTTTTTTTTCATGTCAGTAGCAATGTAAGTATTTTTAGGGTTATCATAGGGAAACACTGTCTTGTAATGGTAGATTTATGTTTTTACTTAATCTATTCTTCCAGCAGAAACAAAACTCAAAAATCAAAAGAATTTGAGTTTATATCAGTGTAAGTGGAATTGAATTCAATTTGCTGACTTTCACATTTCTTATCAACCAACAAGTTCCACTAAATATGCAGAAAGCTGTTGCTGAGGTGTGTTACAGTGAGTCTGGTAGCTACTAGCACTGCCTGGCTGCAAAACTTTCCATTTTTATTCTCTTCTCACCTGTTTTGCTACATTTTTGTGTTCCACCTTATTCTTCAGGTCTGTATTCATACTGCTTACAAGTCTGAATATGTCTGGCTCATCTGTCCCTCTTGCTGAAGTGTGTGAACCTTATTATCAAACCAAGGATGACATAGGCAGGGCTCTCTGTCTCCTTCAGGCACAAAATCTTCATGCAGCTCTTAGTCCATAGCTGTGTAGATGGGGACCATCAGTTGCTATGTATTTGTACAACTAGGGCCTTACTCTGAGGTGTGTCCACCTTCTACATCTTAGTCCGCACAGGAAGAAAAACTGTTTCTGTACAGGACGAGAGGAAATGGGCTTACGTTGTGCCAGGGGAGGTTATTAGATTGGAAAAAATTCTTTACTGAAAGAGTGATGAAGCATTGAAACAAGCTGCCCAGAGAACTGGTGGAGTCACCATCCCTGGTGATGTTCAAAAATCACGGAGATGTGGCACTTTGGGACACAATTTAGTGACCATGGTAGTATTGAGTTGATGGTTGAACTTGATCTTAGAGGTCTTTTCCAACCTTAATGATTCTGTGGTTCTGTGATTCTATTTTTGCATACTTAAAGTCCTTCCTGACATATCTCACCATGAAGCGGCACACCCCGAAAGTACATCATGCCTCACCAACAGACCATGTCTCCTTACCCTTTCCAGTGATGTTGCAGCCTAAAGACATTATTGTTCTAGCTTCCAAACAGATCACCTTTCCCTTTTTTAAAAGTTTCTGGACTTTTGTGAGGCTGATAAGAGCTACCTATATGGCACTGTATGCATAGCTGGGGCTTAGAAAACTCCTCTGATGTTTCACAGCGTGTTTTATGCATACTATATCTGTAATATGAATCCACTGTTTATAAGACATGCTATGCACCAACTGAAAAAGATACTATAACTCTGTTGTCTATATAGAGATATTGCAAAAGAGTATATATATAATACACTGTACACGAGGGAATACACACACACATACAAAGATATCCAATCACATATACAATTTATAATACACAAAACACACATAACTCACAGTGAGAATTCAGAAAAAGGGAGATATTTGTCATCTATGGCATATCCCACAAAGTGTTTTGAGTATCAGGTTAAAACACGCCATAATTGCAGAAACAGACAGGTTGACTGCTGCCTTTTTAAAGAAGTATCAGAGCTTTTAAGTATGTGTAATTTTATGGCTAAATATAAACAGAAGAATCCTTCAACAATCATAAATACAGCTGTGGAGCCAAATTCTCCTAATGATACGATAGCAATATACATAGATACACATATATATTCAAATGTACAGTTTGAAGTTCTTAATTCTCAACACCCAAGTCTTAGTTTCCTGCCAATTTTATAATTTCTCCTGTTGTCAATTACTTTCTAAAAAAAATTTGAATGAAGTGGAATTAAGTTTTAACTTTTAAAAATTAGAAACAGGTGCTGTGTCTCTATCCGTTTTCATATCCTTTTCTTTGTGTCTCGTATCCTTGCTTTCTGGAACAAGCTGTTGGATACTGTCACTTGTCATTAATTTTGCCCTGTCTGCTGGTGGAAGCTGGGGGAGGAGGGAAAGTCATTAACTGTTAGGACAGTGAGAGAGCTGAAGAGATTCATAAATAGGGAAGCTCTGCAAACTGAGTAGAAATAGAATAGTATTATTTGTGAGAGCTTTAATAACAGCTGTACCATGCCTGGCTTAAATGTATGTTGGTTTTGGGTGCTTTTAATGGCAATAATTAGGTAATCAATATTGTTTCAGAAAGGAAAAATATCCTCCTTAACAACAGAATAACATTGATTAGCTAAGCTTGTACCATTTTAAGGAACATTAAGTAATCAAGACTATTTCCATGATGACATCCCAAAGAGAGAGAAAATCAGGCAAATCTAGTATTGGATGAAGCTGGGACTGCATTTACACTGTTGCTGAGGAAATAATGGCTGCTGCGTTTCCCTATGCAATCATTATAATGCAAACATCTGAGGGAGGCACTAGGCCCCTACCTGTTCATTTCAATGAACTTGGATCTTATCCCAGATATAAACTTGATGTTTTCTGAAGACATGGATTCCACTCCACAATTTTCATTGTCCTTACTTTATACACTTGTCAATTTAAACCTATATGTTTACTTTTTGATAGCTCAAATGAATATATAGAATTTTCACTTTGACCTTTACTGAGAGTTCTCAGGGCACTTTGCAGGAGATGCCCTCTTAGTAGCTCTACTTTGCATCACAGTAAAGTGAATAGTGGGGTGGACAAAGAAATCAACTGCTTGTGTCATGAGGAGTTCACTTGTGTTCACAAGTGCTTGGTGTTAATTTGCTGCTGTATCCACTCAGGCATCTTGACCTTTTCTACTTAAGTACCCAAATTGATCCAGAGGTATCTAAGTTTCATATGTCTGAGCAACTGCAGTTACAGTTGCAATTTTTCAAAAACCGGAAAGCAAGTGTATGCAGACAATCAGAATTAATCATTCTGATTAGGATTCTCAACAAAAGTAATATTTTTTGGAGGTATGATGCTGAGTCCTTTTCTGTGTGCTATTGTAGAAAATGACACCACAGCACTGCCTTTGCTAAATCTGGGGGTGGCACAAGGAGCAAAGCTTCATTTGACCTCTACATGATTTTCTGCAAGTTGAAGATAATGAGCTTTTGGTAGAGAGTATAAAATCCATGAGGACTGATCCTGGATGATAAAATAACAATAATGTTCAGAAATAGCTAAAAAGTGTGAGTGGAGAACTGGCGGTTGTTGTGAATTCTTCAAGCTACTTGAAATCAAGTGGGGATGCCATTAAGCTCATTTTTAGGCATAAGAAGAGTCAACATTCCTTCTCCTAAGAGTTAATTGATCAGACACTCCATGTTTCATGATATATGAGCATGTACTTAAAGCATTCACTACTGGAGGCAAGTCATTACACATTCATAATCACAAGCTGCATTGGGGAAAAATGCTTGCAGCCTTCAGAACACTGAGGCAAAGCTTGAAAATATGATCCTTCTGTATGATGAAAACTCAAATTGGAAAACTAAAATGTCAGTTTCAATATCTTCTTTCTTAAAAGCAACAACTAACCAAATAAAAAATGGTCCCATTCAGACCTGGTCTTGTGATTATTAGGAAAAAAAAAAGTGTATATACTTTTAAAAGTTTAGGTTTAAATTTACTGCGATTAAAACGGAATTGTTAAATAGGTGAAAATTCCCATTTGTTTTGAGGGTGTCAGGAAGGCTCCTGCCTGAAAGCTGAATTTGAAAACCATTTTACACAGAGAGGAGCAGGCTGCACATTTGTAGCAGCCAAATTTATTCAAGAGGTGCTACACTGCTTTTGTCTCTCAGGGCTTTGGCTTTGCTTTTAGCTGTATGAGGCCATGAAATTAATCTGGGAAAGGAACAAAAAGGAGAAACACTGTCTTATGTGTAGAAAGATGGAGAAGCAATCTATCTCAGTTTTCAAACTCTGAAGTAAATTATTTTCATTAGGGCATTATTTTCTATCATATGCTGTACATACTGTTGTGATAACTGAAAAGCCATCTTTCTACCTGGTATCTTCTCAGCCAATTGGTGTTTTGTCTGGCTGATGATATGTATAATTTCAGATTCACAAGGGTGGTAAGAAATGTAGTGGATGATTACAGGTTCAAGCAGATGAATCTGATTGGTTGGATAACACATAAGATGTTTTGGCATGTACCTGGTCTTACACTTTTTCTTGATAATATTTTAGTCTAAAACGTGTTGCTGGATTCAGTACTCTAAAAGATTTGATTTCCTGTTGCCCATCAAAGTCCTTCTACATAGAAGTCTATACAGTCCTTTTTTGGAGGTGCTATACTCATCTTCTTTTGATGATCAGGAAACTGAAATTAACTGCAAATGGCTTTCTTCTCTGCTGTTCTGCACTGCTGAAGTCTACAAATTGCTGTCATACAGTGCATAAACTAATACCCCTGGAGGTCATGTTACGAGACTTTCATTATCCAGGTACAGGGTGCTATTGACAGTAACAGTCTCCATCTTCCTAAACGCAATGTCAGCAATGTTTAGTATTAAAAAGTCACTGAATAAGCACTGCAATTGTAATTGGTTTTAAGGACAGTAGCATCCATCATCTATGGTAATATTTGCCTTGTTAATTTTTTTACTTGATTTCTATCCTTAATGTATCTATTTTCTAAGTGACCTTTTTAATATAATTACCTTTTCAGACTAAATATCTATCTATTGTCAAAGTTCTGTTTCTCGTATAGGTGCATATGGCATGTGATTGAGTCTCTCCCTTGTGGTCTGTGTGATAAACTAACAGGACTGATCTCATTCATTTTTTTAACTGCTTTGCTTATTTTCCAGTCCATTGGTCATTCAGTGGTTTTTTTCTGAATCCTTTCCAAGGGTGTTAGTATTCTTCTGAACATATGGAGACCAGAACTGTGGCCAGAATTACAGCAGGAGTTATAACTTTGACAAACACCGGGTTGATTTGCTTTGCTTTATTTATTTATTTATTTTAATCCTGTAAATATTTCCATGTTTATAGTCCTAGGATTATATTAGACCTTTTGGTTACAAGGTTGTACTGAGCCAAGAACATTTCAGAATCACAATTTTCAAGATGAAATCTGCCATTGTATTACCATGGCCTATATACTTGCTATTGATTTGTGGTTTGGGATTTGAAACATATACGGGCTGCTTACAGACCATAGGAATGAACTGTCCTCCCCCTTATTTTATGGAACCCTAGGCATTTGGTCATCAATGAAATTGGTGTCTTTTGCACATGTGGTTTTATTGTGTATTTATCTATTCCTAAGCCATTGAGAAAAAGATTAAGATATACAGAGCCAAAAAGAACCAAACGATCTCCGTAGCTTTCTACTTGAAATACAGCTGGTTGACAATGATTCTGATTTAGAATTGTGTTCTGAATCTTTTTATTTAACAGGGTTTTAATCCGTTTAATATGTGAATGCTAAATTGTTCAAGTTTTATCACTCGAGATGTCATGTGTTCTGAAGTCGTGTATTACAGAAATTTATTGCAGCAACAGCATTATTTTCATCATACAAAGTTGTAAACATAGCAAAATGCTGCCATAATGCTTTAATTTTCTACAAATGTAAAATAGCATTAATAGTACTGCATTCTGACTGATTGAGTTTTATATTAGCCTTTCTACAATTTTATTTGGGATGCTGATGTTATCTGTAGATCTACAGATTTCCATATGAAAAAAATAGTTTCTTATATATTTTCAAAGCATGGCTTTATTCTGGAATATCTCCATTATCTCCAGAATATATCAGAAACTTGGCATTTGTGATCCAGAGAATTTTTTAGCTATATGCTTTAAATTCTTAGATAAATATCATATAGATTTGCTTATCTTAAAATCCTCAAGATTAGCAGCTTTTGCTAAATATTACCATTAGTTATTATTGGAGTCAATAGTGTTTTGCTCACTTAGCATTTTATGACTACATTAGTAACTCACCTTTCCAATATAGAAATATTTGCTGAAAAATGTCTATCCTTCTTTATTGTCAGTAATTATTCTATTTTATCTACCTACTGTCTATGTTTAAGGCTCAGGGCAAGCCCCACAGAGCAGGATTTCTGAAAAGGGGAATAAGGAAGAAAATGCCTCACCCAAAATTGGAAGTTAAGACTAACAAATTTAATGAATTATAGGAGATTAACAGGGAAAAGGAATATTAAGGGCAGAAGGATACACAACTATACAAAAACCTACTCTTCAACGGTGATGGATTGTGTGGAGCACGTGGAGTAAGGCCCAACCATGTGGAGTCAGGCCCAGCGACGCTGAGGTACAGTCCCAGCAGCAGAGCCTGGGAAGGAAGAGCCCCCTGAACTTCCTGTCTCCTTGTTTTGTGGAGTGTGGCAGGGAAGGAGACGAATAACAGCTGCCCTCTGACCCCTCTGGGTCCTAGGGCTATCGCTTGTCCCTCCTTCCACTCAAATCTGTTAATCCTTAAACCACAACATCTAGAAATTTACCAATACACGTGCTCATATGACACAGTCTGGAAAGAAGTTGTATTTTAAACTTTGGATGAAGTATGTTTGTTTCTTGACAGCCAACATTGTAGCTTTTGTGGTAGCACTAACTACAATAGAAGAAAAGCTTGTCTCACTGGCCGTATCAGCTTTAACTTTTAAGCAATATGTTTCAGGTTTTTTATTCAGTAAAGTGTGGTGCTGATTCCCCCACAGTGATACTGCCTAGCCATAAATTCTTGAATGATAGGGAACTGGCACTACTTTACTATTAACTGGATTGCAAAAACAGTAAGGAATATTTTCTTAATAAACAAATGTTAGTTATTAACTTTTTAATATTATTATTCTTTAAAAAAAAAATGAGGTGTTTTCTGACTAGAGGCAGAACGGGAAGTGGGAGTCTATGTTTTCTTACTTATTCTGCCAGTTATTTGATGTTGATGTAGAATTCTTTTTTATACAGGACAAACCAGAAATGTTACAATGTATAATCACCAGGATATGCTTTAAAAATCAGCATGAATATTTGAAGGTAAGGAATTCTTAAAGAAATTAAAGCTTTCTCACATGCTAATAAGCATGAGAAAACAGAAAATAAAACAAAATAAGAAGTAGGAATCCATGGACTCTTTTCTCGTAAATTAGTTAAATCTCAGAATGTACGGGCTAGACTGCTGTAGACTCTATGGCCATTTATGTTACTGTTCTCATGTTTGAAATTACAATTGAATGAATTTCAGAACAAGTTCTGTCTGAATGAATGCTCTTTAAAAAAGTTTGCTTGCCTTTTTTTTCCCCCTTCATCTGTCACTAGACAGTGTCCACCCAACTTTATTTTTTCCTACTAAGGTTTACTTATGGGAAAGGGACTGAGGTCATATGGCTTTGCTGTATTTCATTCTATTTCCAGTTAAAAAAATATTTTCATAAAGATATGAAATCACAGAATATTTCTGAAATGTTTTCATGAGTAGGTGGATGCCTGTCTGACTTTTTTAAAATTAAATGGTCAGTACCTGTGTGGGAGATGGTACCTGCATAATTACACACAATTAAAATAGGACATTAATCTTGCCATGTACAATGTTACTGCACAAGATATTTAAAATGACTGGGTATCTACTTCAAGAGCGTTTACTGTATTCATCTTCCATTTCACGTGATTCGTGATTCATGTCTCATATACTACTAAAACACATTATATTAACAGGATACAAGGATTTGGTATACAACAAAACAGAGATCACAAATTTTATTGGAGAGCACACTGTAATTTCCATTATGCACAATTTATTTATTTTTAAAATTTTATTTTAACACTAGATGAAAGGGTTAAAATATTGTTTATGATTTCCCTTTGGCAATGTCTGATACTTGATCAAAACTTGAATGACACTGGTCAGTAGTAGCTACTCAATTAAATCTTTTCGTTTCTATTTCTCTGTTAAACTAGAGCAATTCTTTGTAATTGCAAAGTGGATTTGAAGTTAGTAACAATTTAATTATTAAAGACAAGAAAAAGTATTTAAGCTCAGAGCAGACCTTAGCAAAACATAAGTCTGTTCAACTTCAATTTTGTATAAAATCTATTAGCCAGCACTTTGCAAAAACAATTGCAGGAATATTCCTCATCGTTGTTTAATTGCTCAGATATAAAAGATACAGCAAAGGGCGTGGAGAATATTTTGCCCTTTCTGTGTCAAAGAGCTGTGTACTTTGCACCAAATATGATTAATACATTTAATACCTATTTAAAAGGCTCAGACACACATATTTCACGTTTTTGCAAGCCTTCAGAGAAAAGGATTTCAATCACTTTTATACTTTTTGGAGGGAATCAGAAAAATAAAATGGGATTTGCTGAACTCAGTTAATTTGGTTCACATTTTGTTGTGTTCACCTTAAAATAATACTAAATACCTCTTGATAGACTTGAATTGTCATTTGGAAATATTTCTGATATATCTGAGGAGGCAACTAGTGATCTACATGTTATAGGAAAAGGAAAAATAATTCTAACAAATTAACAATTAGTCCTTTATTTGCATGTGTAGAAATTATTGTCATCACAAGTGAAAACTTCTTTGAAAAGTTTAAAGTAGCAATGAACTGTGGGGCTTTTTTCTATATTAACAACATTTAATAATATTGTATGACTGAAAAAAATTGTTTTCCATTTTCTTCAATGCTAAACAAAGGTTTATTTTTTTTCAGAATAAATGTTGTTATTCCCAAAACCCTTCACCTCTCTTTCTCTCATCTTCTCTTCAGAACACTTGCTTGAAGCATTATTTAACATCCTGCTTCATTTTCCACAGAAATAAAAAAATAAGGAAACTTAGTAATGTAAGAACATATAGTGCAAAAGAGTTAATGAGACAATTAAAGGCCAAAATTGAGTCGTGAAATTCACTCTGGAGCTTTAAAGATCCACTCTGGATCTGGACAATTAAAGATCCCCTGATTTGAATTTTTTTTTTATATAAACTCAGGAAGACATCTTAACATTTGAACTTTGAAAATTTAAACATTTAAGCATTCGTCATGCGAACATCTAAAAGCTACTGTAAGAAAAATACCCCAAGTTTTACTGAGAATGATATCTGATAGGTACTTATGTAGTTTATGTAATAATTTTCATCCTAAAATAAATTCTGAATATATTTAAGATAAGAAGCAAAACTTGACAGGGTTTTACTCCTGTATTTTATTGCAGTTCTGAAGCTTATGAAAGAATCTGTGGTACTACAATTAAAAGAATAACTAGTGATCTACATGTTGTAGGAAAAGGAAAAAATAATTC
>VWZK01020634.1:3065-14872 GCA_013396935.1 Baryphthengus martii | reverse complement strand
TAACAAATGAATTCTAACAAGTTAACAATTAGATCTCTGAATGAGATTCTATTGACCTCAATTTAGGTACCTATGATAGGCAGACAAGGTCTCCTGCTACAGAATTTCAAAGTTTCTGTGCTATTTGTTGGCAGTTTGCATAATATAATCACTAGATTTAGACCTATTTATTAGACATCTCAAATTTAGGAGAAAAATATGTGTCTGAATTTGTTCTGAACCCCATCTAAAGATTTCTGTGACTTCCATGGGCACTGTATGAATGGTACAGAGCAATACTGAAGTTAAGTAACAGAGAAATGTGATATACAGAGAGGTCTGGCAACATATCTGAAAACCTGCAGTGCCTTAATATTTTCATTTTGGCTTCCCACCCTTACATATACACGTTATGCATAATCTTGGCTTGTTTGTTGGTACTTTTCTTCCTAAGGAATGGTTTTCCTTGTCTCAGACCAATGGAAAAAGACAGCTTAGCAATAAAAGCTGTTCATTACTAAGACGTACTTATTTTTGCTTTATATTTTGTCCAAACAAGATGACTCTCTAAAGAACTACAGAAAATGTTGACTATCCTATGCCACTACCTGCCATATTCAAGCAGACACTAGTCCAAATGTAAATAGAAGAAACTTTTTCCATGCTTATCCAGTGTAATCTGTGATTGAGAAAATCCAGTGTCATCCTTCTCCAGATTAGATAGAAGTGTCTTATTTTCACCTGGATGATCACTTTCCCACCAGCTGTTCAAGAAAAATTCAGTCAGCCAGGGATATAGGGGAAGCCCATTATCTTCATTCTCCACCAGTCATCGGAACAGTGCTATTAGAAGGGAAATCCCTGCCTGTCCCCTTTAATAACTGTTTATGGCCCTGCTGTTCATTAATGTCTCTATTTTATTTTTGAAACAGCTGATATTGCCTGCTTCATAATCTTCTGAGGAAACAGATTCCAGAAGTTCACAAAGTACTGTGTAAAAAAAAAGCTGCTTTCATCTGGTTTAAGGCAGTTTCACCAAGTGACCCTTGCGTGTATGCAGTACTGTGTGGGTGGCAACTAATGGTTTTGCACTCATTTTATACATCACCTTCAGGTTGTAAAGCCTGAACACATCTCCTTTAGCTTTCAACTTCTTAAACTGAAGAGTCCAAACCTCTTTAGTCTCTCCTTACAGAGCCATAGTTCTGTCCCCTTTGTCATTTTAGTAGCTCTGCTTCATACCTCCTTACACTCTAACATGTTACTCTTTCTCTGCAGAGATGATCTATGCGTGGTAGCCAAGGTTTTCTGCAGTTGCAAACGGTATCTTCTGTTCTCAGTGCCCTTCCTGATGATGCTCAAATGTGTTGTCTTTTTTTAGCTGTTGCTTCACGGGGAGCCATGATACTTTCAAAGCAGCTGTATTTTCCTCAGGAACACTCTTTTCACACCTGGAGCAAGGTTATGGTGTGAAAGCAAAGGTTACCAGCTTTCACTCTTATAGTAACAGGCAGTAAAAGAGGACTTATGAACTTGGAAACTCATCACATGTAATTAAGAACTAAAGCTTTTCCATGTTTCTTATGCTTTACTGCACAGAAAAGAAAAAAAATACTATAAAGTACAGAAAAAAATTGCCTCTCTGTTTTTCCAGGAGTTTTATTGCACTACAGCTTTTTCTTCTTACAAGTTTTTAAAAGACCATTTACATAACTCTTTCACCTCATAAACCCTTTTTTGGGGAAAGATAATTTTCTCTTGTAGCTTAGATACTCAGTAATCCAAATCCACTGCTGTGCTTTCAAATTTCTTTCAACTGCTGTAACTCCCTGAAGTCACTGCCAGGGGCTAAAGCCATATATTATATAGTACTGAAGTTGATCTTTGTCTCACTGAGAAGGCTTTATTTTATTTTTTCTTTTTTTTGACACAATATTTATTAACTTCAAAATTTCACGGCATATATAATAACCAAAAAATTGCACCTACAACACAGGGAAAGGGGCTTTGTTTTGAAGGAGGTTGAACCAAATCCTAGCCTATCTTTAGAAATCCATACTCTGTGCTTTGATATCTCCTGCAAAGCTATCTGCTGTCTGAATATCAATTAGACACACCAGAAAAAAAATGCATGTTGAGTCCTGCAGGGGGATAAACCTGATTGCAACAGATATTTACAGACTATGTTACTTCTAGTTGCTTCATACACACTGGAACAGGTTCTCATACAGCTGAATGATTTAGCGATCTTTAGAAACATGTCTAGACTTCTGAAATCAGCATTTCCCATAGTTACAGCCTGGATTTCAGTTCAGTTTTGAAATTTAATGAAGGAAATATCTCAGTGGATGTCAGTTACGAGAAAGTGGATGTCGGTAATCCTTTGTGGGCAAGTGCCTAACAACAGACATGGTAAGAAAGGACACCTTCCTCCTCTGCTGCTGAAAAATCAGGAAAAAAACCTGTTATTTTAGGAACAACTAAACCCAGATAGGATCTTGACTTTAAGTGGAACTAACTAGCATACTCACATACATGGAAGAGAAAGGGTGCTTACTGTTAGATTTTGGTTGGGTTTTTTGTCTTCTCTGTTCAATTACTGATCCCAGAGTTCCTACAGTAAGTAGTCCTGGGGCAAGAAGGTAGGGAAGCTCATTTTGCTGTAGTTGATTACTGAATTAAAAAGCTAATAATCCAGGGACAATTGAAAAGTCCAAAATCTGACCACCGAGTGGCAATCAGAGCATTTTCTTGAAAACCCAGGATTACTTTTTTGAACTAAGGAGTAAACAGATATTTAGCTTTCCTGAGTCCTTCTCAAGCAGTCATTGTGACTGACTAGTTTATAGCTCCTGAATCATGTGGTGTGGTTTTTAAGAAGTCTATGTGTGTCTGTACAGACAGGAGAACAGTGTTGGTACGAAGGTACTGGTTAGTCCAAAACTGATGCCAAAGAATGAAATAGCCCAGAAAGGCATAAGAAGACTAGAGTGTCCAGCACATCTTGAGACTATCCTGCATACAGAGAACCTGGGCCTTGTGGAGATGCTCTGTTCACTACCCTGAATCACTTATAAGGCTGCTTCCATCTTTACATGTTCATAGTATATGTCTCAAGGCTGATACTCAGCTAATAAAGTCAAGAATATTTGCACTAATTTAGTTTTTAAAAAATGCATGACTCCACTCCTATTGCAACCGGAAACTGGCTGCAGAGAAAACCTCAAGCTGACCAAGTAAATCACATCTACTGAGAATACATATAACAAGGGCTTAGGTGGAGTTTTGATGTCTCCTTACTTATGTTAAAATCACAGTGCGTGATTCAGGTGCCTGAATTCTTGCCACTTCTTCAGGTCTGGGTGCTCTTTATACCAAGGAAGGTATGTGTGCTAGGCACCTATGGAACTCTGCAGCCTGAAATAGAGGCAATTGACCTATTTTAGGCATCCCTGGAGATTGTTAGACATGAAAATCGGTGCATTCACTGTCACTTTCTGAAATTTAGGCCCCCACACTGGTTAAATGATTAAGTGGTCAGCTAGTGACAGTCTGAATATCGTGCTTTGGTTATTAGTGCTGGGTAATACTCAGTTCTTAATTAGGAGTAGAATAGGATTATTATTTATTGTGTTTATGATATTACACTGAGATTAATATATTTTATTTTGTTTTATTTTAAAGCTTATTTTGTTCACAATTTTTTCCTGGACATTACTTTATTGGAACGAAGAAAAGTGAATGCTTGAGAGACTGAAGTTATTGCTTTCAAATTTTAGGGTCCTGGACGAAATATCTTATTGGCTACAGACTTCCTATATGACCTTTGCTTCACTGGTCTATCTGAATTTCCATCTTCTATCTGTAAAATAGAGATGACTGTTTTCTACTTCCCAGAGTTATCATAAAATATTGTGGTGAATGGCGCAATTCATTAAGCAGAATACAGAAAAGTTTGAGCTGGACAGGACAGATGTTTTATCTGTCCTAGAAGCTGTGTAAATAAAGTTTTGTAAAATATTTCTTCACCTTACATGTTTTTCCAGCGATGTGTTATCAATATTTCTAAAGGCGAATGGAATTTCTCTTAGAAGCTACAGTACTCTGCCAGAATCGTCAAGCATTTTGTTTGCACAAAAATTTTTGGAGCATATCCCATGACACATTCTATTTCAAAATGCACAATTATCATCTCAAAGCACAATGCAGAACAGCTTCATTGTGTTCTGTATTTTTGCAAGCACACACACTCAAAAAAAAGAAAAAAAAAAGCCCCAAACCCACAAACATTTACATTTTTTTCATTATGTTCTTTGTAAAGCATTTACTAAATGTCTTTTCATGTCTCATAATTAATATTTATTGAAGTGACTGGGCTAAAAAAGACATTTAATAACAGTTTATCTAATTAAATTCCCATATGATTTCCAGCTAAGAAACCCTTTTCCTTACAGAGAAAAAGGAAACAAAACTTTTAAATCAAATCCATATTGATTTGTTCTTCATTTTACAAATATCCACTGTTATATCTGGAAACTTCTCATATGTTGCTATTGAAACGTGGTGTATGAACATTTCTGTTTAGAACTGGTCTCATTAAACCCCCACCACTTTCCTCAAGAAAAATTAAGGCAAACTTTTCTTTTTATGTAAGAACAATATTCCAAGAAAACTAGGAAAGAATTTCACTAATAAATTAGCACCCTTAGATGGGTGAAGAGGAGTTGCTTAAACAAAATATATATATCTTGTAGGTAATTTTTATACAATAGTTGTTATTTTATATTTTTTTTATATTTCCCTTTTATAATGCAACCTTGTGAAAAGGAACATCTAACTCTGAAGGGAGTTCACTGTGGTGATCAGTAATAATCAATTTTCTTAAAGAAGTAAAGCTAACATTTGAAGTCCTTATATTCTCAGATATCCTTCCCTGGTTGTTCACATATTTCACTGGTTTCCAGTAACTCCAAGGGTATACAGAATCCCATAATGCCAGTCATTGTCTCATACAAGTAAGAAAGCTTACTCCAAAAAATTCCTAAACCTGATCCTGAAAAGATTAGGGAATTTATTTAACTGGTGTGTAAATATGTCCAAGCATGTTTATATCCAGGGCCTAGAGGATAAGATGAAATAGTGGAAATAGCAGACAAACAGAGGTGATAGTGGTGACAAGCAGAGGAAAAAAGTCATAGGAAAGAAGTGTACCAGATACCTGTAAGTATAATTTACAAATGTTATGTCAAGTGTTGCTCAGATGTAGATTTGGAGAGCCTAAAAATTGTGTGAGTTTTAACTGGGGAACTTCATGTTTATGTGCCAAGAATAAACATTTCTCAGAAAAATCTATCTCATTTTTATATGGTAGATGTATACCCCCACACAAAAGATATGAATACATACCTTTCATATAAAACAACTTGCCTCATGAAACAACAATATGCAGAGCAAAATTGAGTAATAGCATTTCTCTCTGTGTAAATAACGGAAAGTGGCAACGCCTCTGGTATTTTCTAACAACATAGTTAGTGTGAGTCCAAATGCCAGTTGGTGTTCAGCAATCTGCAAGATGTGAGCCATTGACACTCTCAGGACTTGTCCCGAGAACAAACCCAAATTTATATTTTAAGTGTATTACGGTGAGTTATAAGTACCTGCCATATGAAAACACTTCCTTTAGAAATGAGCTGAGATTTATAAAAAGTGATAGATGATGCTTTAAACATTTGCTAGTCACCAGAAGAATATTTAGCAGAATTATTGCACTGTACAAAAGTCTATTTTAAATCTAACTGATCTGTTTGTAGACGGAAGAGTTTATTTAATGTAGTCCTTGATTTTATTGAATTAAAAATATTTATGTGGAGTTATTCTCCTCCTTTTTATTTAATGCCAGACACATATTTATGTGAAAGAACAAAGCAGGCTAAAACTTAGCTGAACTCCATGCAGTAGAAGACGCTTTCATGACTCATTCTTTGGTACCACTAAAAGTACCATGATGATACCACTAGATTTCACCTTCTGGTGCTTTTGAAAATGGAGGTAGGGTAGAAATTCAATAGTGTTATTTTGCCTTACTAGTAGGACACATTACATTTTTGCTTATTTTGGGTTCAAGTAGAGTTTGGAGAGCAGAACCTGTTCTCAATCGACTCCTACAACCAGAAAGTGGCAAGCCAAACAACAGCGAAGGTAGGAGGAGGATTGTGTGAAGTTGCTTCCCATATACTCGGGTTGATACTACATACCAGTTGAAGCAAGTCATTATTCCCTAGTGCCAGGAAGATCAGGCACAGATTTTAGCTTCAGAAGGTATTTCTCAGATCTACAATGCCTTTCAGTACTACTCCCAGGTTAGAGTAACTCCTACAGTTTCTGTTCCTACACACAGACTAGTTCTTAGTCAGGCAAGACTACGCTGTGTCATATATACCTACAGTATCTTCAGTTCAGCTTAACTTCTTCTTAAATTCTAGATCACTCTTGTAGGTATACTAACATAACAAACACAACAAATACTCTTACTACTCATGCAACTTGACTATTCTCTGAGTAGTGCATTTAACAGTATAGCTTGTTAAAACATGCATTATCTGATCAATCTGACTACTATTACCTACATCTTTACTCACTCCTGATGTTTATCCCTGCCTGAGTGCTGTCTCAATCTCAGCAGCAAAGTCCTTGGAGCAGGACATATTCTGCATGTGACAGTGCTTGAATCCTCAGTGCCATTGCAGGTTAGACAGGAACAGAAGAATCTGTGTGCTTTTGTTAATTATGGTAATTTTGTAAAATCAAATGAAAGTTACTAATGGAGGCTGTTCTTGATTCTGATTAGCTGTGTTTCAAATCTCTGGAGAAAACAGCAAACAGCAAAACTAATGGGAAATTTCTTATAAAAATTTGTCTGGATACAACAGCGTATTTACCCCATGTCGCTTGCCAAGGAAATAGGAAAGCTGTCTTTGCAAAGTGAGAAGAGCACCACAGTGGTTGGTCCAGAATAATCCTGAAATAGGAACAGCAGCATATGACAGATTTCTAATGACACTGAATGACATGTCACATTACATCCTTACTGTGAAATCTTGTAAACATTTTTGATACTGGTCAATATGCATTGATTAGGCCTTGCCAAATTTACAGTCTGTGATTGTGGCATTAGTTGCAAGTGATATTAAAGATTTAGAAACATATGAAATAATTAAATTTCTCTCTCTAGAAACATGTTTTTTTTCAGAGCAGGAATACTATAAATGTCTTTGGGTGGCACTCTCCATCAAGGAAAGTTTGTCTCATGAAAATCTTGAGTAACCCTTCCAAAGCAATTAGGTCAAAATTTGCTGGGAAATAACACTCAGAAATACAAGGTGAGACAGCATTCGGCCTCATTGCAGGCCATGAGATTGATTGCTCCTTCTTGAAATGTAAAGGCAAGATTTGGCTTCATTCATGACTCCTTATGTTCGGTTTCTCCAAAAAGGTAGCATGTGCTTGTTTATAGAGGCAGGTGTGTAACAGTAGTGGTTCAACATTTCAAGAAAATGGTACAATCTCCCAGTCAGATTGACAATAGAGAAATGAAATTTCTTTATATTGATTACATAATCCAAATGTTTTCTGGAATCCACGTGAAGGAACAACTTTGTGTGGAGTGCCCTTGGTAGCAGCTAGTAGTTCTATGCTATTGGCCACCACAACAGACTGTAAGAACATGTGCATGTGGGATTATTGTCTTCTGTGAATACTGTTCAAACAGCCCTGGATCCAGGCACAGATAAACTTTGTGCCTGTTTGTTTATATGCATTGTTTATATGTAGGACTGTGTTTTCCTGTGGGTAAATGTTCTCATATGCTTTCTTATTACTGGGAAAGGCAAGAGGATAGTAGTGTAAGAAGGATCTCAGTTATCTGGTATCCTGTGCCACTGAATTTTGAGAAAGGCCATTTGGTATCTTCGGGTAAAATTCTATTTTCAGTTTTAATAAAGTAAATTAGGTTATGGCTGCTGTACTACTTTTTGGCTTTAATATGCCTACATCAATGCAAACATTCTAACACATTTTACTTGCTATTTTTATGCTGCTAGCTAACCTGTCCAGCACCAGTCAGACTTGATTAAGTGCTCCAAGCCTATCCTTTGTAGTTCACTTGCTGATTTGCAGATTGCCAAAACTCCTCTAGACTGACATACATGCTACATCAGAGCACTGCAGGGTATAGCTGCACAATTCTAGTAGGGTCATAACCACTGCTGAATGATTAAGCTTGTGTTAGACACCTATGTTTTGTCAACTAAATCTTTCCTTATGTACCTGCTGCTGTGTTGACCAGCGCAGTGATTCAATACACAGGAGTCTGGTGACAAAGATCCCTCAGACTGTGACATCTTCTCAGTGCCTGTTAGATAGTGCACACCACCTGCAGGAGAGAGAGATTGGAACACTGAGGCCTCAAGGGTAGTGGGTACATCTCAGATGTCAATGGATACTTGTGCATAGAAAACTGAATAAAGTCAAAGATCTCAATTGAGGCGTGTCTCCTCTGACACACACCTATACACTAAAGTGTGGTTTTATATAGGTGATATTTCTTTTAAATTGTTCTTCCCTGTCTCCATTTTTTAGTTTGGTTTTGAATTATATAGTATGATTTTCTTTAAAATAGTACAAGCTGTGATCTATTGCCAGGTGCTCTTTCCTTTATTTCTTGATTGCACGAGTGTGTGCACATAAATGATTCATTTATTCTGCTGTGTCTCCCACTGAGGCCTCTTTGTGGTTTGAAAAAAATCAAACCAAACAAAACAGAACTAAAGCCTATAAATGCCAGAGATTACAACCCAAAAACGATGTCCAATTGCAAATTTTGGGAAATGCACAAATATAACAGGGATCAATTAAGGCTTATGAACAAGCTGTAAATCAATAACACTGGCTCAGAACAATGGTTCCCTTTGCCCTAGATTACCTGTTTTTCCCTGTCTTAAATCAATTTCCTAAGGAAAAATGCTTACTGAGAACGAAAACATCTGCATCCATGACATTTAAGAATATAATACAGAAGACGTGAAGATTAATCTCATTCTGTCAATGTAAATTATGTTGTTTTATTTAGTGAAATATATGTGAAAAGCAATAATTTAATAAAAGTATGTGGTCATGCGGAAATATTATTGTTCTTTCCACTCTCTCTTTCCTCTCAAAAAAAGGAAAATCTTCTTGGCCCCACATCATCCTTGCCTCATTTCTGGCATGAATTTCAATTTGCAATATCAGCACTAAAGGGAAATAGTTAACATGTGCCTTGCAATAGCAGCAAAAAGTATTATCATTTTTTCTGGGTATAAACATATACTATGAAGTTGGTTCCTTCATCAAAGACTTTTCATTGCAGGTTTAAAGTAATGATAACAGGTGGATTCAAACAGATGGGGAGAGCACGAGTTATTAGTACTGGAACAGTACACTAGAGAAAATGTGTTATTGTTTAAGCACTGACTAATTAACAACTCATTTAAATAGTCTTCGTGCATATGTTTCAGACTTAATAATATCCTGCAAAAGCCAGAATACCTGTGGATAAGATTTACAGGTAGAAGAAAGACCCTGCACAATGCAGACTTCGGAGCAGGCCTTTGGAAAGAAGTTTGGAGATATATTTCCCTTGAGAAAGTCGGAATGAAAACCTCTTTTAACAGAATGAAATGCTGCTTAATGTGTATAGATTCCTGTTCTACATAAGCACTGTAATGACAATTTTTCCCTGTATACCTGATAATTCCCATCAGTGTTCACCCAGACTAGATGCTATTTATTTTTAGTTGCAGTCTAGCAGTAGTAGTTCAAAGTATTTAGATTCATCTCACCTACTTAAGCATCTAAAGATCTCGAATTAGGAGCCTGGTCGCTGAAGACAGCACACATCTCCATAGCTCTCCATTTTTCCAATATTTGTGGAAATGCTTAGGAAGATTTTAAGGTGACTTTTTACGCAAGGGGAAATTTAAACAACACTGTGAGCTAAAAGATCTGTTTATCAATGAAACACTGGTCATGAGGATTAAAGCAAGCAGAAAGGGAGCAAGTTGCAAGGGAAATTTCCCAGGTGCAATGACTATCCCTTCCTTGCTGTATAAATCAGCTACAGAGCATCACTGCCAAATAACACCCATCAGTGAAATCAGTTGATAACCTCCCAAAATAAACTTATGTCACATAGGCTAGGACTAATGTTCCAGTCAGTTCAATAGAAAAGCTGACTTCTTAATAATGGCTTTTGCAAGCTGCTGCTCTTAACTCAGTGAAAACAAGAGCAGCCTGACATGAATATGCACTACAAGACCACATGGTTCTGCCTTTTATCAGTTTCGTGTGTCACCTCCAGGAATATCAATACAATGACACACTTCTTCTGCAGGTATTCCTGATGGTTCCTACAAATCAGACTTAAATGTCATGATATTGGTTCTTCATTCCATTGCATTTAATGCAATACTTAGACATTAGTTCATCTATTTTAATATCTTAAATTAGGTGTGACCATCCTGTATAATACTGGATTCATCCCAGGTCGTATTTAACTCAATTGCTGTTGGCAAATAGAGGTTCTGGCTTTGTTGTAGGAAATAGCTTTTGTCAGCAGACTGAAGGGCAGAGATTTTATTGAGAGGCAGAACATGAGCTAGTGCTCTCACAAAGAGCAATGATGAGGATATATGTCAATGGTACTTCTATCAGTGGCAGCGTTACCTTATTACTATGGTAGTATTTGTACAAGAAATTTAAGACAAACATTCCTGAGTGATCGGACAATGCAACCAGCTGAATAGGATGCTAAAGCAGCATCACTCTTATGAAACTTAGTCATTTGAGTAATTCTAGCAGAACCCTCACTTGCTTGATTTTTCAAGGACAAGATTAATTGTTACTGAAGAAAATCTTGATTGCATTGTTTATAGTTAAGTTGGTCTATCATATTTCAATTTATATGCATGGTTTTAGTGGTTAAATGAAGCTTTTTAGCTGTGGCTGAAATTGTAATTGAGAGATTGAAAGATTATTTCAAGATTATTAATAAGTAATCAAAATATTATTTTATAGTGTTTTCTCAATAATTGTACAGTTATTTCTCTAGACAAAATTATGAAGAAATAGTTGAGTGCATTTCTACTGTAAGATGTCTGATGAGACAGGAAAATGTAGACAATAATCTGTAACAGCATTTTCTTAATATTTAGTCATGTTGCTCCATTTTACTTCACATAGTCCTTCATATCTGCCCCTCATCCCTTGCTGACAATGTATAAAATGAAAGAATTGTATTTACTCCCAGGCTTCTGAAGATTTAAGATAAAGATTTCTAGACTTGCTCTCTAGTATTATCTAAGTTAATGGATAATGAAAGGAGCTGTATTACAGGACAGCCCAGAGCAATAGGTTTAGCTTACTCAAACACAGTGTTTCTTTCTGAGGTGTGTGATAAAAGCTTCATTTCTCCTGTCATAGAAGAGGAAAGATCACATTGTCAGCATATCTTACACATCAACACAAAGCAAAAAATCAAATCAGAATAAAAATAAACAGCATATTTCCCCATCTGATTCACTTGCAGACCTGTCAAGTTATCTCCCAGCATTAAAGAGAAGTGAAAGTCAAAGAAAGTTTTTTACCATTCTCTTACTGTTTGGCCTTAAGTTAGAAACTGGTCCATACTGAACTAAGTCTTTCCTTCTGGCACTCCTGTAGATGTTGGATCAGTTACACTCTGTCTCTCTGGGCTGATTACTGATGTAGTGTGTGTGTCCCCCCCCCCCCCC